>CAUYUJ010014475.1:350000-369045 GCA_963575745.1 Prorocentrum cordatum
TATTAGGAGTGGTAGTAGACGTAGTAGTAGTAGTAGTAGTAGTAGTAGTAGTAGTAGTAGTAGTAGTAGTGGTAGTGGTAGTAGTAGTAGTAGTAGCCGTAGTGGTAGTAGTAGTAGTAGTAGTAGTAGTAGTAGTAGTCGCAGTAGTCGTCGTACTTGTAGTCGTAGTAGTAGTAGTAGTAGTAGTAGTAGTAGTAGTAGCAGTAGTAATAGTAGCAGTAGTAGTAAGAGTAGTAGTAGTAGTAGTAGCAGCAGTAGTAGTGGTAGTGGTAGTGGTAGTGGTGGTGGTGGTCGTCGTACAAGTAAAAGCAGTAGTAGTCCTCCTAGATGTGGTCGTAGTGAGCGTAGTATTGGCAGTATGAGTAATAGTAATAAAAAGTAGTAGCAGTAGTAGTAGTAGTAGTAGCAGCAGTAGTAATATGTGTACAAAGTACTTGGATTAGCCGTTATAGCAGCAGTAGCAGTAGTGGTCGTCGTGGTAGGTGTGGCGGTAGTGGTAGCAACAGTAGTAGTAGTAGTAGTAGTAGTAGTAGTAGTAGTAGTAGTAGTGGTAGTAGTAGTAGTAGTAGTAGTAGTAGTAGTGGTAGTGGTAGTAGTAGTAGTAGTAGTAGTAGTAGTAGTAGTAGTAGTAGTAGTAGTAGTAGTAGTAGTAGTATTACAGTAGTAGTAGGAGTAGTAGTAGTAGTAGTAGTAGTAGTAGTGGTGGTAGTAGTCGTAGTAGTAATTGTAGTAGTCGTAGTAGTAGTTGTAGTAGTAGTAGTAGTAGTCGTAGTAGTAGTAGTAGTAGGGTCACGCTTCGTCTATGGCCGGAAGCTTCGAACTGGTACTTGTGTACCTATGGCCGGTACCTGTGTAATGCTTTTAATGATGATATATGGAAGCCTACTACAAACTACGGGTAGTTCACACTTGGTTTATGGCCGGATTCACGAGCGCCATGTGACTTTCAAAGGATTCCTTCGGTAATCTGTCACGTTTCTCATATTGCCCCCCAGAAGCGCGTCGGAACCCTTAAGACGCCCTTCGGGTTCCCGCGGAATTATCCTTGAGGGATCCTGAGGGATTCTGAGGGATCCTGAGGGATTCTGAGGGATCTTGAGGGATCCTGAGGGATCCTGAGGGATCCTAAGGGATCCTGAAGGATTCGGAGGGATCCTGAGGGATCCTGAGGGATCCTGAGGCATCCTGAGGCATCCTGAGGGATCCTGAGGGATCCTGAGGGATCCTGAGGGATCCTGAGGGATCCTGAGGGATCCTGAGGGATCCTGAGGGATCCCGAGGGATCCTGAGGGATCCTGAGGGATCCTGAGGGATCCTGAGGGACTGAGGGATTCTGAAGGATTCTGGATCCTGAGGGATCCTGAGGGATCCTGAGGGATTCTGACGGATGAGGGATCCTGAGGGATTCCTGAGGGATCCTGAGGGATCCTGAGGGATCCTGAGGGATCGAGGGATCCTGAGGGAAATCTGAGGGATCCCCTGAGGGATCGAGGATGGAGGGATCTGAGGGATCCTGAGGGATGAGGATCCTGAGGGATCCTGAGGGATCCTGAGGGATCTATGAGGATCTGAGGGATTCTGAGGGATCTGCTGAGGGATGGATCGAGGGATCTGAGGGATCATGAGGATCTGAGGGATCTTGAGGGATTATGAGGGGATTCCTGAGGGATTCTGAGGGACCCATGAGGGACCCTGAGGGATTCCTGAGGGATCTGAGGGATTCTGAGGGATCCTGAGGGATTCTGAGGGATCCTGAGGGATCCTGAGGGATCCTGAGGGATCCTGAGGGATTCTGAGGGATCCTGAGGCATCCTGAGGGATTTTGAGGGATCCTGAGGGATCCTGAGGGATCCTGAGGGATCCTGAGGGATCCTGAGGGACGAGGGACTTCAGAGAACGCAGAGTCAAGTTGAGGGGTCCTGAGGGATTCTGAGGGATTCTGAAGGATTCTGAGGGATCCTGAGGGATCCTGAGGGATTCTGAGGGACCCTGAGGGATCCTGGGGGATCCTGAAGGATTCTGAAGGATTCTGACGCATCCTGAGGGATCCTGAGGGATCCTGAGGGATCCTGAGGGATTCTGAGGGATCCTGAGGGATCCTGAGGGATCCTGAGGGATCCTGAGGGATCCCAAGGGATTCTGAGGGATTCTGAGGGATCCTGAGGGATCCTGAGGGATCCTGGGGGATCCTGAGGGATCCTGAGGGATCCTGAGGGATTCTGAGGGATCCTGAGGGATTCTGAGGGATCCTGAGGGATTCTGAGGGATTCTGAGGGATTCTGGAGGATCTTGAGGGATCCTGAGGGATCCTGAGGGATTCTGAAGGTTTCCGAGGGATCCTGAGGGATCTTGAGGGATCCTGACGGATCCTGAGGGATCTTGAGCGATCCTGAGGGATCCAAAGGGATTCTGAGGGACCCTGAGAGGTCCTGAGGGATCCCTGAGTGCAGGTCTCCGCCGGAGCGAGATTTCCTGAGGGATCCTGAGGGATTCCTGAGGGATCCTGAGGGGATCCTGAGGATTCCTGAGGGATTGCTGCACGGGACCTGTGACGGATCCTGATGGACACTGAGGGATCCTGGGATGCCTGAGGATTTCTGAGGGATTCTGACGGGAACCTGAGGGGATCCGGAGGTCGATCCTGAGGGACCTGAGGGATCCTGAGGGATCTCCTGAGGGATCCTGAGGGATTCTGAGGGACCCTGAGGGACCCTGACGGATCCTGAGGGATCCTGAAGGATTCTGACGGATCCTCAGGGATCCTGAGGGATTCTGAGGGATCCTGAGGGATCCTGAGGGATCCTGAGGGATCCTGAGGGATTCTGAAGCATTCTGAAGGATCCTGAGGGATCCTGAGGGATCCTGAGGGATACTGAGGGATACTGAGGGATTCTGAGGGATCCTGAGGGATCCTGAGGGATCCTGAGGGATTCTGAGGGATCCTGAGGGATCCTGAGGTATTCTGAGGGATTCTGAGGGATCCAAAAGGATTCTGAAGGATCCTGAGGGATCCTGAGGGATTCTGACGGATCCTGAGGGATTCTGAAGGATCCTGAGGGATCCTGTGGGATTCTGACGGATCCTGAGGGATCCTGAGGGATCCTGAGGGATCCTGAGGGATCCTGAGGGATCCTGAGGGATTCTGAGGGATCCTGAGGGATCCTGAGGGATCCCGAGGGATCCTGAGGGATCCTGAGGGATCCTGACGGATCCTGAGGGATCCTGATGGATTCTGAGGGATTCTGAAGGATCCTGAGGGATCCTGAGGGATCCTGAGGGATACTGAGGGATCCTGAGGGATCCTTCATAATTCGCTTGTTTTTTTATAGGAATTCAATGGGAAATGGTCGAGCCCCAGCCTCCAGAGGAATTCCTTAATACATTGTTTGTTTTTGAATGGGGATTCGATAGGAAATGACAGAGTCCCAGACTCCAGAGGAATTCCTTAATAATTTGTTTGCTTTTGAATAGGAATTCAATTGGAAATGGTCGAGCCCCAGCCTCCAGAGGAATTCCCTAATAATTTGTTTGTTTTCGAATAGGAATTCAATAGGAAATTGTCGAATCCCAGCCTCAAGACGAAATCCCTAATAATTTGTTTGTTTTTGAATAGAACTTCAATAGGAAATTGTCGAATCCCAGCCTCCAGAGGAAATCCTTAATATTTTATTTGTTTTTGAATAGGAATTCAATAGGGAATTGTCGAATCCCAGCCTCCAGAGGAAATCTTTAATATTTTATTTGTTTTTGAATAGGAATTCAATAGGAAATGGTCGAGTCCCAGCCTCCAGAGGAATTCCTTAATAGTAGCAGTAATTCCTGCGCGTTTGTGGCCGGTAGTTTGTGTGGGCCCTCCATATCAGTGTATGAATTCGTTATTCAGGGTTTGTGTATTTCACACCTCGCCTACGGCCGGCGAGGCGGTTTCCTATTGGATTCCCATTGTTTTATAATGAATTAATTAAATGCTTATTAAATTTCTTGAGGGAGGCATCCTATTGGATTCCTATTCAAAAGGATTCCTATTGGATTTCAATAGGGAGGCCGCCCAAACCCAAACCCAAACCCAAACCCAAACCCAAACCCAAACCTCCCAGTCCATAAGTCAAGTGTGACCCTAGTAGTAGTAGTAGTAGTAGTAGTAGTAGTAGTAGTAGTAGTAGTAGTAGTAGTAGTCGTAGTAGTAGGAGTAGTAGTAGTCGTCGTAGTCGTAGTAGTACGTCGTAGTAGGCCGTAGTTGTGTAGTAGTGTAGTAGTAGTAGTAGTAGAGTAGTAGTAGTAGTCGTAGTAGTAGTAGTAGTAGTAGTAGTAGCGTAGTCGTAGTCGTAGTCGTAGTAGTAGTAGTAGTAGTAGTAGTAGTAGTAGTAGTCAGTAGTAGTAGTAGTAGTAGTAGTAGTAGTAGTAGTAGTAAGTAGTAGTAGTAGTAGTAGTAGTAGTAGTAGTAGTAGTAGTAGTAGTAGTAGTAGTAGTAGTAGTAGTAGTAGTAGTAGTAGTAGTAGTCGTAGTAGTACCCTCGCGCGTGTACGCCAACCTCCACATGTTCTTGTTGTGCAACTCGTACACCCAGACCCAGGACGAACTTGCCGCACTTGCATTGCTAACGTACGGTATCTACAATGCGGTCAATCACTTCGGGCACAACCCCCCGGCGCGGGGCACCGACATGTGTGAGGCCATCACGCAATGGATGCGGGAGGGCGCAAAAGACCATCGTAACGCCATGCGCGCTTTCGACGACAGGTGGAGTCTCTCGCGGCAGGACAAGCCTATTTCTCCCATACCCCTGCACCTGTGAGGGCGGGCGTCAACATCGGCGACGACGGCGGCAGATGTGTTGACGTCGGCTCCGACGCCCTTCCCGTCGCCCTTCCCGACGCCCTTCCCGACGGCCTACCCCTCGCCCTCCCCGTCGTCTTTCTCGTCGCCCTTCTCGACGCCCTACACCGCGCCCTCCCCGACGCCCTTCCCGACGACTCCCTACCCCACGCCCTACCCCACGCCCTACCCCACGCCCTACCCGACGCCCTACCCCACGCCCTCCCCGGCGCCCTTCCCGACACCCTTCCCGACGACGCCCTGCCCGACGCCCTACCCGACGCCCTACCCGCCGCCCTACCCCACGCCCTGCCCGACGCCCTATCTGACGCCATTCCTGACGACGCCCTTCGGCCCTTCCCTCCACCAGCACGACGGCGAGCAATACGAGGGCCACCGGCGCCTACGCCGGCACCAACGCCAGGACTGTCGACAGCTTCAGCGCCAGCACCGACGCCAGCACCAAGCCGCCACCTACGCCGGCACTAACGCCAGCACCGACGCCAGCATGCGCATACGCCAGCACCACCGCCAGCGCCTACACCAGCGCCAGCGCCGACGCCGGCACTGACGTCAGCACGCGCGCCGACGCACGCGTCGGCACCAACGCCCGCGCTTGCACCAGCATCGATGGCAGCACCGACGCCAGCTCCAAGGTTGGCGCCTTCAACGGCGCCGGCGCCAGCATCGACGCCAGCATCAACGTCGGCGACTACGCCGGCACCAATGCCAGCGCCTACACCAGCCCCGACGCCAGCACCCGACGCCAGCACCAACGCCGGCGCCTGCGGCGGCACCAACGCCGGCGCCTACACAAGCACTGGCGCCAGCACCGACGTGGGATAGCGGATGGGCCGGCATGCCGAAAATCACGACCTGCCCAGCACAGCGCAACCAATCCGAAAGTATCCACGATCCCGACCACGTGCGCGGCCCCAACTGCAAACGCAAGTACAATTGGCACCGCAGCCAAGACAAGGGCGCTCGACTGACCCCACTGCCCCTCCCTACGCCCACTTCACTCTGTCTTCCCACCCCCACCTCCACCTACCAACCTCCAGCCGCCACCACCCCCAGCGCCTACGCCAGCGCAGACGCCGATTCTGGCCCCAGCCCGACCCCGGCACATTCGACAGCTCCTACACCAGCACCCTCGCCAGCATCAGCGCTTGGAACTACGACGCCTGCACCAACGCCAGCGCCTACATCCGCGCCGACGTCATCAACGACTCCAGCACCAATGCCGGCCATCTGACGACAACGCACCGGAGGATTCCTTAATCCAGCAGTGCCGCGAGGACAAGGCTGAC
Organism: Prorocentrum cordatum; assembly: GCA_963575745.1. Taxonomy (NCBI): domain Eukaryota; class Dinophyceae; order Prorocentrales; family Prorocentraceae; genus Prorocentrum; species Prorocentrum cordatum. Next base: position 356,126 of record CAUYUJ010014475.1, read on the forward strand.
CAAGACAAGGGCGCCCGACTGACCCCACTGCCCCTCCCCGCGCCCACTTCCCTCTGTCTTCCCACCCCCGGCTCCACCTACCAACCTCCAGCCGCCACCACCTCCAGCGCCTACGCCAGCGCAGACGCCGACGCTGGCCCCAGCCCGACCCCCGCACACTCGCCAGCTCCTACACCAGCACCCTCGCCAGCATCAGCGCTTGGATTTATGCCGCTTGCACCCACGCAAGCGCCTACAGCAGCGCCGACGTCATCTCCGACTCCAGCACCAAAGCCGACCATCTGACGACAACGCACCAGAGGACTCATTAATCCAGCAGAGCCGCGAACTCTAGTGCTAGGATGGGCAGGCACACCCAAACAGAACGGATCGGCAATATGAGCGGGAGCTAACCTACTCATTGTGCGACAGGGAAATTCACTACACAGTTCCGACTCCACCGATTGTCTGGTGCATTCTGTCGGCACCAATTTGCCCGCAGCGGCCCGAGAAGAGGTTAACAAAATGTCCCCCCCGGGCTCCTTGTTCTCCTAAGCAGTGGCGAAAATGGGCATATATATATATATATATATATATATTGGTAAACTGTATGGCGGCATCTTTGTTTCTGACACACATGACGCCGACGCCGGCCCCAGCCCGACCCTGGCACACTCGCCAGCTGCTACACCAGCACCCTCGCCAGCATCAGCGCTTGGACATACGAAGCCTGCACCAACGCCAGCGCCTACAGCAGCGCCGACGTCACCACAGACTCCAGCACCAACGCCGGCCACCTGACGGCAACGCACCAGAGGATTCATTAATCCAGCAGGGCCGCGAGAACAAGGCTGACCAAGACAAGGGCGCCGGACGGACCCCACTGCCCTTCCCCGCGCCCACTTCCCTCTGTCTGCCCACCCCCACCTCCACCTACCAACCTCCAGCCGCCACCACCTCCAGCGTCTACGCCAGCGCAGACGCCGACGCCGGCCCCAGCCCGACCCCGGCACACTCGCCAGCTCCTACACCAGCACCTTCGCCAGCATCAGCGCTTGGACCTACGACGCCTGCACCAACGCCAGCGCCTACATCAGCGCCGACGTCAGCACCGACGCCTGCACCAACGCAGGGAGCGCCATCTATAGAACGCCAGCGCCTGCACCAGCGCCGACGCCAGCACCGTTTCCTGCACCAACGCCAGCCATTTGACGACGCTTGCGCTGGGACCAACGCCAGCACCTACGCCAGCACCGTTATCATCACCGATGCCAGCACCGACGCCAACGCCTACACCAGCACCGACGCCAGCACCAAGGCCTACACCAGGAGAACGACGAGGTGCTGGAGGATGGAGGTTGGAGTCGTGGCAGGGGTGGAGGCGTACTCTGCGAGGATCGACGCGTCCAACGCGGGGCTGGTCGAGCTTGACGCGTCCTGAGGGCTCTCTCGGCGTTTTTTTGGGCGCCCGTGCCTCTCCGCCACTCTGTTCTCGCCTCCTCGCCTCCGCCCCCCTCCCGGTTCAGGTACAGGCTTTGGGCATTTCGGCGATATCCAGTGCTACGTTGTGCCCTGTTAGGCGTGTTTGTTGCTCCTCTTAGGCGTGGGACAGGCGTGGAGCTCTTATGGCAGTCGGCGCTCTTCGCCTCCCTTTTGGCCTGTCTCTACTCTGTGTTTTTCCCAACCATCCTGTGGTGTTGGGTCCTCGTTTTGAAGTGACGGTGCCCCGCGTTCTCCTTCCTTCCTTCCCGCTGCCCCCCCCTCCCTCCTCTTCTCATCATCATCAACATCATCCCCATCATCGTCATCGTCATCATCATCTGTCGTCATCATCATTATCACCACCCATGTCGGCACACCCCTCACACGTTTCGTGACCCCATAGGGAGCTCCACCGAAGGTCCCAGTGCGTGTGCCCGCATGCGTCCCGCACACTCATTTCGGCACACCCCTCACACGCTTCGTGGCCCCATAGGGAGCTCCACCGAAGGCCCCACGGCTGCCGTCCGAATGCGTCCCGCACACCCATTTCGGCACAACCCTCACACGTTTCGTGGCCCCACAGGGAGCTCCACCGAAGGCCCCAGTGCTGCCGTCCGCATGCGTCCCGCACACCCATTTCGGCACACCCCTCACACGTTTCGTGGCCCCATAGGGAGCTCCACCGAAGGCCCCAGTGCTGCCGTCCGCATGCGTCCCGCACACACATGTCGGCACACCCCTCACACGTTTCGTGGCCCCATAGGGAGCTCCACCGAAGGCCCCAGTGCTGCCGTCCGCATGCGTCCCGCACAGGGGGCGTGGGCAACACAACCCTCACACGTTTCGTGGCCCATATGGGCTCCGCTGAGGTCCCCAGTGGTGGTGACCCGCCTCATGCGTCCCCCACACACTTTCGTCACACCCTTTCACCCGTTTCGAGGCCCCAGGGCTCCACACCGAAGGTCCCAGTGGGTGTGCCCGCATGCGTGTCCCCGAACACCCATCTCGGCAACACCCCCCACAGACACTTCGTGGCCCCATAGGGAGCTCCACCGAAGGTCCCAGTGGGTGTGCCCGCATGCGTCCCGCACCCCCATTTCGGCACACCCCTCACACGCTTCGTGGCCCCATAGGGAGCTCCACCGATGGTCCCAGTGGTGTGCCCGCATGCGTCCGGCACACCCATTTCGGCACACCCCTCACACGTTTCGTGGCCCCATAGGGAGATCCACCGAAGGTCCCAGTGGGTGTGCCCGCATGCGTCCCGCACACCCATTTCGGCACACCCCTCACACGTTTCGTGGCCCCATAGGGAGCTCCACCCAAGGTCCCACTGGGTGTGCCCGCATGCGTCCCGCACACCCATTTCGGCACACCCCTCACACGTTTCGTGGCCCCATAGCGAGCTCCACCGAAGGTCTCAGTGGGTGTGCCCGCATGCGTCCCGCACACCCATTTCGGCACACGTTTCGTGGCCTCATAAGGAGCTCCACCGAAGGTCCCAGTGGGTGTGCCCTGCAGCTGAAGCCGACGGGAGGCAAGGTTTCGCTCATCTCCAGCTTCGCGGAACTGGCGGCGGCGGGCATTAACCTCGCTCCAGAGTACCAGGCCGTGATGAAGATGTTCTGCAACACGCCGCTGGTCTTCGAGCTCCAGGCGTCCAACCGCTTCAAGGACACGAAGCTCCGGGATCTCATGGCGTTCCTGCGCAAACCGGGGAAGCAGGTCCCTGCGGCCATCCGGGCCACGTGGAACGCAATGCAGCTGAAACCCGATGACCGCCGGCTCCGGGAGGAGAGGTTCCAGAACGGCCACATGATCGGGTCCTACTGGGACACCGTGGCGCGGTGGATGAACATGCGTGCTCAGCGGGACGCGGACGTTCTGAAGAAGCCCCTCTTCCTTGTGCAGGCCGCCGACAGGTCTGCCCCGACGATGAACGTCAAGGACGCCGCCAAGATGATGAACTGTGCCAACCCGAAGAACACCGGTGGCATGCACGGACTGCTCCCGGTGCACGTGGGCATGCGGATCCGGCTCCTGGAGGCGCTCGACCTCAAGAACGGCCTCGTCAAGGACGCCGAGGGGCAGATCGTGCACATCGTCGTGGGCCCTCGGGATCGGGACGACGTCGAGAGAGCCGAGAGAGAGGGGGAGAAGAGGATCTACCTGAAGCGCTTGCCGCTGGGGTTCTGGGTGCGCATGGAGAAGTACGCGAGCGCGCCCTTCGTGGCCGACCTGCAGCGCCACGACGACAGCCTCACAGGGGACCTCGCGGGTCCGCTGGTGTTCATCGAGCCCCGCACGTCGGAGCCGTTCACCTTCCGCACCTCCAAGGTCACCCGGACGGGCTTCCCGTTCTCGCACGGCAGGGTCATCACCACGGTGGCGTGCCAGGGGCGCACCATGCGAGAAGGCGACGGGGCGGGGGAACGGCGCTCTGGGGACGGCCAGACCTCGGGGGCGCGAGCAGTCCGCAGCCAGACCTCGGTCCGGTGGACTCTCGCTGCCCTGGGCCGTCGGCTGCCTGGCGCACCGCTCCCTCGGCCGACATCGCCCAGGCGTGATCCTGGACTGCGGTCGCCACGAGGTCGGGAACGGCAAGAAGGAGGACGACGACTGGTGGCTGGAGCTCTACGTGCTGCTCTCGCGCGCCACGCGCCACGAGGACCTCCTGCTCATGCGGGCGCCGCGCATCGAGTTCTTCCCGGCCGGGCCGCCGGAGGGCTTGCGTAAGCAGCTGGAGCAGTTTGCCGCGCGCACGAAGCGGTGCAGGAGGGAAGCCACGGCCCTCGCCAGGGAGCTTGGCTTCACCGAGTTTATCCGCGACGCCTGATCTGAGGAGCGGCCCGCCACAGCCGCGCCTTCTCTCGGCTGTCCAACTGTTTGGCCTCGCGCCGCGGACGCCCCGCGCACGTCGCTGGGACCCTCTCGGGGCGATCAGCGCACGTCGCCCGAACTCCGCGCTGCGCTCTGCCCAGCGCCTCGCTCGCCCCTCGTCGCTCCGCCCAGCGGCCAGAGCCATGCGCGCTATGAGTTAGCCAGCAAGCGCTATCTGATCCGCTCAGCGGACGAAGCGCGCGCGTCACTGCGACCACTTCGGGGCGCCCTGCGCGCGTCGCGGGGGTTGACTGACGCCCGCCGCTGGCGCGTCGGGCGAGAAAGAAAGGTCGTCGTCGTCGTCGTCGTCGTCCTCCTCCTCCTCCTCCTCCGTCGTCGTCGTCGTCGCCGCCGCCGTCGCCGCAGCCGCAGCCGCCGCTGCCGTCGCCGCCGCCGCCGTCGCCCGTCGCCGTCGCCGTCGTCGCCGTCGCCGCCGCCGCCGCCGCCGTCGTCCTCCTCCTCCCTCCTCCTTCCTTCCTTTCTCCACGCGCTCCCTCCAGACCTCCTCCGGACCTTTTCTGGACCTCGCACGCTCCGTGGCCCCATGGGAGGGGGGGGAGGGGGGGTCGCCCCACGCACGTTCCTTGGCCCCATAGGGGGCTTCACCGCATACCCCAGTGACAGCGCACGCACTGCGTCACTTCCTTATTTCGGCACGCCCTCCACACGCTTCGTGACCCCATAGAGAGATCCACCGAAGGCGATATTAACAACGACGGCATTAACAACTGCATATGGTTGGGTCCTTCGTCAGGCTAATTTTGAAGAGACGTCGCCCCGCGTTCCTTCCTTCCTTCCCGCTGCCCCCTCCCTCCTCCCATCTTCATCATCATCGTCATCATCCCCATCATCGTCATCGTCATCATCATCTGTCGTCATCATCATTATCACCACCCATGTCGGCACACCCCTCACACGTTTCGTGGCCCCATAGGGAGCTCCACCGAAGGTCCCAGTGGGTTTGCCCGCATGCGTCCCGCACACCCATTTCGGCACACCCCTCACACGTTTCGTGGCCCCATAGGGAGCTTCACCGAAGGTCCCAGTTGGTGTGCCCGCATGCGTCCCGCACACCCATGTCGGCACACCCCTCACACGTTTCGTGGCCCCATAGGGAGCTCCACCGAAGGTCCCAGTGGGTGTGCCCGCATGCGTCCCGCACACCCATTTCGGCACACCCCTCACACGTTTCGTGGCCCCATAGGGAGCTCCACCGAAGGTCACAGTGGGTGTGCCCGCATGCGTCCCGCACACCCATTTCGGCACACCCCTCACACGTTTCGTGGCCCCATAGGGAGCTCCACCGAAGGTCCCAGTGGGTGTGCCCGCATGCGTCCCGCACACCCATGTCGGCACACCCCTCACACGTTTCGTGGCCCCATAGGGAGCTCCACAGAAGGTCCCAGTGAGTGTGCCCGCATGCGTCCCCCACACACATTTCGGCACACCCTTCACACGTTTCGAGGCCCCATAGGGCGCTCCACCGAAGGTCCCAGTGGGTGTGCCCGCATGCGTCCCGCACACCCATCTCGGCACACCCCTCACACGTTTCGTGGCCCCAGAGGGAGCTCCACCGAAGGTCCCAGTGGGTGTGCCCGCATGCGTCCCGCACACCCATTTCGGCACACCCCTCACACGTTTCGTGCCCCCATAGGGAGCTCCACCGGAGGTCCCACTGGGTGTGCCCGCATGCGTCCCGCACACCCATTTCGGCACACCCCTCACACGTTTCGTGGCCCCATAGGGAGCTCCGCCGAGGGCTCAGATTGTTGCCCGCATGCTGTCCCCGCACACCCATTTTCGCACACGTGTCGTTGCCTCAATAAAGGAGGCTCCACCGCCACGTCAGGGCCACGTGGGTGTCACCGCTTGGGTCCCCGCACACCGGCTTTTACCGGCACACCCGCTCACCCGCTTCGTGGCCCATAGCGAGCTCCACCGGAAGTCTCAGTGGGTGTGCCCGCATTGCTCCCCGCACACCCATTTCGCACACGTTTCGTGGCCTTACCAGGGCTCCACCGAAGGTCCCAGTGTGTGTGCCCGCATGCGTCCCGCACACTCATTTCGGTACACACCTCACACGTTCGTGACCCCATACGGAGCTCCACAGAAGGTCCCAGTGTGTGTGCCCGCATGCGTCCCGCACACCCATTTCGGCACACCCCTCACACGTTTCGTGGCCCCATAGGGAGCTCCACCGAAGGTCCCAGTGTGTGTGCCCGCATGCGTCCCGCACACTCATTTCGGCACACTCCTCACACGTTTCGTGGCCCCATAGGTAGCCCCACCGAAGGTCCAGTGGGTGTGCCCGCATGCGTCCCGCACACCCATTTCGGCACACCCCTCACACGTTTCGTGGCCCCATAGGGAGCGCCACCGAAGGTCCCAGTGGGTGTGCCCGCATGCGTCCTGCACATTCATTTTTGCACACCATTCACACGTTTCGTGGCCCCATAGGGCGCTCCACCGAAGGTCCCAGTGGGTGTGCCCGCATGCGTCCCGCACACCCATTTCGGCACACCCCTCACACGTTTCGTGGCCCCATAGGGAGCTCCACCGAAGGTCCCAGTGGGTGTGCCCGCATGCGTCCCGCACACCCATTTCGGCACATCCCTCACACGTTTCGTGGCCCCATAGGGGGCTCCACCGAAGGTCCCAGTGGCTGTGCCCGCATGCGTCGCCCACACCATTTTCGGCCACCCCTCTCAACGTTTCGTGACCCCATACGGAGCTCCACCGAGGTCCCAGTAGGTGTGCCGCATGCTTCCCCGCCCACCCATTTCGGCACACCCCTCACACGTTTCGTTGCCCCATACGGGAGCTCCACCGAAGTCCGAGTGGCTGTGCCCGCATGCGTCCCGCGCTCCATTTCGGCACACCCCTCGCAACGTTTCGTGGCCCCCGCAGGGACGGCCGCCGAAGGTCTCTCACACCCTGCGCACGTTCGTGGCCCCATAGGGAGCTCCACCGAAGGGGCGACCTGCGCGCGTCGCTGGGACTCCGCGCTGCGCTGCGCCCGCAGCTTTGGACTTTTGAGTGCGCGGGCACAGAGGGAGTAAAAGAAGGGGAGGGAGCGGGCGCGATCCTCGCGGTGGCGTCGCGGCGCGCGGGCGATGCCGTCGGGGAGTCCCGGGGGAGCTCCTTGCGGCGGCCACGCCCGGCGTCGCGAGTACTCAGAGGCAGTCGTTCACAACCTAGTAGCATTCATATACACTTGCACCGTGCATGGGCATGCTCGCATTCATGCACGTAGATTCGCTCGCACGCAGATTCATTCACAGTCAGACGCGCTCGCGCTCAGATTCGCCCGCGCTCAGTCTCCCTACGTGCTCAGATCAATCGTTTTCGTTCGCGTTGTGCACCGCGCCATTCATTTCGGCACGCCACTAGCACGGTTCGTTGCCCCATAGGGATCACCACCGAAAACGGGAATCACAATTGCGGTACTCACACCTGCATATGGTTGGGTCCTTCGTCTGGCTAATTTTTTTTCTCTCTCTCTCTCTCTCTATTTCATCCTCGTCGTATTCGTGTTGTTGTTGTTGTTGCGGTTGTTGTTGTTTCTGTTGTTGTTAGTATTTGTGGTGGTAGTAGTAGTAGTAGTAGTAGTAGTAGTAGTAGTAGTAGGAGTAGTAGTAGTAGTAGTAGCAGCAGCAGCAGCAGTAGTAGTAGTAGTAGTCGTCGTCGTCGTCGTCGTCGTCGTCGTCGTCGTCGTCGTTGTCGTCGTCGTCGTCGTCGTCGTCGTCGTCGTCGTCGCCGTCGTCGTCGTCGTCGTCGTCGTCGTAGTCGTAGTAGTCGTAGTCGTAGTCGTAGTCGTAGTCGTAGTAGTAGTAGTAGTAGTAGTAGTAGTAGTAGTAGTAGCAGTAGTAGTAGTAGTAGTAGTAGTAGTAGTAGTCGTCGTAGTCGTAGTCGTAGTCGTAGTCGTTGTCGTAGTAGAGTAGGAGTAGTAGGTTAGGAGTGTAGTAGCAGTAGCAGCAGCAGCAGCGTAGCCATAGTAGTAGTAATCGTGTCGTAGTCGTAGTCCGTAGTCGTAGTCGTAGTAGTAAGTTGTCGTCGTCGCCGTCGTAAGTAGTAGTAGTCGTCGTCGTCGTCCCACCGTCGTTGTCGTCGTCGTCGCGGGTCCGTAGTATTAGTAGTTAAGTTAGTAGTAGTAGATCTTAGTAGTATAGTAGTAGTAGTAGTAAAGTAGTCGTAGTAGTCGTCGTCGTCGTAGTAGTACGTAGTCGTAGTAGTCGTAGTCGTAGTAGTTGTATAGTGTATATTCGCAGTAGTATAGTAGTGAGGATTAGTAACTCTACTACTACGCATCCGTAGTAGTATGTAGTAGTATTACGTGTAGTCGTAGTAGTAGTAGTAGTATATATGTAGTAGTAGTGAGTATATGTAGTAGCAGTAGTAGTAGTAGTAGTAATAGTAGTAGTAGTAGCGGTAATAGTAGTAGTAGTAGTAGTAGTAGTAGTAGTAGTAGTAGTAGTAGTAGCAGTAGTAGTAGTAGTAGTAGTAGTAGTAATACTAGTAGTAGTAATAGTAGCACCAGTAGTGGTAGTAGCAGCAGTAGTAGTAGTAGTAGTCGTCGCATTGTATTGCTATTGTCAGTGCTACTCTACCATTAATAGTATTGGTATTGCATTTCGCATACTCCTTTTTGCCTTATGATTCGTATTACTACTAATCTTATTAGAGTTATTATTAGTATTCTAGGTGTGTCTTGCTCTGCTTCGTGCTATTCACTATGCCTGTTCTTCTTATTCGCCTTCTTCTTCTATTTCCACCCCTTGTTCCTTCCTCTTCCTCTTCGCCCAGTCCGCTGCTGCCTCGTCAGAGTTCCGTGCCCGCGCAGGGCGTGGAGTATTTCCGCTGCCCTCCCGGCAAGGGCCTCTTCGTGCAGGCCCGCGGGCGGGGTCGGAGCGGCGTGGTCGGGCTTGCGTTGTTCATCCATCCAGCCTGCCCCCTTCTGCTCCAGCTGCTGATGCTGCTGCTCCTCGTCGTCGTCCTCTCCCATTCCTCTTCCTTCTCCTTGAGAACAGCTCCTCCCTGTCGCATCCCGAGGCTGGTCGGAAAGGGCGGGCTGCGCGTTTCGCCTAAGACTTCCTTGCTGAGCCTGAAGCTCAGAAGTTGGCAACAGTTTCACAGATGGAGGCTCGGTCGCTTCCAAGATGTGGCTCTCGCCTTAGCGCCGCGCACACTCGATTCAAATATTCCCAGGTGCTTCACGGACTGGGGGCGGTTCCTTTTCAAATTGTGGCTCTCGCCTTAGCGCCGCGCGCATGAGTCTTATAGAGAGAGTTCGTATAGCAATTCATGTTGAAAACGAAAGAACGCCGCACAAAAAACAAACACACAACAACAATCAAGAACGCGCGCAACAGATAGCGCAACAACATGTGAAACAAACATGCTGATTCACATTTCCCGGTTGCAAGCAGATTCCGCGCCGGCAATTTCTGCAACACAAACGTGTTCCCCGACCCGACGACGCACAACTGGGCATAGCTTTCTGTTGCACACTTTTGTTTGCATGCGTTCGTGTTTTTTTGTTCAGTTTTTGGAGTGCGGATTTTGTTTCAGGGGATCCTTGTCGTGGGTCTTAAGGCTTTGCACGAGCTTCACGGATTGAGGGCGAGTTGTTTTCAAAATCTGGCTCGCGCTTTGGCGTCGCGCACGTTGGTCTTAAACATTTGCAAGGGCTTCTCGGATTGAGGGCGGATAGTTTCCAAATTGTGGTTCTCTGCTCCGCGCACATTCGTCTTCAAACACTTGCAGGAGCTTCACGGATTGAGGGCGTCTCCTTTTCAAAATGTGGTTCTCGCCATAGCGCCGCGCTCATTCGTCGAACAAAAAGCACGAGCGAGTTTCGCTGGCAATCACGGGTGATTATCCAGGCGTGGCGTTTTCGAACGATTCAGGATTGTTAGGGCGCAACAGTTACATCGATTCGTTGTGTTGAAGTCCCAGGAGCGGTGTTCTGGCACGATTCAGGATCGCCAAGGCGCAACGTTGACGTCCTGAGAACGGTGTTTTGGCACGCTTCCGGATTGTCAGACGGTTGTCTCCCAACGGAGCTCTCCCCTCAGAGGAAGTGAATCCTTGTATGGAGCATGTGAAGAGGGAGCTTGGAGGGAGGGTGTATCCCAACATCGTTGATGAGTCTTGGGTTGACATTGGTCCTCCTCCTCTTCGTCCTCCTCCTTCCTTCCCCGCCTCCCTTCCTCTCCTTGTTGTTATCCTCCTCGCCCTCGTCTTTCTTCTTCGTCGCCGTCATCCCCATCTCCCTCTCCTCCCCCCCGCTGGTGATGGGCCCTCGTTGTCCTGACCATCCTGTGGTGTCGGCCCTCACTGTGAAGAGACATCGCCCCGCGTCCACTCACTCCTCACTCACTCCTCCTCCCCCTCCCCCTCCCTCCCACATTCACCTCTGCTCCCCGCATGCCCACCATGTCGGCACATCACCCACACGCCTCGTGGCCCCGATAGGGCCGATAGGGAGCTCAACAACATGGCCCCAGCGGCAGGGTCCGCACGCGCTCCGCCCGCCAATTTCGGCACACCCCTCACGAGGATCGCGGCCCCACAGAGGGCCCCACCGAAGGCCCCAGCGGCAGGGTCCGCATGCGCCCCCCCCGCCCAATTTCGGCACATTCCTCACGAGGATCGCGGCCCCACAGAGGGCCCCACCGAAGGTCCCAGTGGCAGGGTCCGCATGCGGCCCCCCTTCAATTTCGGCACACCACTCACGAGGATCGTGGCCCCACAGGGAGCTCCACCGAAGGCCCCAGCGGCTGCATGCGCCCCATATGGAGCTCCGCCGAATGCACCAGTGGCAGGGTCCGCATGCGGCTCCCCGCCCACTTGCACACCCTTTACGAGGATCGTGGCCCCATTGGAAGCTCCATCGAAGGCCATAGTGGCAGGGTCCGCATGCGTCCCCCCGCTAATGTCGGCACACTCCTCACGAGGATCGTGGTCCCATAGGGTGCTCCATCGAAGGCCCCAGTGGCATGGCCCGCATGCGCCCCCGCGCCCACCTCGGCACACCACTCACGAGGGTCGTGGCCCTACGGGGAGCCCCACTGAAAGCGGTACCCACAACGCGGCATTCACGATTGCATGCGGCTTGATCCCTCACTCACTCCTCCCCCCACCTCCCTCCTCCCTCCTCCCATCCCTGCTTGTGCCCTCCGCGTGCCCGTGTCGGCACACCTCTCACGCGCTCCGCGGCCCTGCAGGCAGCTCCAGCGAGGGCTCCTGTGGCAGGGTCCGGATGCGTCCCCGGGCCCATTTCGGCACACCCCTCCCACGCTTCGTGGCCCCACAGGGAGCTCCAGCGAGGGCTCTTGTGGCAGGGTTCGCATGCGTCCCCCCGCCCATTTCGGCACACCCCTCCCACCCATAGGGAGCTCCACCGGAGGCTTCTGTGGCAGGGTCCACATGCGCCCCCCAGCCCGTTTCGGCGCACTCCCTCTCGCGCTTCGTGGCCACATGGGGAGCTCCAGCGATGGCGTTTGTGGCAGGGTCCACGACCCATTCACCAGGATCCGCTTTTCATCCTGACCGTTCTCGTTCCAATCATCCTGTTGTGTTAGGTCCTCGTTTAGAAGAGACAGCGCCCCGCGTCTCCCTCCTCCTCCCGCTCGCCATCCTCCTTCCTCCCATCCCTGCCTCTGCACTCTGCACGTTTGTGTTTCAGCACACCCCTCACACGTTTCGTGGCGTAATACGGGCTTCGTGGCTCCATAATGAACTCCACCGAAGGTCTCGGCGGCGCAGCCCGCATGCGTACGCGCCATCCATTTCGGCACACCCTTTATGTGTTTCGTGGCTCCATAGGGAGCTCCACCGAAGATCCCAGTGGCGCAGCCTGCATGCGTCCGCGCCGCCCATTTCGGCACACCCCTCGCACATTTCGTGGCCCCATGGGGAGCTCCACCGACGGTTTCAGCGGCGCAGCCCGCATGCGTACGCGCCACCTATTTCGGCACCCCCCTCACACAGTTCGTGGCCCCGTAGGAAGCTCCACCGAAGGTTTCGGCGGCGCAGCCCGCATGCGTCCGCGCCATAAATTTTGGCACACCCCTCACACGTTTCGTGGCCCCGTAGAGAGCTCCACCAAAGGTTTCAGCGGCGCAGCCCGCATGCGTCCGCGCCAGAATTTTCGGCACACCCCTTACACGTTTGGTGGCCCCACAAGGAGTTCCACCGAAGGTCCCAGTGGCGCAGCCCGCATGCGTCCGCGCCATCTATTTCGGCACATTCCTCACACGCTTCGTGGCTCCATGGGGAGCCCCCTCGCACGATTCGTGGTCCAACAAGGAGCGCCAAGGAAGTCGATAGTCATAGCTGCGGCACCCACAACTGCAAATGGTTGAGTCCTTCGTCAGTCTAACTGTTTGTCCCAGGGCCCCGCGAGGGCCCCCGTGGAGGACGAAAACGGCTAACAACCTCCCACTGTGATTCTCTTATGACCCAGACGGGTGGGTTCGGCACCACCCAAACATGTTTTTACTATATGCGCGTCGGCCTCGCAAGGGCGACGCGCACGCGCGGAAATCTTCCTGCATTCGATCTGTGGCTGGCGTTTC
>CAUYUJ010014475.1:369145-402526 GCA_963575745.1 Prorocentrum cordatum
TCAGGCCCACGCTCTCAGAAACTCGCACGCCGGATCGGCGGAGTTGGCGCCCCCGCTGGCTGACTAATTCACCGCTCCTCATATAGCAGCATGGTGTCTGCGCCGGCACGAGCGGCGGGGGCCCGGCCTCCACGGCCGCCGCGCAGGGCGGCGGGCGGATCCTCGAGGTGGCGGCGAGCTACCTCCGGAACGACATGGCCGCGGGGCGGACGCAGGAGGAGCGACGGAGAGAGCACGGCGAGCCCCAGGGGGGCGTGCACGGCGGGCGGGGCGCTCGGAAGGCCTCCGGCCTTCCGCGGAGTTCCCGGGGCAACTCGAAGGGGTCTGCCCCCCCCCCCCCCCAGACATGATCGCGTCGTAAAAAAATGCAGGGCGGAGGTTTGTCGCTATTCTAGGCCTCCAGAGGCCCTCGCCGGGCCCTGGGACCGTCAAAAAACGTCTCAGGATGAAAAGCCGGCCCATGGAAAGGGTGTGGACTTCCGGGGACGCCTTCTTGAAAAAATCAGGACGTCGCAGGTCTGGGCCTGTCACTTCCCCCCGGGCGCGCCGACGAGGGTGGAGAATGGCGCAGGCATGAGTTCTCGTGTCGTGCGAGGCGGGGGAAATAGGAGGGAAAGGGGGTCGGAGGGACACGAAGCCTGGTGCGAGCAGCAGCTGCTGGCCCCGCCGCCGCGCGTTGTCCGGCTCCCGGCGCCTGGAGGCACTGGGCAAGCCAGCTACGCGAGCTGGTTCGCCAACCCCCCTTACCCTCTACCTTACTTTCTTAGTGCCCTTACGTCGGGCCCGTCCCTCTACAGGAGGAGTATTCAAAAATAGTCCAGAAATAGTCTGGGGATTATTTGTGGAGTATGTTTTAAACATTTTGGAGCATTTGTTGCGTATTTTTTATTTTGCGTCGAAAGCCCCCCTGTAGGGGGACACGCCCGACTTAATAGTACCCCCGTTTCGCTTGGCTTTGAAATTCTTCAGGGTTCCCGCAAGTTCGCTTCGTTTCGACGCGGCGGCGACCCTGGCGCGGGCGTTCTGGGTTATAAACGCCTCCAGTGGCCCCGAGTCGGCGGACATAGATGAATCCACGCTGTCAGAAAGACGCAAAGTCATTCAAGATTGCGCGACGCCAACGCCAACGCCAATGCCAACGCCGTCACAACACAACCCTGCGGCACGCGTGCGGGTGAGCCGCCGCCGTGTCCTGAGCACGCAAGTGGGGGCTCGTTCCATCTGCTCCTCCTCTCCTCCTCCTCCTCCTCCTTTTCCTCCTCTTCCTCCTGCTCCTCCTCCTCCTACTCCTCCTCCTCCTCCTCCTCCTCCTCCTCCTCCTCCTGCTCCGCTCCAGAGTTTTGGCCTCTGGGGGTGCGCCGCGGATGGTGCCCAGGACCCTTTCTGCCACAGGCGACCCCGGAACCCCGAAGACAGCATAAGGAAAATTGGCAAGGGCACCAGCATTCGGAGGTCCAGGATTTCTTTAGGGGAACAAGAAGTGGCATAAACCTAAAAACTCGGAGGTCCGCGCGGATTTCTCGGATCCGCGCTGGACCCCCCTGGCGGCGCCTTCGGCGCCGCCCCTGGCGCCGAAGGCGCGCCAGGGAGGGGAGTCCAGCGCCGATCCGAGAAATCCACGCGGACCTCCGAGTTTTTATGTTTATGCCACTTTTTGTTCCCCTATTCTTGGGTCGGCGCTGGACCCCCGTCCCTGGCGGCGCCTCGGGCGTCGCCCCCAGCGCCATCCGCGCGCCAGGGAGGGGGTTTCAGCGCCGGCCCGAGCAGTCCCGCGCGGGCCCTCCGGAGGGTGCTGTGCTATAGGGATCCGCACTCCCCCGCCCGACCTGCTGGGGCCGTTCGACGTCTTCTTGTCGGTAAGAACAGCTTCAGGAGGGAACAAAAACACAGACACAATTCATCCTCGATCCCCCAGAAGATATGGGGAAATATGGGACGTGGGGGGGAAGACGAAAACCCCCAAAGATATGGGAAAACATGGGGGATACTTTTATTTGTGTGTATTTATTTGTGTGTCCCAGGGCGCCTTTATAGACGTCTTCTTGTCGGTGTCCCCTCCTCCTCCTTCTCCTCCTCCTCCTCCTCCTCCTCCTCCTCCTCCTTCTCCTCCTCCTCCCCCTTCTCCTCCTCCTCCTCCTCCTCCTCCTCCTCCTCCTCCGGTAAGAAGAGCTCCCGACCCGCCAGGCCCAAGGTTCGGGCGACGAGAACCAGGCACATGCACCGATCTCCAGGCCACTTGCGAGTAGCCTGGCGTCGCTCGGACGTGTGCATTTTTCCTTCGGCGAGGACCATCGAGGAGCATCCTTGATCATTTGGCGAAGAAACCACGCACGAAACCGAAAAAACACGGGGAATGGACGTCCGAGCGATGGCCAGGTAGTCCCTTGACGAGTAGTGGAACGCGCTTGTCTAAGAATGTACGCCACCACCCCGCCGACCTTCCCTCCCTCCCCCGCCCTCCTCTTCCCCTCCTCCCTCCTGGGAGAGGGAGGGGGTGAGGGAGGTGGTGATGGTTGGGGGGAAGAGAACCAGGCACATGCACCGATATCCTGGCAAGGCCCACCCTTGACCCAGGATCGGTGCGTATGCCTTCCTTAGGGGAACAAAAAGTGGCATAAACATAAAAACTCGGAGGTCCGCGCGGATTTCTCGGATCGACGCTGGACCCCCCTCCCTGGCGCGCGGAGCGCGCCAGGGGCGGCGCCGGAGGCGCCGCCGGGGGGCCCCAGCGCCGATCCGAGAAATCCGCGCGGACCTCCGAGTTTTATGTTTATGCCACTTTTTGTCCCCCTAGTCCTGGCCAAGGTAGGAGGGCGTATGCATCGACCCTGGGCTCAGGACGGGCCTGGCCGGAATCGGTGTATGTGCATGGTTTTTTTTCCTCTAAAGGTGTGCCAGCGCTCCCTGGGTTGGGTAGCCCGCCTCGCGCCTTCCGCAGGGGGCGCCTGCCTGCCGCGGCCGCCGGGCCCGCAAGTGTGCCCGTGCTCCCTAGGGACTCCGCCTCGCGTCCTCGGGTGGGGGTCGCGCGAGGCAGGCTCGTGCTTTCTGTAAGTCGGGCCTGTACCTCCACAGGAGGAGTGTTCGAGAATATTGCTTCACAAAAAGTCTGGGGACGATGTTTGGAGTATCTGTACATATTTTTGGACTATTTTGGAACCGTTTTTCTTTGTTCGCCCAAAACCCCCTGGTAGGGGCACAGGCCCGACCTAGCGCGAGGCAGGCTCGTGCTTTATCCCCCGGAGGAGCAGGAGTGGGCCCTGGTGCAGTGGCTCACCTCGGGAGCGGAGCTGGAGTGGTTCGAGGAGGACCAGCCGCGCGCAGAGGGGGGTGGGGGTAGGGGGGAGGGCTTCTTAGAAGCACCCTGCTTCCTTCAGGCGATCGCAAATATGGATTAAGGGGGCGTGGATCAGCGACGGGTCCCGTTTCCATGGGAAATCGCGGGTTTCCGCCGCCGAGCGAGGCGGCACCGGCCGCATCTTGGGGAGGACACGTCCCCCGATCCATGGATTTGGCGACCGCGCGCCAACTCCATGGATCGCTAATCCATGCTTGCGCGCCCCCCATTCTTAGAAGGCGCGGGCCTCATCTCTAGATGTCAGGCCGGCGCCTTCGAAGGAGCAGCCTCCTTCTAAGTTCCAAGGAGCCCTCCCCCCTCCCTCCACCCCCGTGTGCGCACCGCCCAGAGGAGCGCTGGGGGCCCCAGCTCGGGAAGCTGCTGGAGACGCCCCCGCCGGGGTGCAGCGACGTGGGCAGCGCCGGGGAGCGCGGCGCCTTCTTCGGCCGGGTCTCGCTCATCCCTACCAGCCTGGGAACCGATCCCTATCCCTATACTGGGCACCTCCTCGTCACGATGCCAGTCTTAGGGACTCCCTTGTTTTCTGAGGGCGGATCCCTGAGATCGTCATCGCCTTTGGGCGTGTCAGTCTTAGGGATAGGGATACGCTCGAGGCTGGTAGCGTCCGCACGCCGCCGCGGGCCAGCGGCCAGAAGCACCACCGGGACATCAACTTCCCGGGGCCCGCGGCGCAGGTAACCATGCAGGCGCGCAGTGTCGTCCCGCCGGGGGGGGCCCGATCGAGGTGACGGGGCCGGGGGGTCGCGCCGCACCGCCGACGCCTCGGCCTTGGCATCGCTCGGACGTGTGGCTTTTTCCTTCGGCGAGGGCCATCGAGGAGCATCCTTGATCATTTGGCGAGAAAGCCACGCACGAAACCTAACAAAAAGCACGGGGAATGGACGTCCGAGCGATGGCCAGGGGGTCGCGCCGCACCGCCGACGCATCGGCGGTGCTGCTCGGCCTGGAGCCCGAGTCTTGCCACGCCGGCGGCGCCGAGGCGTCGCGGACGTCGCCGAGGCACCGCCGATGCGTCGGCGGTGCGTGGGCGATGCGGCGCGAGCCTCGGACCCCATGTGCTCGAATCCCATGTGCGGTGCCTCCGAGGTTGCCCTCACGCCGCTGGTGGCCAACAATGGGCCGTTGGCGTACGTGCCCGGTTCCCACCGCATGCTCACGCCTGGCTTCGAGGTTCAGCCTCGTCGAAGCTAACATATATCCCCATCCCCAGCCCCCCCCCCAGGCGGGGACGGGCCTCGCGAAGCCCGAGAGGAAACGACTTCTATGATAATAACTCTCTCTCGCTATATATATATATATATATATATATATATATATATATATATATATGTATACACATATACATGTCTATATATGTGTATAAAGACGGCCAGTGGGGTCAAGGCCATGCCAGTAGGGATTGGGATTGGAAACGCGATGCTCAGAGGTCATCGCCAACCCGCCGCTCGGCTCCGTGGTCGCCTACGACTCCTTCGTGGAGCACCGCGGCATCGAGAACCACGGGCCCCGCGACCGCTACGCCGCGTACCTCGAGTTCGAGACCCGGGGCGTCTTCAGCGGGTACACGCCCTGGCACTTCGGCCCGCGGTCCATGGAGCACACCGTCGCCTTCCGGCGCTGCGTGGACCTCATGGGGCAACGTTAGGTGGGGGGGCAGGCTCAGAGAGGGGACGTCGACCCTCAGTCGCCCATCCGTGTCCGACAGGACCCGCTCTAGTCCGACCGTGCGGAGTCGCTCTATCGGTGGCATATCTCCGACATGTCGGCGATGCATCGCCGATTCCAGGTCGATGTTTCCCCCGCCCCCCCCCCGAGCCTGTCCACCCACAGCACTTGGCATCGCTCCGACGTGGCCATTTTTGCTCGGCGAGGGCCATCGTGGAGCATCTCGGGCCCCCTTGCGAGCAAAATTGGGCGCACGAAGCCGAAGAGTGCACGGGGAGTGGACGTCCGAGCGATGGCGAGGCGAGCGGTGGTCCCTGCGCCCCCCAGGGGGGGCCCATAGACTCCGACGCCACTCTCGAAGCATGGCCGCCGACGGCACCTAAGAGAGTGGCCCTTCGCCGGAGGGACCTTCTGGCGCGTCCCACCCCCTGGGGCCATCCTCCCTCCTCCCCCTCCTGCCTCCTCCTCCTCCTCCTCCTCCTCCTCCTCCTCCTCCCCCTCCTCCTCCTCCTCCTCCTCCGCCTCCTCGACAAGGGCACGGGAAGTGGGCGTCCGAGCGGCGGCGAGCAGCGCTGCCCTTCAGGACCCGAGCCTGCGGCGGCTCGTCGCCGCGGCCGGGGCGCGGGGCGCGGCGGCGTAGGCGGCGCGGCCTCGCGCGCGGGGCGCGGCGGCCAGCCGCGCCCCTGCGTGGGGTGCGTGCCGCGGCCCGCCCACGTCGAGCAGTGGCCACAAGGGTCCTGGCTTGCTCACAGTGGGGGCGCGTGCCAAGAAACCAGTTGGGTTTTGCCAGGGTGCACTGGGTTTCTTGGACTTCGAGGGGTCCCCAATAAGACCTGGATGATTTTCGGCTGACGAATTTGGGTTTTCATTGAACAAATCGCGGATTTCAGGGTTGGGTTTCTTGCGGAGGTTTCTTGTGGCCGAGGCCCCACTGTACAGGCCCAGCAGAGAATGTTCTAAGAACCTGTTGAGAGGTCTGCACGAAGTGTTCTAAGAACACTTCTTCTGGCTGAGCCTGCCTTGTGTTGACGCATCGGGCTTTTATGTTCCAAGAGCGCCGTTCTTGGAACGTGTCCAGGGTCCTAAGAACATGTCGTGGTAGGCCTTTTAGGGAATGCTGGGACGGTCGGTCCCTGCTCAACCACGCGGCACCTTGCGGCCTTGTGGCGCCGTGCAGCGCGAGAGATAAGCCGAGGCGATGCGGCGGCAGCGTCGCTCCAGGGCGCAGCGGCGGCGCGCGCGCAGCGTCGCGCCTTCGCGTCGAGCCCATGCGGCGCCGCGGGCTGCGCGCGCGACGCGCCTAGGGTAGGTTCGCGTCGTGTCGACCGGCGGCGACCCCGCCGCCGACGTTCAACGTTGAACGCCGCTGGTGACCCAGAATCGGTCGGTGCTGAACGATCCTACGTTTCGGAAACGGCCGCTCGTTCAAGGTTGAACGATGCTGATGTTGCTGTTGTTGTGGTTGCTGTTGCTGTTGCTGTTGCTGTTGTTGTTGTTGGTGCTGTTAGTGCTGTTGGTGTTGTTGGTGTTGTTGGTGTTGCTGCTGCTGCTATTGTTGTTGTTGTTGCTGTTGCTGCTGTTTGTGGTGGTGTTGTTGTTTGTGGTTTCGCACGTCCCCATGGATCAGTACGGACCACATGCACAGCCACCCGCCGGAGGGTGACTGGTGGGGTCACCGCCAAGCAGCGGCAGTTCCTGTCGTGACCGAGCTTCGCTGCGTCGTGACTGAACAGACGAACGTCCGACTACGTGATGGTGATGTAGACGTCGGCGTCGCCCATGTGCGTCTCGGCCTCCTTGGCGTCCTCCTACGTGGCCAGCCTCTACGCCTGGGCCTCCTCCATAACCTCTCCTGCGCTGGCGCGGCGCCCGTGACGGGCGCACAAGTACGCAGTCGCGGCGTTAACGAAGACGCACTGCCACTCCCCCGACTCCCTGGGGTGGACGCCTTCGATGCACATGTCTAAGTCCTCGGTGATCGGCAGCTGGTCCCGGTAGTCCAGCAGTTCCCACGACCGCTCTGTGACGTGGGCACGTGCACACCCAGGCTCCCCGTCGGTGGTACACCTCGCGCTCGTCGTGTACACCTCAGGCTCCTGCATCTGCCCTCCGGCCCGCTCCGTCCTCTTGTGCAGGTAGGGCCGCGCTTGCTCCTCCCGCTCCTCGTCCTCCAGCTCGACGGCGTCTTGGAGCACCTCCAGCGTCGGGCGAGTGCCCGACGTTCGCGGCAGACGCCAGCTCCTCCTCCCGAGGCTTTGCCGGCTGCCAGAGGGCGCAGCTGTGCACGGTGAGCCCCATCCCTTGTATGCTTTCTGGGCCTGGCGCTCCAGGAGGGCGAGGATCACCGTTCGGCAGTAGACTTCGGAGTTGGGTTGTCCCACTCGGACGTGTCCCGCAAGAGAAGGAGGGGTCGCCCGTCTCTGTGCGGGGGTGAGGGCTGCGAGCAGAAAGTCGTCCTTGCGAGGCTGATCCTCGCTGCAGACCCGCCGCACCTCCTTGACTCTCCATATGACTCTCCACATGAGCTCCTCCCACCACCTTGAGTTGAGCTCCTCCCAAGCGTCTTGCACGTACCCGCCCGGGTACTTCCGCGGCTCTTCCTCATGGAGTCGAATGAGTGTGTCCAGGGCCTCCGACCGCTCCTCACAGTGCCCCTGGCCATACACCAAGCACGCCACCCAGATGCCGCTACGGGCCTGCTTGGCCCCCATTGAGCATGTCGGTCGGCAGTTTGGGTCGCGTCCCGATCTTCAGCTCCCCAGGCGGGACGTGGTCGTCGAACAGTTGTTTGATCCGCGGGTCGAGAGCGAGCCTCTTCTGGTCGAAGCTAAGCGGGCCGCGCACAGCTTTGATTAACAGGGGAAGGACACCAGAAGGAGGGGCCTCACGTCAAGGCCAGGAGAGGGCAAAGCCCCGGGATCAGGCGGTGCCGAAAGCGAAACGTGGCCGTCGAACAGCTCCTCCCGGCACGTGACCCAGTCCGCTACACCCAGGGGGCCAGCTCGCCATGGTGCTCACCGACGTGCCGCCCAGGGGATAGGGGCCTCCACCGGCACCCCCCCCCGCGGACGCCTTGCCCCCTCCTCCGCAGCCGGTGGCCCCGCCCTGCTCGGACCCCGATGGCGTCGCCTTCCGCTCCTCTTAAGTTGGGCTTGGCCCTCTACTGGGGGAACATCCAAAAGTAGGAAAAAGCATACCCTGGGGACCAGTTTTGCTGCGCATTTTTGGGGGGCATCTTTGGGGCATTTTTCGGGTACTCGGTTATTTTTCGTCCAAAGTTCTCCTGTAGGGGAACACGCCCGACCTACAGTCGACCCGCAGAGTAAGGATAGGCATCCCTCCCAAGGGTACCCTTGCATCCTCGCTTCCTGGGTCCATCCTCGGACACTCTCGTTGGCCGCGCCCCGCTCGAAACGCTTCGAAATGGGCGTCCAAGGGCCCTTCATCCTTATCGCGCATCCTTATGATGCGGGTCGACTGAAGGTGACCTAGGGTTATGATGTTCCAACCTACTTTAGCCTGGATCACCAGGCATAATTTCGAACACCAGAACAAAGTACCGAAACTCGAGGGTTTTCAAATTCCGGGCCCTGGGAGGCACTCGTCCGACACTGTTTCGACACTGGACACTGTTTCGACACTCTTCCGACAATCCTTATCGCGCGTCCGGGGCCTTGCATCCTTGTCGCGCATCCTTAGGGGAACAAAAAGTGACATAAACATACAAACTCGGAGGTCCGCGGGGATCTCTCGGATCAGCGCTGGGGCCCCCCCGGCCGCGCCTCCGGCGCCGCCCCTGGCGCGCTCCGCGCGCCAGGGAGGGGGGTCCAGCGCCGATCCGAGAGATCCGCGCGGACCTCCGAGTTTTTATGTTCATGCCACCTCTAGTTCCCCTTGGGAAGGGCAGATCTGGAGAGGGAGGGCCCTCCTCCTCAACAGCGTACAGAGCCAGTACGAACGCTGCTCTCCCTCTCCTCCCCTGTGCGTGCTGCTTCTTGCACGGGGGTTCAAGCGCTGTCCTTCCTCACGATGCGTGTTTGCACTCCGATTGTTGCCGGTGTTCCCCTAATCCTCACTCTGCGGGTTGACTGCAGCGCTCCTCCTCGCCGGTCCTCGGGGCTCCTCGGCGGCCGCACGGGCCGGCGCGCGGGGCAGAGCGGCGGGCGCCGCCCCGCCCGCGCCGCCGCGGCACGGGCAGGGCGGGGCGCCCGCGGGCGCGGCGCGCGGCCCCGCGCCATCGCGCAGCGCAGGGCTGGACCTCATCGCCGCTCTGCTGGACCTCGGCCGTGTTTTGTTCTGTCTGCCTCCTCCTCCCCCCCTAATTACTCCTCTTCCTCCTCCTCCTCCTCCTCCTCCTCCTCTTCCTCCTCCTCCTCCTCCTCCTCCTCCTCGCAGCAGTACGCCAGCACTTGTCATTCTTGTGTCAATATATACAGAGCGTTACGCGCGGCCTGACATCCTCGTTAGAAGAGGTATATGTTGGGACTCACTTTTATCCCGCACGCTGCGCGTGACATGACTATCGCTTACAGACATAGCCGTTGATGTCTCTCGCTTTCACTGTGTGAAGTTGTTGTTGTTGAGTTCGTGCGCCGCTTCGACAAGACCGACGCAGCACCTACGCAGCACCCACGCCAGCACCTACGCAGCACGCTTGCATTTGAGATTTCATGTGTTGAGTCCGTGCTTTGATCGGAAGTGATATCCTGCGCTCCGCGCGACTTATAGTTCTTTCGATAGAGGATCACAGGAGATTTGAGGTCTCATTCTTTGTGTGTGATCAGGTGTTGTTGAAGTTGAGTTCGTACGCCGCTACGACACGATCGACGAAGCATTACGCAGCACCTACGCAGCACCTAAGCCAGCACCTTCGGTATATATATATATATATATATATATATATGTATATATATCCAACACGCTTCGCGTGCCTGGCATTCGAGGATCTGGCGCTGGAGCCTGGTGAATGAGACCTAACCTGCCTGTGTGTATATGTGCTCGTGGCGAGCGAGATGTCGTCGCCGCCGTTTATTCCGCACGCTTTGCGTGGCACAGGATTTGCGCGTGGCCCACGCTCCCTCAGCGTGGGGCCTGTCGTTTGTTGCGTTCACGCCGCCTGCCGCGGCCGACGCAGCAATGATCTGCTGGTGTGGCTGCGACGCGGGGTGCTGCCCGACTCGGACACGAATGTCTGGGTCTGCGGGCCGCGGGTCGCCTATTGCAGGTTGCGCGCGCCCGCCGTCGCCGCCCTGCCCCCCCCCCCGCTCCTGCCCCTCCCCTCCCTAGGTCGTCGGCCTGTAGGCAACCCTGGACAAAATCCTCCTCCTCCCTCATCTCCTCCTCCTCCTCCTCCTCCTCCTCCTCCTCCTCCTCCTCCTTCTCCCCCTCCCCTCCGCTCCGCCTCGTCTCCGCCTCCGCCTCCGTCTCCGCCTCCGCCTCTCCTCCTCCTCTTCTCCTCCTTCTCCTCCTCCTCCTCCTCCTCCTCCTCCTCCTCCTCCTCCTCCTCCTCCTCTTCCTCCGCCTCCGCCTCCGCCTCCTCCTCCTCATCCTCATCCTCCTCCGCCTCCGCCTCCGCCTCCGCCTCCGCCTCCGCCTTCTCCTCCGCCTCCGCCTCCTCCTCCTCCTCCATCTCCTCCTCCTGCCGATGGGGCCCCCCGCGGCCCCCGACCCACCAGCGGCACCGGCCAGGCCCACCGACGGGCCTGGCCACCGCAGGCGTCGCGGCCTCGTCACCACCGCCCGTGGGCCCCTCCTCGTCCTCCTTCCAGACAATCTGATGTATCGAGTCCTGTTGTTGTCGCACTGCTTCACCAACAGCGGCGCCCCTGCGCCACCCTACAGTGCCCCCCGCGGCACCTAGACTGCAGGCCGCTTGTCCGCCTGTCCGCTTTGGCAGGGAGGTGCAGGAAAACAGGTGGAGCAAATCGAAACGCATCACGAACACGAGCACGCAAAGCGAGCGTTCGGGTCCAGCCCTGCTCGCACCCGACGGGGGCGCACGCCTTGACTCCCCGCTTCGCCCAGTACATGTCGCTGTGCTGCCAGCGGAGGTTCGCCGTGCACGCGCCACCGCGGTGGTTCGACTCCTCTCCGTCCTCCCGTAGCAGTTGCACCGCGTCGCCCCGGGCATTGTCACGGCAGCATTTCTCCTTACTCAATTGGCAAATGTTGTCCCCCTCTTGGTAGAGAACCTCATGGGCCGCGCACTTGGCATCCTCGGGCTCGGACTCTGGCTCTGATTTCGGATCTCTCGGCAACTCTGCGGGTGGATACGACGCGGCCCCCCTCGACAGGCAGCCCGTTCGCTCGCAGTGCTTGAGGGCACTGCGTAGCTTGGCACAGCCCCGCAGCCCGAGCGCACCACCACCCCTGCTGCAGGTCCACGCTCCTGCACCAACCGCCCGTGCGGCACAACACGGGGTGGGTGGGGCCGTGACGAGGGACTCCAAGTTGGCGTCCGTCTCTTCGGTCATGTACTCGTAGGACGGCACATGCGCGGCGCAGTTCCCACCATCCATGCAAGGTGCTTCCCGGCACAGAGGGAGCGTCTCGTCTTGGGATTCCTCCAGCAGCGTCCTCAACCTCATCGATGTAGAGCCGAGGACCGTGGTGTACTGCCAGGTGCACTCCGAACGTTGAGGCTGCACACCCTCCTCCTCCTCCTCCTCCACCTCCTCCTCCTCCTCCTCCTCCTCCTCCTCCTCCCCCTCCTCCCCCTCCTCCTCTTCCCCCTCCTCCTCCCCCTCCTCCCCCTCCTCCTCCTCCTTCTCCTCCTCCTACTCCTCCTCCCCCTCCTTGCGCACGATGCAAGCGGGCATGGAGTCCGACCCCCACGACCGCCCGAGGGATGGGACCTTGCCCACCCCGCGGCCCCCTAGAGCTAGGGGCCGCCACGCCGACGAGGCGAGAGGCAGGAAAAGGCGAGAGCGAGGAGGAGGGGAAAGAGAGGAGGCGCCGGCCTCACCCGTACTGCTCAAGGAGCAGCACTGACCACCGATGCTGGCCAGCCCCCATGCCTCCCTGGCTCTACCTGCACCAGGGGACACTGGCTACCCCACGTCGCCGTGCGGGGCACACGGCGCGTGTTTCCGCGCATGGGTAGCCAGGCCTGCTCCCCCCAGTCCCCTTGCCCAAGGGGGACAGAGCAGGACACCCCGTGAGCCTGGCCGAAGCCAGACCCCCCCTCCACACCCTGGCGCGACCGGGGAGTCGCCGGGCCAAGACAGTGGAGGGGACCCGATTCGGCCGCAGCCGAATCGGGATTACCGTTTGGGTCCGAAGACCGGGGTCGGTGCCCCCACTGCCGAAACCACCCACCCACCCACGGCTATGCCGTGGGTGGGTGGGTGGTTTTGGCAGCGGCGCAGCCCCCACACAGGCCACGACTGAGCGGGTTTCAGTTCCCCCGGACGCCGGTAGGTGCCGCCCACACCAACCGGCAGCCCGCCCGGGGGCCCCTCCTCCTCCCCCTCCTCCTCCCCCTCCTCCTCCTCCTCCTTCTCCTCCTCCTCCTCCTCCTCGTCGTCGTCGTCGTCCTCCTGCTCCTCCTGCTCCTCCTCCTCCTCCTCCTCCTCCTCCTCCTCCTCATCATCATCATCATCATCATCATCATCATCATCCTCATCCTCATCCTCATCCTCATCCTCGTCGTCGTCCTCCTCCTGTTCCTTTATAAATAGCCAAGGGGGGGGGGGCGGCGCTCCAAGCGGGCTGCAGCGTCGCCGACCTTGCGGACCAGGTGGAGCGCCGCGTGCCCTTCGCGCCCCGGGCGCGAGGCTGTGCGTAGCATGCACTTTCGACCCGACTTGCCGTCCCCGGACCCGGCCAGCGGTCCCACATCAATATGCGCGAGTGAGATCGATCGAGTGAAATAGATCGAGTGAGATCGATTGTGAGGTCGATCGAGTGCGATCGATCGAGCGAGGCCGATAGTGAGATCGATGGTGAGATCGATAAGAATGGGCAGATCGGGCTGGACGAAAGGGGGGGATTGGGCTGGACGAAAGGCTGGACCCGGCCAGCGGTCCCATATCAGTATTCGGGCTGGACGAAAGGGGGGGATAGGGAAAGGGGGGGGTACGAAATCTGCTGCATGCAGCTGGTTTCGGCCCCGCCGCCGGGCCCATTCCTCGGTACATGGGCGCCTCCGGCGCCGGGAGGCGCCGGGAGAATCAGCTACGTGAGCTGATTCTCAACCCCCCCCCTTTGCTATCCCCCCCCTTTCGCCCGACCCGAGTTGCCACCGTTGTGGGTACATGCCCAACAGCAGTTCCTGTTCATTTTGAACAGGACTCGTTGTCCACGCCGCCGCGGCCTGTGCCCATTCGCGACAGAAGACCGCCCGCCCAACAGCGGCCGCTGTTGGTTTGGGAAAACATTTGTTGTTAGGCACTGTGCCCATTCTTTCCGTACCCATTTCGGGCGTCCAAAAATGTGCACGACGCTGTGATCAGCAATCTGGGTTGCCACCGTTGTGGCCACAAGAGTGGGCACGTCGGTCAGCACGAGATCGGGCGAAGGCAGGCCCCTGGTAGGCTGAGGCACCACCTCAAAGAGCCCCTTCGCAGTGCAGAGGTCACGCAAAAACCTCCTCCTCCTCCTCCTCCTCCTCCTCCTCCTCCTCCCTCCTCCCCCCCTCCCCCTCCTCCTCCCTCCTCCTCTCCCTCCTCCTCCCTCCCCTCCTCCTCCTCCTCCTCCTCCCCCTCCTCCTCCCTCCTCCCTCCTCCCTCCTCCCCCTCCTCCTCCTCCTCCTCCTCCTCCTCCTCCTCCTCCTCCTCCTCCTCCTCCTCCTCCTCCTCCTCCTCCTCCTCCTCCTCCTCCTCCTCCCCTGCCCTCTGGCCGACGCCCTGCCCGTCTGTGTTTGGCCCGGCGGCGGCAACCCAGCGGGGTGGCGGCGCGGACGCTGCGCGGCAGCCCGCGGGCCGCCCCCCGCGGGGGGCCCGCCAGGCACCCCAGGGCCTCTGAGGGCCCAAGGAGACCGGAGCCCCAGTGGGCCGCGGAGAGGGACGAGGAGGAGGGGGAGGAGGAGGAGGAGGAGGAGGACGAGGAGGACGAGGAGGAGGAGGAGGAGGAGGAGGAGGAGGAGGAGGAGGAGAACGACGACGAGGAGAGTCAAGAGGAGGAGGATCAGGAGGAGGCGGCGCAGCCCGCCGGCCTATGAGGGCCCGCGCCGCGCGGCCCGGCCGGGCGCGCGCCCCGAGCTGGGGGTGGCGCCAGGCGGAGCGGAAGGAGGAGGAGGAAGGAGGAGGAGGAGGAGAGAGGAGGAGAAGGAAGATCAGGAGGAGGCGGAGGAGACAGGCGAGAGTCCAGGCCTCCCAGGTGGCTGTCCGAGCAGGTGGGGTCGGAGGCTCGCGCCCCCTCGTCGATGCCTCGGCGATGCGGCTCGATGTGGAGCGCAATTTTCTTTCTCCACGCATCCTCCTCCTCCTCCTCCTCCTCCTCCTCCTCCTCCTCCTCCTCCTCCTCCCTCCTCCTCCTCCTCCTCCTCCTCCTCCCCCTCCTCCTCCCCCTCCTCCCTCCTCCTCCTCCCTCCTCTTCCTCCTACTCGTCCTCCTCTTTCCCCTCCTCCTTCTCGTCCTCCCCCTTCTCCTCCTCCTCCTCCCTCCGATGCATCGGCGATGTCGCCGATGCATCGGCGATGTACCGCCGATGTATCGGCGATGCGGCGCGATCGTCCGACCCCATCTGCTCCGACCCCATCTAAGAGGCCTCTAGGGAAGCACGGGCACCCCCCAGCCCGTCCTAGCCACTCAGAACGTCGGGTTCTGATACGCCCGAACTCTCACATCCAGGGCCCACGGGTGGTGTATGCGTTCCATTGGCTCGGCCAGACAGGCATATGTAAACACCGATCCTGGGCCCAGAATGGATCTGGCCAGGGTCCGTTTGTACTGCATACCGTATGCATCTCGCCAGCCGGACCCAATTCCATCTTCGCCTTCTCGTCCTCCCCTTTCCCATCCTCGTCCTCCTCATCCTGCCCCGATCCTCCTCAACTACCTCTTCCTCTCCGCGCTTGCTCCCCCCCGCACCCTCCTGCTGCGAGCTGCGGACCCTTGTTTCCCTCCATCCTCCTCTTCCTCCCTGTGCTTTTAGGTTGCTCTCCCACGTCCTTCTCATCCGCTTTCCCCCCCCCATCCGGTCCCCTCTCTTCCGCTCCATCCTCCTCCTCTCTCCTCCTCCTTCTCCTCCTCCTCCTCCTCCTCCTCATTCACCTCCTCCTCCTCCTCCTCCTCCTCCTCCTCCTCCTCCTCCTCCTCCTCCTCCTCCTCCTCCTCCTCTATCCCGAGCGGCTCCGGCAGCCCCCCGCACGCCCGGGAGGCGCCGCGCTCCGGCGCCGACGAGTTGGCCGCGCCCTCGGTGCTCGGGGGTGGGGAGCGGGTCGGAACGGAGGGGGGGCGCCAAGTGTGTGCTCATCAGCCGTTGGAAGCAGGTTTTTTTTTTGAAATCCCTGATTCCAATCTGCTCTGAACGCCTTCCTGCTTCAATGACCGGGTGGCTTCCCCTCGTCCCTCCTCGTCGGGAGGCGGGTGGAGACCCAGTCTGCTTCCAACGCCTTCCTGCTTCATGCGTCTGCCGACTTCTGCAGACCGATTATTTCCGACCAAGGCATATGAGTATTGATCATTTCATTTTCATATGAGTACTGATTATGAGTATTGATTAGTTTCTTTTCATTTGAGTCTTGATTCTTTCCGTTTCATTTGAGTATTTGCTCCTCCTCCTCTCTCTCGTATCCTCCCCCTTCTCCCCCTCCTCCTCCTCCTCCTCCTCCTTTTCATATGAGTATTGATTATTTCCGACCAAGGCAGGTGTGGTCGGGGGAGAGGGGCGGTGCGGCCGAACATCATGATCGCCCGGGGGAACGTACGAATCGAACTTGCGACCTTCTTACGCGGAGCCTCAACCGTATCACGAACGTGTGGCAGGGCAATCGGATTCTCACCATTTCAGCTATCCCAAGTCAACGACGTGTGGCAGGGCGATGGGGTTCTCACCATGTCAGCGTTCCCAAGTCACGAACGTGTGGCAAGGCTATGGAATTCCCGTCATCCGAGCCTTCCCGCGACACGAACGCATGGCCATCGGATTCTCACCATTCCAGCCTTCCCAGGTCACGAACGTGTGGCAGGGCCGTGGGATTCTCACCATTCCAGCCTTCCCAGGTCACGAACGTGCGGCAGCGCCATGGGATTCACTATTTCAGCCATGGAATTTTCGTACATCCGCACGCTCCGTGCATCCGTACACTCTATACACCGTACATCCGTATCCTGTACCCCGTACATCCGTACATCCGTTCACCATCCCCCCAGAACTCCGCTCTTTTTCATTCTGGGAGGTTCAGCATCGGAGGCGCAGGGTTGTTGGGGCGCTGGGTAAATGGGCGGGCGATGAATGGGGGGGGTGGTGAACCAAAAGTGCACCCTTCCTTGAGATCCGACGTAGCGAAGAAATTGCAACGTCGTGAAGATCCGCGCCTGGAGCCCCGGACCCCATCTTCCTGCGTCATTTTTCGAGCCCGACCGATCTGTGAGGGTCCCGGGACCCGAAATTATAGGCGAAAATGCCCGGCTCGAAAAAAATGAGACGCCAGGATCTTAGGGTCTGCCCTTTCGCACTTCTCCTCCGTTTGCTCTGCGCGATCATTCGAAAGTGATTGGCCTGTTGGGGCTGCAGGCAGATCAGTAAATGTTCAAGGTCGCCCGCGGTCGGAAATATTGCACTCGAGGAGACATGTAGACACGTGGCAGTCTGACCCGTAGAAAGGCCAACAGCAGGCATCTGACGCAAAAGGAGGACAGTGGCGCGCCCTCAACTGCATTGGGTGGCAAAGGCGCCGACAAGGGAAGTGCGGAAGCCGCTGCATTCGGCTTCCGTCCACCGCCTTTCTGCTCGATCCCTACTCCTATTCCAGCGCCGCAGCTGGTAGCAAGGCAAACCTGAAGCGTGCGCAACGAGCAGCTGGCAGCTCGATGCGTAGAACGTTTCGCCCTTTGCATGCAGGGGTGGCGTTGAGGAGATACCAGTGGCATATCTGCCCTTGGTGGGTGCATTGGCCTCGCGAGCGGTCCGGCCAACGAGGACTCCTTATCCGATGAGGGCGGCGGCGATGTCCATGGCAAAGCCTCAATTGGCGTTCCACCGGTTTCCAGACCCTGGATTCCCTATCCAATGGTTCTTTGTCCAATGCCCTCTCATGGGGGCCCAAAGAATATACACCACCACCACGTCGATTCCTCCTCTCTCCTCTACCCTCCTCTTCCTCTCCTCTTTCCTGGGGGAGGGAGGGGGTGAGGGAGTTGGTGGTGGTGGTGTATATTTTTGGGCCCCCCATCTCAGTATCTTGCCGACACCAGCCGTATCTGGGCTTCAGCGATCCTGGCTCACAGGGCCCGGCCTCGACCCGCCCTGTCCGGCGCGCAGACGCGCGCGCACGCCTCAAGCTGCGTCCTCGGGAGGGCTCTCTATCTGTCCTGCATACGTCAGAGCCCCGAATCATCAGGGGTAACTCGGGTCAGGGCTAACTCGGGCTCGCTTTTCGGGGTTCCGAACCCGCGTTACCCCGGGCCCGAGTTGCCCCGGATAACTCGGGCGTCCTGAGCCCCAAATCATCAGGGGTAATTCGGGTCAGGGCTAACTCGGGTTCGTTTTTCGGGAATCCAAGCCCGCGTTACCCCGGACCCGAGTTGCCCCAGATAGCTCGGGCGCCCAAATATACGGCGACCTCTTCGCTCGCGCCCGACGCGGGTTCCCAGACATGTTCTCGTCGAAACTCACGACGGAGGGCTTCTCTCAAAATTCGGCATCCGGGAACCCTCGCCCAGCCCCGATACCGTCAAAAATCGGGGGAAAACAAACCTACCTCGCTTTTGACCACCCTCGCTTCCAAGAGATACCAAACGATGCCAAATTGCGGCCTGTACTGGTCAGGCCGCTTGACGAGGAGGCGCGGGGTATGGCTTGGTTTTGCCTGGAAGCGAAATCGGGGGA
This sequence comes from Prorocentrum cordatum, assembly GCA_963575745.1. NCBI lineage: Eukaryota > Dinophyceae > Prorocentrales > Prorocentraceae > Prorocentrum > Prorocentrum cordatum. The sequence goes on from CAUYUJ010014475.1 coordinate 387,159, forward strand.
GGTAATTCACGCTCTGAAAAAAGCAAACTGCGTATGAAACACCAGTCTTGGGGAAGGGAGTCAGGACGTGGCATGTTTGGGTGCGACGCGTTTTCGACCTGGACTCGGCGCGGGCCCAGCGCGGATTCGGCGTGAAAAGTCGCGGACTCGACGCGCAAGGCGATGCGAGTGGCGGCGCGACGGTTGGAGGACGCCAAGTACACCCCTGCACGGATCCTGGCCGAGCTCAGTTTGGGCCCAGTGTATCGGTATATGCGCCCTTCGGCTTCGGAGTGGGGGTAGCTCATTTTCCCTTCGGCGGCCTCATTCAATCGGAGGTTGATAGACCTCCTACCCTGACACGTCGATTAAGGAATTGGCAGTTTTCGATTCGCGAGGGGGCGTCGCCGCCGTCATGTTTGCGGGTCCAAGTCCGTCGGTTTCGGTCCTAGGCCGTTTTCATTAAAGGGGGGTTTATTAAGGGAGCTTTGCCGCGCAGCAACGACAACAGCAGCTACGACTACGACTGCGACTAGGACTAGGAACGACACCGGTCTTATGCACCGCCGAGTGACAGGGGGGGGGTCAAAACTAAAGACTTCTAGAGGCTACCCAGACATGCGGTGTCGTGATTTGTTCAGAACGGGGTCCCCAGAAGTCCCCATCCCCTTTCTCCGGGACCAGCTTTTTCGTCCTCTGTCGTTCGAGACGGTCCCGGGGCCTGGCGAAGGCCTCTGGAGGCCGAAGACGGCCAAGAGCTTCTCATCGTGAGTTCTTTTTTCCACGACGCGGGCACGTCTGGGCACGCACACCGATCCCCTGGGCCCAGGATCGGAGGAGCCGGAGCCTGGCATCGCTCGGACGTGCGCATGCTCTCCCGGCGAGGGCCCTCGAGCCTCTGGGAGCACCTTGCGGGAAGGACAGATATTACACCTGAGAAAACCCCCACCAGTGGATGATTTGAATCTCGATGCTATGGATCTTGAGATCGATTGTGAGATCGATCGTGAGGAATCGATAGGGAGGAATCGATAGGGAGGAATCGATCGTAGCAGAAAAAGCAACAACGCACGAGACCGCGAAGTGCACGAGGCATGGGCGCCCGAGCGACGGCAGGGTGGTGCCCCCCCCCCTGCAGACGGTGCGGGCGGGGCCGCCCGAGGGAGGCGGCGCCGCGCGGGCAGCCTCGGGGGGGCCTCGCCTGCCCCCCGAAGCGGGTGCCTCTCCAAAACGGGGTGCCTCTTCGCGGCCTCGGCGCGGACCCGGCGCGGCTTCTGCGTGGACCCGGCGCGGACTCGGCGCGGACCCGACGCGTGCGACGTGGACCCGGCACGGATTCGACGCGGACGGGGCCGCGACGGGACACACCCGACGAGTGCGACATGGGCTCGGCACGGATTCGACGCGGACGGGGCCGCGACGGGACATGCAAAAGGCCCCCCGAGGATGCAGCAGACAGGCAGGGCCGCCCGAAGCAGGCAGCGCGCGCGCGCGCCCCCGCCATGGTGCCTCGCCCCCCGCGGCCACGGCGGCGCGGCCGACGCCCCGCGGCCCTGCCTCGGGCAGTGCCACGTGGGGGTCACCTGCACCATCGGTCGCTGAAAGTAGTTCATTGGCTGTCCCTGGGTGCGTGGCTCCTCCTCGTCCTCCTCCTCCGCCTCTTCCTGTTCCTCCTTCTCCTCCCCTCCTCTTCCTCTTCCTCCTCCTCGTCCTCCTCCTCGCGTTCTTCCTCCTCCTCCTCCTCCTCCTCCTCCTCTTCATCCTCCTGCTCCTCTTCCTCTTTCTCCTGCTCCTGCTCCTCCTCTTCCTCCTCCCCGTTCTCTTCCTCCTCCTCCTCCTCCTCCTCTTTCTCCTCCTCTTCCAATTCCTGCTCCTCCAGCTCCTCCTTCCCCTCCTCCTCGTTATCCACTTCCTCTTTCTCCTCCTCCTCCTTCTCCTCTTCCTGCTCCTCAACCTTATCTTCCCATTCCTGCTCCTCGAAATCTTCCTCTTATTCTTCCTCCTTCTCCTCCTCCTCATGATCATCATCAACATCATGCTCATCATCATTCTCATCATCATCATCATCATCATCATCATCATCATCATCATCATCATCATCATCATCATCATCATCATCATCAGCATCATCATTGTCATCATCATCATCATCATCATCATCATCAGCAGCATCATCATCATCATCATCATCCATCATCATCATCACCAGCATCATCATCATCACCATCACCATCACCATCACCATCGTCATCAGCATCAGCATCAACATCAGCATCAGCAGCATCATCAGCATCAACATCAGTTTTATTTTCATTATACTCATCATCATCATAATAAGCATCATCAATATCATCAGCATCGACATCAACATCACCATCATCACCATCATCAGCATCATCATCAGCATCAGCAGCAGCATTATCATCCTCATCCTCATCATCGTCCTCATCCTCATCCTCATCCTCCCCCGCCTCCTCATCCTCTTCTTCTCCTCGTCCTCCTCCTCCTCCTCCTCCTCCTCCTCCTCCCACTCCTCCTCTTCCATCTGCTCCTCCTCCACCTCCTCTTTCTCCGCCTCCTCCTCCTCCTCCTCCTCCTGGTTCCTAGTTCCTGGTGGCTGGAGAGATCCATGATCCCAGCCTCCCCCCCCCGCAGGGCCACTCGGCCCTGAGGGGGGTTGGTCAATTCAGGGCCTCCTCCTTCTTCTCTTTGCCCTCCCTCTATCCCCCAAAGCATAAAGACATGTCATACATAGATAAGTGCATACATAAATGCATAACACATGCCCTCCCTCCTCCCAGAAGGGGGCGGCCTGGCTATGTCCACAGGGCTCCGCGGCGCGGATTGTCTTTGTGTTGCCGCGCTGCGCTGTTGCGCTGCCGTCCTCGCCCGCGGCCCGCGGCCCGTCCGCGACCGCCCCGCGACGCGACTTGCGACCCATCCGCGGCTCACCAGCGACCCACCCACGTTGCATTGACGAAAGATTTGCAGTGTACACCTTCGGCGATGCTTAAGAAAACTTGAGTTTTCGGCCAGAGTCTCGATTATTCTTAACGTTTCAATGTAAATCCTAAGTTGTTTATAGAAATGTTGGGCTTTTATTCGAGATCTGAGACTATGAATTTCTTAACCCATGATTTCTTAAGCATTTCGCAGGGTGTACCCGCCACGGTGGGCAAGCCGTGCTGCCTGGGCCCACCCGCTCCGCTAGGGTGTACAGGGTGGTCAGTGGCACCTCCTGGTCTGAGGTGAGCGTTGCCGATGACGTTCGCGGAGGCAGCGCCCCCCACCATCCCGCTGCCGCGCACTCCCCTGTGCTGGCCGGGGTCGTGGGGGCCCTCCCCTCCCCCCTAATTCGGTGCAGGTGGCCTGTCCTGGGCACGGCGCCTCGGCGCTATGGACGCTCGGTCAGCGCGCGCCGGAGAAAAAATGCACTGACGAAAGAAATGGCGCCTGCGGCGGGCTCGCTGCGTGCAAAAAGACGGCGCCCGCGGCGGGGTTCTGCAGGGCTTCACGGTTTTCCCACCGCCCCGCCGCCCCCTTCGCACTTCTCGGCGGCAGCTGCGGGGTGGCGTGCCTTGTGAGGGCCTTGCGGCCAGCGCCGCCGACCCAGAAGGACGACGGCCACGGCCACGACGACAGCGACAGCGACGAGCTGATGGCCGGCCCTGCCACAAGCTCGGGACATAGGATGCGCGGTGGAGGGAGGAAGGGGGGGAGGGGGCCCCCCACCCCCAGCTGCCTCTTTCGAGCAAGGACTGCGAGGTGAAGATTGAGTCACTGGAGGAGGAGGAGGAGGTAAAGGAGGAGGAGGACAAGGACGAGGACGAGGACGAGGAGGAGGAGGAGGAGGAGGAGGAGGAAAAAGAGGAGGAGGAGGAGGAGAAAGAGGAGGAATTGGAGGACCAGGAATGGGAAGAGGAGCAGGAATGGAAAAAGGAGGAGGGGGAAGAGGAAGAGGGGGAGGAGTAGGAGGAGAGGAGGAGAAGGATGAAGAGGAGGAGGAGGAGGAGGAGGAGAAAGAGGAGAAAGAGGAAAAAGAGGAGAAAGAGGAGGACGAGGGACGAGGAGGAGGAGGGGAGGAGAGGAGGGAGGAGGAGGAAGAAAACCGTGTGGCTCCACGGGGGCGGGCGTCTGGGAGGCGACGGGGCCAGAGCCTTGGCCAGGGCCGGGAACCAGGCAGGGGCTGGGGCGGGGGGCTGGGGCAGGGGGGGGCCTCCTCCTCCTCCTCCTCCTCCTCCTCCTCCTCCTCCTCCTCCTCCTCCTCCTCCTCCTCCTCCTCCTCCTCCTCCTCCTCCTCCTCCTCTCCTCCTCCTCCATTTCTCCTCCTCCTCCTGTTCTCCTCCTCCTCCTGTTCTCCGCCTCCGCCTCCTCCTCCTCCTCATCCCCAGCGCCTGGATCCCAGAGCCTCACGCAGTGGCCCCTCCTTGGCGCGGCCTGCCTGCTGCTGCTGGCCGCCGCTTCCCTCGCGGCGCCCGCGGCCCGCGGCTTCCTGCCCGTGCCGAGCGCCGCAGGCCCCGGCGCGCCCGCCGCGCGGCGGGCGGCGGCGGCGGCGGGCGCTCTCCCGGCGGCGGCGGCGTGCGCGCCAGCCCTCGCGGACGCGGGCGGCACCTCGTTGGGCAGAACGTCGGGGCCGCGGCCGTCGGCGGAGGACGAGGAGGAGGGGGGGGGGGGGGAGGAGGGCGAGGAGGGAGGGGGGAGGGGGAGGGCTCCTCCCCCGCCCTTGCGCGCTCCCCCTTCTCCGCCTACTCCGCCTGATTTCCTTCCCCCCTCCTCCTCCCTCTCCTCCACCCCGGGGAGGGGAGGGAGGGAGGAGGAGGAGGAGGAGGAGGAGGAGGAGGAGGAGGAGGAGGAGGAGGAGGAGGGGAAGGGGCCGATCCATCGGCGCTGTGTCGCCGCTTCCGGGTCGGCGTTTTCCCTTTCTGAGTCAGAGATCCAACGCATTGGACAAAAATCAGGACGGGGGTTTTCTGCTATTCTCGGCCCTCGGCGGCCTTCGCCGGGCCTCGGGGCCGTCAAAGAACGACTCGAGATGAAACACCGGCCCTGGGGAAAGGGTCGGGTTTTCCCGGGACCCCGTATTGAAAAAATCACGACATCGGATCTCTGTGGTGCTGGTGCCCCCGCATTGGTTCGGAGGGGGATAGACCTCCTACCCTGACACGTCGATTTAGGAATGGACCGTTTCCGGTTCGCGAGAGGGCGTCGCGGCCGTCATTCTTGCGGGTCCAGGTCCGCGGGTCTCGGTCCCAGGCCGTTTTCACGAAGGGGAGGTTTACTAAAGGGAGGTGTGTCCACCGCCGATTTGTTGCACCTCAGGCACGGACGTCGTGATGAGCGCGCTGGTGGCATGTCGGGGCACGCAGACCGGCCACCTCACCGCGCCCGACCAGGCCGATCCTGGGCCCAGAGTCCTCCGACTCCTGGCCCTACAGTGAGCGGCTTGAATGAGGAACACTTACTTTTCAAAAGGGGCTCGGTCGTTCCTTTGGCTTCCATGCGTTATTTACAGTTCCTTATGGGTTATTTGTTATTTATCGTTCCTTATGCGTTATTCCTTGGGATAAAAAAGGGGCTTCGTTCCTTATTTTTCGTTCCTCAGGTCAGGCCGATGACTGTACCCCCGCGACTCCGATATTACAACATCGGCGCCAAAAACTTGGAAAATGGTCCGGGAACTGGAACAATATACATTACCGGAGGCGGGCTGCTTCTCAATCCCCAGGCTCTTCGAGCGTCGGGAACGACGTCGGGGTGGTGTGGTGCATACTTTCCGTTTTCCCGTTTTCCGAGGGAAGCAAGGAAACATGTCTACACCAGGGTCCCGTATACGCCAGGTTCCGCTTGCCTGTGCGGGCTTTAGGGCGGGGCCGGAAAAAGCGTCGGTGTACAGTCGGGGCCCTGAAGAAGGAACCTTTTTCGTTGGGGAGGGGCTCGGCGTTCCTTGATTGTTTTACAGTTTGCCTTGGGTTTTCCTTGGGGGTTCCATGGCAAATCGAAGTTTATCTCATGGGGAAAAAGGGGCCTCGTTCCTTGTTTAGGGTTCCTTAGGTCAACGTCCCGACTGTATAGAGTTCGGCTCCGATGGCGACTCCGACTCCTGCTCGCAACGAGTCTCCCGAGGGCCCTGGCTCCCCCGCGCCGCCCTCGGAGGGCCGGTCCCGCCGGACCGACATCGCGCGCTCGCCTCGCCTCCTCCTCCTCTGCCTCCTCCTCCTCCTCCTCCTCCTCCTCCTCCGCTTCCTCCTCCTGCTCTTCCTCCTCCTCCTCTTCCTCCTCCTCATCTTCCTCCTCTTTCGCCTCCTCCCTCCTCTTCCTCCTCTTCCTCTTCCTCCTCTTCCTCTTCCTCCTCTTCCTCCTCATTATCCTCCTCCTCCTTCTCCTCCTCCTCCTCTGCCTCATCCTCCTCTTCCTCCTCTTTCCCCTCCTGCACCACCCAGCATCATAATATCCCCAGCAGTGGCCACTTCGCAACATCACGACGGTCGATTATTAGCCGCTTTCGGCCTTGGGGCCCCTAATGGCGTTCGGGGCCCTCACGGGACCCTGGGACCGCCAGAACAAACAGCGCAGGATGAACAAAACAGTCCAGGGGAAGAGTTCCGGGGCCTAGCTGCCCTGATACGCCCGTCTTGAAACGCAACACGTGCCGTGTTCAGAGCGTCCGTATCAACACGTTGCGTGTTGGCTCGGCACGTGTTGGTCCACGGTTTGGAGAATGTATCGCGCCAGGCCTACGTTTTCAGTCCACGTGTCGAGCTCCGTGTCAAGACGCTCGCTACGTGTTGCGTGTTGCGTATCGGGCAGCTGAGGTGCAGGGAAGAGGTCCAGACTTCTGGGGGGTCGCGCGTCGGAGGAGGAGGCGGAGGAGGAGGCAGAGGAGGAGGCGGAGGAGGCGGAGGCGGAGGCGGAGGCGGAGGCGGAGGCGGAGGAGGAGGAGGAGGAGAAGGAGGAGAAGCAGGCGGAGGCGGAGGCGGAGGCGGAGGAGGAGGGAGGAGGAAGACGAGGAGGAGGAGGAGGAGGAGGAGGCGGAGAAGAAGGAGGGGGTCGCGCGTCGGAGGAGGAGGCGGAGGAGGAGGCGGAGGCGGAGGAGGAGACGGAGGCGGAGGCGGAGGAGCCCTTGCCGAGCCAGGAGGGCGCACACGCACACACACACAGACAAACACACACACACACACACACGCACACACACACACACACACACACGCACACACACACAGACAAACACACACACACACACACACACGCACACGCACGCACGCACGCACGCACGCACGCACGCACGCACGCACGCACGCACGCACGCACGCACGCACGCACGCAGGCACGCCGCACGCACGCACGCACGGCACGCACGCACAGACACAGACGACAGGACAGACATACAGACAGACAGACAGACAGGACAGACAGACAGACAGACACACACACACAGACACACACACACACACCACACACACACACACACACACACACACAACGCACACACACACACACACACACACACACACACGCACACACACACACACACACACACACACACACACACACACACACACACACACACACGCACGCACACACCGGCCTTGCGCCCAGGAGGGGCCTCCCAAGGATCGGTGGGGTGGTCGGCTGACGCTCCCCGAGCATACGGGCATTACGCCAGCATCCTCCTCGTGCTGATCAAGCTGCCTGCGGCGAGTCCTCCACCGCGCCAGGCAGCCCCACGATGTTCGGCCACGCGCAGAGGGGGGTGGGGGGAGGGGGGAGGGCCCCTTAGAAGCACCCCTGCTTCTTAGAAGGCGCGGGCCTTCTCTGTAGATGTAAGTCCGGCGTCTTCTAAGAAGCAGCCTCCTTCCAAGAAGCCTCCTTTTCCCACCCTCCCCCCACCTCCTTGTGCGCGCCGCCAAAATATGGTGGCCGGAGCAGTCTTCCATGTCGCAGCGCGGCAGAGGCAGCCCGCGCTCTCGGGCAAGCGACGGCAGCGCTGATTGTCCGGCAGCAAGAGCTGGGAAACGGGGGGAGGAGGAAGCGACCGCGGGTCGGTATGGGGCCGGAGCAGGTGGGGTCGGAGGATCGACGCCGATGCATCGGAGATGCGGCGTGACTTGTAGCCAGATTTCCTCCTCCCAACGTCGCCGATGCATCGGCGATGCGGTGCGACCCCCTGGCCCAGTCTCAAGCAGCGTCGAGGCATCCTGGCTTGCCTATGGGCTCACCGATGAATGTCATAAAAAACATTCTGTGGTTTGCACGAATTTGTATGACAACATGTCTGCCTGAACCGTATTGCTTTAACACACCAGTTCTATGTTCTAAGAACATGCTGTTTGGTTGTCGGAGCAGTCTTTGTGCAAAGAACCTGTCGTGGTAGGCCTACAGGAACGCCAGGACGGTCGGCCCCTGCTCATCCATCTACTCTGGACACATTTGGGAGGCATCTGGCCTCCAGTGGCGGCCCAGCACCCTGGGTGGCGACAGCCCGCGGGGCGCACAGGAGGCCGCGACGTGTGCCTTCTCGTGTCCCCAGGCTTGAGGGATCCGTAGAGTCGGATCGAGGTCGGATCGGGGAGGGTACCCTAAGTGTTCTTCGTGCCTGTTGGATGCTCTCGTCCATCCTGGGGAGGGTACTCCAGATGTCGTAATAAAAGGGAGGGGGTCTGGACCCTCCAAGACAAGCCATTTCAGACCTGCCCCGTGGGAGAACCCTCCAAAACATCGTCTCCAGACCCCCCAGGCCCTCCAAGATAGCCTGGAAGAGACCCCCCCCCGAAATGAGACCCCACTCCCTTTATTACGAAATCTGGAGTAGTCTCGGATGTTCTGTGTGTTTTGGCCGACGGAGGGTCTCGTGCTTCTGATGGATGTTCTTCTGTCCTCGGTCCGACTGTCGCATGCGATGCGCTCTCTCCGCGTCGTGTCGGCGTGCCTCTCCTCGGCGTCGGCCTCGCCCGGGCCCAAACTGCTCCTCTCTCCCGCGTTCCTGCTGCCCGACCTCGCCCTTTCCCCCGGCACCGTCCTGTTGGAAAAGGATGGCCCGTCGAGCGCTCGTGAATGCACCATAATGTAACGCCCGGAAGGACGTCTCGTGTGGCTCCTCGGCTGTCTTGGGGGACATGCTGTTTTGGGAGGCTGTCCTGGGGCGGAACATGAGGTTGAAGGACAAAGAGGGACATGGATGGGGACGAAGGGGAGGAGGATTGTGGCGGGCGAACGGGATGAGGAATCTGATGATGATGTTGAGGGGGAGGAGGAGGAGGAGGAGGAAGGACGTCACATGTGACACCTCCTGTTCGAAACTTCGATACTATTGTAAACAGTTGCGTAACTTTCGAATACTGCTGAACCTTCTCTTTGTGATGACGGTTGGGGCAACGAGCACAATCTGTCACATGCGACATCTCGGCCGTCTTGGAGCCATTTTGGATTGGTATGGGGCCGTCTTGCGTCGGAGTAGGATTGCTAAGGACATGACGCATTCTGCTATTGATGAAGATGACGATGATGATGTTGATGATGATGATGATGTTGTTGATGATGATGAACATGATGATGAATATGATGATGCTGATGATGCTCATGATGATGATGATGATGCTGATGATGATGAAGATGAATGGTGCTGGTGATCGTGATGATGATGCTGACGATGATGCTGCTGATGATGATGAATGATGATGCTGATGACGATGATGATGATGATGATGATGATGATGATGATGATGATGACGGTGGTGGTGGTGATGATGATGATGATGGTGGTGGTGGTGATGGTGGTGGTGATGATGACGGTGATGGTGATGATGATGATGATGCTGATGATGATCCGAAGATGTCATGATGTGATGACGTGATGGTGATGATGCTGAGGAGGAGGAGGAGGAGGAGGAGGAGGAGGAGGATGGGGATGAGGAGAAGGAGGAAGATGAGGATGAGGATGAGCACCAGTGTGAACCCGGTGCTCATCAACGATACTGTAATACACTTTCTCTCCAAGTTCTCTCTTCATATGCCCTTACTCGGGGCCATTACCACTAAGGGAATTGTTCCCGCTGGGGGACAACAGTGCGAAAGTCCTGAAACGCGACAACACATTATGCTCAGAATGCCAACGCCACGAGTTAACCTGACTGTCACGTCTTGACGATCCTGAATCGCGCCAGAACGCCATTCTTGGGACTTCATCACCGCGAATCAACGTAAGTGCTGCGCCCCGGCAATCTAGAGCCTTTCCCAAACACAGTTTCTCTTCGGCGAGAGCCACATTTTGAAAACCACCCTTCTTCCATCAGCCCGTGAAATTCTTGCAACTTTTGAAAACGAATGTGCGCGGCGCTTGGGTGAGAGCCACATGTTCAAAACGGCCCGCCCTTAGTCCGTGAAGCGCGTGCGATTTCTGAATAACGAATGGGCGCGGCGATAGTGCGAGAGCCACATTTTGAGAACGACCCGCCTTCAAGCCGTGAAGCTCGTGCAGTTTTTGTTCAACGAATGTGCGCGGCGCTCAGGCGAGAGCCTCATTTTGAAAACCACCCGCCCTCAAGCCGTGAAGCTCTTGCAGATTGTTCAACGACTGTGCGCGGCGCTCAGGCGAGAGCCACATTTTGAAAGCCACCCGCTTTCATCAGCCCGTGCAATTCTTGCACCTTTTGAAAACGAATATGCGCGGCGCTGGGGTGAGAGCCACATGTTTGAAACGACCCGCCCTTAGTCCGTGAAGCCCGTGCAATTTCTGAATAACGAATGTGCGCGGCGCGGAGGCGAGAGCCACATTTTGAAAACCGTCCGCCTTCAATCCGCAAAACTCATGCGAATTGTTCACCCGAGCGTGCGCGACGCTAAGGCGATAGCCACAATTTGATCATGCATTTATTTAAAACAAATGTGCGCGAAGCTAAGGCGAGAGCCACATTTTGGAACCCACCCGACCTGAATCCGTGAAACTCGTGCAAGTATTTGAAAGGAATGTGCGCGGCGCTCAGGCGAGAGCCACATTTTGAACATCCACCCGCCCTTAAACTGTGTAGCTCGTGCAAATTGTTAAAAGCGAATGCGCGCGGCGCTCAGGCGAGAGACACATTTTGAAAACCACCCGCCCTCAATCCGTGAAGCTCTTGCAATGTTTTATGTCGAATGTGCGCGGCGCTATGGCGAGAACCACATTTTGAAAGCGACCCGCCTCTTGTCAAGCTTCAGGGTCGTAAATGATGAGGAAGTCTCAGGCGAAACGCCCAGCCCGCCCATTCGACTGGCTTCGGGTTGCGACAGGGATCTATAGGGGAAACTAATTATGGGTGATGAGGCTGATGGTAAGGATGATCATTATGAGAATGATAGGGATGATGGGGATGATGCTGATGATGATGCTGATGCTGATGCTGATCATGATGAGGAGGAGGAGGGGGAGGAGGAGGAGGAGGAGGAGGATGAGGAGTAGGAGGAGGAAGAGGAGAATGAGGATGCGGACAAAGATACAGATGATGAAGAGGAGGCGACAGACTCTTTATGTGGCGACGACTGGAGTCACGCCAAGATGCCGTCACATGTGGCACCTCGGCCAGCTTGGGGATAGTTTGGGTTTCTGTAAGTTCGTATTGAGGCGGAGTAGAAAGATGAAAGTAATATTCAGAATGATGAGGAAGGCCATCACTGCATGTGAAACCTCTCGGCTCCACGTCGTCCAGAGCTCTCATGCGGATTGTTTGGGCCGTCTCGGGGCTGTCTTGAACTCCTTAGGGGCAGTCTTGGGGGTCCCTTGATGCCCTCTAATCCTTTATTGGGTTCCTCTTAAGCCGTTTGTGTGCCCTTTAACACCGTCTTGAGGCCCTCTTATCCGTCTTAGGGACTCTTGGGGCCGGTCTTTGGACTTCTGGGGGTTTTCTTGGGCCAGCTTGGGTCTCTCTTGGGGCCGCTCTGGGCCATCTTGGGGCCCTTTTGGAGATCTCAGTGGGCCCTTTTGGCCCTTCCAGATCACAAGCGGGTTGAAAGCGGAAAGCGCTGCGAACGGCCCACGAGCATAACTTCCGAGGGCCTCCTGAAGAGCGTCTTCGGGGGTGTCTTGGCGGCCTCTCAGGATATGTTCGGCGCTTCTTGGGGGCCGTTGGGGTGCCCCTTGAGGCAGTGCTGGACCCTCTTGGCGACCTTGGTGGCCCTCCCTGGCCGCCTGGGAGGCCCCGGGGAGCCCCCGGGGAGCTCCACGGAGGCGCCGGGTCGCCCAGGAAGCCCTGGGAGGGTGCGGGCGGTGCAGTCGGACCGAGGCATAGGCTCGAGGTCGGTTCGGGGAGGGTGCCTTGATGCTCTTCGTGCTCGTTGGACGTTCTTGTGCGTCCTGGGGAGGGGGGCCCTCGGAGAATCTGTTCCTGTGTGGCCGACGGAGGGTCTCGTGCTCTCGAGGGAGGTTCTCCTGTCCCAGGCCCGACGCTGCAGGCAACAGCCTGCGTCGAGGGGGGGGGGCCTTCGAAGACGACAGGAGACCCCATCCGACGGCCCTCGGCATGCTGCACGGCTCAACGCGCCATGGGGGCGCGGTGGCGGATTTTCGTCGTCGTCGAGCGACTGCTGATCAAGCCGAGCATGACGGAGGAGGAGCAGTGGAACCTCATCAAGGCCGACATCGGCGACCGGCGCCCTCGGCTCCCCCCCCCTCTCGCCGTCGCTCTCCCTGCCCCCTCGCCCCTCGCGCCCTCCGCCTCCGCCTCGTCCGCCCCCCGCTGTCGCCCTCCCCCCTGCCCATCCCCTCCTCCTCCCCCTCCTCCTCCTCCGCCTCCTCCTACTCCTCTCCTCCTCCTCCTCCTCCTCCTCCTCCTCCTCCTCCTCCTCCTCCTCCTCCTCCTCCTCCTCCTCCTCCTCCTCCTCCTCCCCCCCCTCCTCCTCCCCCTCCTCCTCCTTCCCCTCCCCCTCCTCCTCCCCCCCGTGGACGCGAGCCGAGCCGGCCAGAGAGCGAGTGGCGCGCCCCGCCCCACGTCCAGTCCGTCGCCCCTTCCAGGCCGACTCGATGATCGGCCTGGGCGCCCTGGGCATCGTCGGCACGGGCTACCTGCGCGTCGCGCAGTACGGCAAGGGCCGGCTCGGGCGGCAACTCACGAGGAGGAGGAGGAGGAGGAGGAGGCGGAGGAGGAGGAGGAGGCGGAGGAGGAGGAGGAGGAGGAGGAGGAGGAGCATGAGAGGAGGAGGGGAGGAGGAGGAGGAGGGGGAGGAGGAGGAGGAGGAGGAGGAGGAGGAGGAGGAGGAGGAGGAGGAGGGAGCCGTGCGTGCCTCGGCAAGTCTGCCTTCAGAGCGCACTGGCGTCGATCAGCGTCTGGCAATCAATGAGATAGCGCCGATTCGGCGTCGATGCGTGTCGATTTAGCGTCGACTAGCGTGGATCAGCGTCGATTCGCGAGATCCAACAAGATGGCATGGGAGGCGCCCATGGGTTGCCGCAGAAGGCTGGGACTTCTACCAGCACGAGCCGGTCTTCTGGCTCAAGATGACCCTCGTGGCCATCACGGGCGCGGCGAGCTTCTTCGTGACCACCACGGTGGTCAAGCGGGCGGTCGCACTGACCGAGGCCGGGTCAGGGGCAACGGTTGGGGGGGGGAGGAGGGGGGGAGGAGGAGGAGAGAGGAGGGGAGGAGGAGGGGAGGAGGAGGAGAGGAGGAGGAGGAGGAGGGGGAGGAGGGGAGGGGGAGGGGGGATGGGGGAGGGGAGGTGGAGGGGGAGGGGGAGGGGGGGGGGTGGCAGGCTCAGCGGGGGGACGCACGGACCTCCAAGGGGGGCCCGATGGCCCGCCCCGCCCCAGGAACGTGCGGTTTCGCCGTCGGGGGCCTATCGCCGATCCATCAGCGATGCATCGCCGACTCCACGTCGGCGCGTCGTGCTCCTGCCCCTATCCTGCCGATCCACGTCGGCGATCGTTCACAAGGCTCTATCCCGTCTTAGGCCGGATGAGGGATCTATCCTGCCTTGTAAAGGATCTGGCTCAAGAGGACGATTCCACGTCGATGCGTCCCCCCTGAGCCAGTCGCCCCCGGCGTTCCCCCTCCATCGGCGGAGGGCAACTGCACAGGTCCGCCTCGTCGCCTCATTTCCCCCCCTCCCGGAAGGGAGGAGAGCGATCCGAGGAGGAGGTGTGCGGGAGGAGCGGGCAGGTGAACCTACAGTCGGGGCGCTGAACAAGGAACCCTTTTCGTTGGGGAGGGGCTCCGTGTTCCTTAATTGTTTCACAGCTTGCCTCAGGGTTTCCTTATGGCTTCGATGGGGAATCGAAGTTCAACTTATGGAACAAAGGGGCCTCGTTCCTTATTTAGGGTTCCTTAGGTCAACGCCCCGACTGTATGTACTTGACTGATTCCAGACATGGCGGCGAGATCGATTCAGGTGTCCACCGCCCCCGGCCAGGCCCACACCCAGGTCCAGGAGCGTTGTGTGCGGTGGAGGCCCATGCCAAGAAGCGCCCTGCTTGCCTCCAGGGTGCCATGGGTTTTCTTAGGTTTCGATGGCTTTGCTGTGGAACGCGCGACGTCCCCACACCAAAAATCAAAGGACGTCCTGGGGTCTCAGGGTTGGGTTTCTTGTGGAAGCGTTCTTGTGGACTGGCCTCCACCGTGTGTGCACCGCTCCTGGGTCCCAGCCCAGACGTCCGGCGTCGTGAGTCTCTCACCGCACCAGCCCGTCGCCCCGAGTCGTTCCCTGGCGGTCCCGAGGCCTGGCGAGGGCCCCTGGAAGCAGAAGGTTACCGACAAAATTATCCGTCGTGTTTTTCTTTTTTCCTCTGCGTGGGGGCCCCCGGAAGCAGAAGGTTGCCAAGCGATTGCCCGTCGTGCCTCTGGTTTCCATTGCGTGGGGGCCCCCAGAAGCAGACGGTTGCCAAACAGTGGCCCGTCGTGCCTCTGTTCTCCATTGCGTGGGGGCCGTGGAAGCAGAAGATTGCCAAATTCGTCCGTCGTGCTCATGTTCTGCACCGTGCGGCGAGCGCGTTCCACTACTCGCAAACTGCCTACTCGCACGCCCGAACAAAAAAAACATGCCTCCATCTGTGTAGTGGATTGTAAATCCCCGGCGGCGGATCCAAGCCATTTGCGAATAATCGGATGCACGAGTTGATTGCACACTAACGCATGATGTCGGATTGAACGAATTGATTGCAGCACTGGCCGGAATATGTGATTCCTCGTCTGTGCCGATGGCTGGAGTGTATTTGTTTTCGTCGCTGGCCCGCCCAGTCTTCCGTTTTACCTGGTCGCCGGTCATGTTGTCTATTTTGATCTCAGCCTCCGCTGATTTCTGCTTCCTGGTACTCTGCGAGTCGTGGAGCGCTGATGGGCCTGTTTTCCACCACCACCACCAGAAGTTGGAGGGAGGAAGGAGGTGGTGGACGAGGAGGAGGAGGAGGACGAAAAGGAGGGGGGAGC
>CAUYUJ010014476.1:0-102500 GCA_963575745.1 Prorocentrum cordatum
TAGTAGTAGTAGTACTAGTAGTAGTCGTACTACTACTACTGCTGCTACGGCTACTACTTCTACTGCTACAACTACTACTTCTACTACCACTACTACTGCTATTACTACTACTACTACTACTCATACTTCTACTTCTACTTCTACTACTACTACTACTACTACTACTACTACTACGACTACTACTACTACTACTACTACTTCATCTTTTACTACTACTAGTACACCTACGACTATTACGACTACTACTACTACTAGTTGTACCACTACTACGACTACGACTACTACTACTACTACTACTGCTACTACTACTACTACCATTACTACTACTTCTACACTTACTACTACTACTACTACTGCTACTACTATTATTACTACTAATACTACTTCATCTGCTGCTACTACTACTACTATTATTATTATTATTACTACTACTACTACTGCTACTCCTACTACGAGGGGACCGAACGACTCGCACCAGGACGAGGTGCCCGAACGCCTCACACCACGAGGAGCCCGAACGACTCACACCAGGACGAGGGGCCCGAACGACTCACACCACGAAGAGCCCGAACGACTCACACCAGAAGGAGGGGCCCGAACGACTCACACCAGGACGAGGCGAACGAACGACTCACACCACGAGGAGCCCGAACGACTCACACCACGACGAGGGCCCCGAACGACTCACACCACGAGGAGCCCGAACGAGTCACACCAGGAGGAGGGGCCCGAACGACTCACACCAGGATGAGGGGCCCGAACAACTCACACCACGAGAAGCCCGAACGACTCACACCAGGACGAAGAGCCCGAACGACTCACACCACGAAGAGCCCGAACGACTCACACCAGGAAGAAGGGCCCGAACGACTCACACCAGGACGAGAGGCCCGAACGACTCGAACCACGAGGAGCCCGAACGGCTCACACCACCAGGACGAGGGGCCCGAACGACTCACACCACGAGGAGCCCGAACGACTCACACCAGGAAGAGGGGCCCGAAGGACTCACACAAGGACGATGGGGCCGAACGACTCACCCCACGAGGGGCCCCAACGACTCCCACCAGTCGTCGTCGTCGTCGTCGTCGTCGTCGTCGTCGCCGCCGCCTTCGTCGTCGTCGTCGTCGACGTCGTCGTCGTCGTCGTCGTCGCGGTTGTGGTCGTCGTCGTCGTCGCGGTCGATATCGTCGTCGTCGTCGGGTGCGTCGTCGTTGTTAGGATCATCGCTGTGGTCGTCGTCTCCGCTAAATCCCTCTTGCCTCCCACCGCTTTCTCTCTCCTCCTCCGCCTCGTCCTTCTCCCGCTCCCACCACAAGGAAGATGTACAAGGAGGCGGGAGGAAGGAGGAACAGGGGAGATATGTGGGGGCAGGCGGAAACACGCCTGAAAAACACGACTGTCGGCATGCTTCGCAAGAGTTGCTGTTTTGAGATGGGCTGGTGGGGATACGCGAAGCGCGAAGAATTTGGAATCTTTATGGTTATTACAAGCAGACCGGGATCGAATTGATAATTTTCAAGCAAGTTGCCTTCGGAAAAAATTGAAAATCTAGCACGCGTGTTATTCCTGCGTTTCCAACGCAGAGGTTCTTTCTTCAGCACAGGCAAAGCTTCTCAACGAGACCCTACAGAAAAGACAAATTCAAACCGATGTCAAGATATCGGAAAAGCCAGAAGACAACCATCTCAAAGCACTTGTTTGTGAACCAGGTGGCGCCGCCCCGAGGCAATGGAAGTTTGTTCGAAAGAAGGGTCGCCCAAAATTGCAGTGGGCAAATTGCGTGTACACATTGCTTCGAAAAGATCAGGAGGAATCGCAATACCTGTGAATGAGCGCCCCCAGGGAAAAATCTTCATCTTCCTCGTCGTTCTCCTCTCTCCTCCCTCCACTGGCGCGTCTTGCATGCGTTTGGCATGTAACGTAGTATTTTTGCACGCGTTTGGCGTGTCTGCTTCGTTCTGCCGAAGCGCCGTGCCATAGGCTGGCGCATGGCTTCTGTCTGTGTCTGACCGTGGCTGCACTAGCATGCGGACATCCGACCCAAGACAGCGCTTCGTGGCCCCACGGGGAGCCCCGCAGAAAGTCCCTGTGGCTGCACTCGCATGCGGTTCCAGCACTCACGCTAGCGTTTCGTGACCTCATGGGGAGTTCCGCCGAAGGCACATGTGGCCGGACATGCATGCGGCTCCCCCCGCCCAGGACAGCGCTTCGTGGCCCCGTCGGGAGCTCGGACGAGGCCCCAGTGGCTGCATTCGCATGCGGTTCCCTCCGCCCAGGATTGGGTTTCTCGGCTCAATGGGAAACTCAATCGAAGGCCAAGTGGCTGCACTCGCATGTGGCCCCCCCGCCCAGGACCCAGTTTTTCGGCTCAAACGGGGATTCCACCGAAGGCCCTGGTGGCTGTACTCGGATGCGGTCCCCCCCACCTAGGACAGCGTTTCGTGGCCCTGTGAGAGCTCCACCCAAGGCCCCAATGGCTGCACTCGCATGCGGTTCCCCTGCCCAGGGCCGCGTTTCTCGGCTCGATCGAGAGCTCCACCGAAGCCCCCACCCAAGACAGCGCTTCGTGGACCCGTGTGGAGCTCCATCGAAGATGAAATATTCACAATTGCGGAACCCACAACTGCATATGGTGAGGGCCATCTCCATGCTAATTTGCCGATGAATCGTTGCCGCGAGAGCGTGGACCTGATGTACTTCCACGGAGGATCCTTGTTGGGGGAGTGAATACTTGTTGGTTTTCACTGGGGAAGCGGGGCCCGATGCATGCGGCGCTCTGCGGCGAGGGGCGGCGGCAGCCCCTGAGAAGACTTGCAGAAACCCTGCCAGACAGCCCTTGGCATTCTAGCGCGCCCCTGACGAGCACAAGGCCCTGTGGCATGTGCATCCTCCAACGTTTGCCCTCGTTTAGGAAATGTGTTTTGGCTCCAATTGCCATGGTCCATGCCATCGGGTCCTCGCCGTCCCGTCTGCTTCTCCTGCCGCCCATCCTTCTGCTGCTTTCCTCATGCCCCCAAATTCGAAAACTTCCATTAGACACCGCAAACGGTCTCAATTGTCATCAATTGGACCGCCTTTCTCGTCTCAATTTCTCTTAATCCACGGCTTGAACGGAGAATTACATATCAATTTCTCTCAAAAGATCTCAATTCTCTCAATCCGTCTCAATGTTTTGCAATTCGCCTCAAAACGAGGGTTCCATAGTATACGCCGGCGTGTTGGGGCCCTGCTCCCCTCTCAAAAAATCTTGTTGGGACTGCCGCGCAGTCCCAAGCCAGTTCGGATCTTCCTGCCTGCTATTCCAATTCATCGGGAATAGGGTTCCCATGGATCTCATCGTGCTCCTCATGCTCCTCCTCACTCCTCACTTTCCACGTCAGCTAGCTTCTCCTCATCCTGATCCTCCTCCTCCTGCTCCCCTCTGCTGACCGCTCGTGTTACTCCGCCGAAGGCCCCAGCGGCTGCACGCGCATGCAGTTCCCCTCCTCAGGACAGCGCTTTGTGTCCCTATCGGATGCCCCACCGAAGGCCCCAGTGGCTGCACTTGCATGCGGTCCCCCCGCCCCGGACAGCGTTTCGTGGCCCCGTAGGGATCTCCACCGGAGGCTCCAATGGCTGCACTCGCATACGGTTCCTCCGCCCAGGACAGCGCTTCGTAGCCGGGAGCTCCACCGAAGACCCTGGTGGCTGCACTCGCATGCGGGTTCCCCTGCCCAGGACCGCGTTTCTCGGCTCAATCGGGAGGTCCACCGAAGGCCCCAATGGCTGCACTCGCGTACGGTTCTCCCACCCAAGACAGCGTTTCGTAGTTTCATCGGGAGCTCCATCGAAGACGAGATTCAACATTGCGGAACCCACACCTGCATATGGTTGAGTCCATTGCCAAGCTAAATTTCCAAATTTCCGCTGCGAGAAAAACATGATGTGCACCGCCTGCAATCCCGTCACGGCCACTGGGAGGAGAGGGCGCGAGATGGAGAGTGGCACAAACGAGGATGGAGGAGGAGCAGGGGGGGAAGGAGGAGCAGGAGGAGGAGTAGGATGAGTAAGAAACTCCGTATGGGGCCACGAAACGCTGTCCCCGGTGGGGGACCCGCATGCGAGTGCAGCCATTGGGGCCTTCGGTGGGGCTCCCGATGAGGCCACGAAGCGTTGTCCTGAGGAGGGGAGCCGCATGCGAGTGCAGCCACCGGGGCCTTCGGTGGAGCTCCCTATGGGGCCGCGCAGCGCTGTCCGGGGGGGACCGCATGCGAGTGCAGCCCAGGAGCCTTCGGTGGAGACCCCTACAGAGCCACGGAACGCTCGTCTGAGCGGGGGAACAGCACGCGAGTGCAGCCACTGCGACTTTCGGCGGAACTCCCGACGGGCCCACGAGACGCGTGGGGGAACCGCACGCGAGTGCAGCCTTCAGGGTCTTCGGTGGAGCTCCCGACGGGGCCACGTAGCGCTGTCCTGGGTGGAGGAACCTCATGCGAGTGCAGCCACTGGAGACTTCGGTGGGGCTCCCTACGGGGCCACGTAGCGCTGTCCTAAGTGGAGAAACCCATGCGAGTGCAGCCATTGGGGCTTTCGATGGGAACCTCTTTGGAGACGCGAAACGCAGTCCTGGATGGGGGAACCGCATGCGAGTGCAGCCGATGGGGTTTTCGTTGAGCCCCCATGGGGCCCCGAAGCGTTCTCCTGGGCGCGGGAAACGCATGGTGGAGGAGAGAGAGGAGGGAGGAGGGGGACAAGGAGGAAAGGAGGAAGGAACGCCTGGCATTGTCTCCTCAAAACGAGGGCCTAACACCACAGGATGGTTGGGAGAAGCGAGCGCGCACATTCGCATAGCGAGACCCTATGCCCACTGCGGCCGCGAGCGTTCTTCGCGGCGTGATCCACCCAGAGCAACAGCTCCGCTCTCGCACGCGCACAGTAAGACACCACTTCAGCAGTCACTCTTCTTGAGCTCTCGCTCTGGCAGAGAGTTCACCAGGGCACCGCCCAAGTGGCCCATGGTATCTAAAATGCCGCGCCCGCCTTCCCCTCACCATCGTCATCAGCGCGGTTCCTCTTGCTTGCAGGCCCCGCAGCACTCTGGTCTTGCAGGTGAATCGGTGTTTGGGTTCTTCCCCAGAAAGTTCCGATTTGGCCGCTGGCAACGTTTCAATGGTTTGATGTCACGAAACGTCTGTGGTGCAATGTGTTGCAATGGTGCGCGGTTGCGCCAGGATGTTGTTCCGAACTACCCACTCTACGGCTCCGCTGTGTCAGCTTGATTTTGCGTGGCGCCTTTTCCGATGGGAGATTCCATTGTTGTTGCGCATCGTTGCGCAGTTAAGGGCGTTTGGGTGTGTTTTGAGCGGCCTTCTGCTGTCTCAGCGGCGGTTTGGTTGCCCCCCCCCGCTTCCGCCACCCCCTAGTGGAGCTGCATGAGTCTCTCCCGCGGTTTGCCGGTAGTCACCCTGCTAGTGCGCTCCCGCCCGCCGCGCGCTCCCTCCTCAACCGGCCTGGCTCCCCAAAGCACGACTTCCGTTGACGCCGAGTGGCGGTTTCGAACGCCCCATTCCCAAAACCCTTGCCCGTTGGCGAAACACCCCGACAACGACGCACGACCGCAAGGACTTGGATGCGGTTGGGGTCGGCAAGGCGGCCGAGGTTCACGGGCTTCTGGATCGGGCCGAGGCCCCTCGCCCTGGGAGACGCACGCTCAAACGTTGGCCCCCTCGACGAAGGCAAGGATAACAACATCCAAACTCCACAGCAAAATCCCACGGAGCCCGATGGAAACCGGTATGGGAACCCCAGTAAGCCCGATGGGACCGTTTCAGGATACTCTAGGCGCTTCGCGTAACCCCACCAACCCATCCAGAAACGAGGCCCAGAGGAATTGCCTCGATCAGTGAAGTGGGCAGCACACAGAGGAAGGGTCATCCAATGGAGGCCTCTCAGAGCGTCTTGGGGGCCTCTTGGCGGTCCCGGACGCCTCTTAGAGCGTCTTGGGTGCCTCGGAGTGCTTCTTGGGGCCTCTTGGGGGTCTCTTGGGAGACTCTTGGAGGCCTCTTAGGCGCCTGTTCAGGCCTCCTGGGGCCTCCTGGGCGCCTGTTGGGGCTCTCTTGAAACGCTCTTGGGAGCCTTGGGAGCGCTCTTTGGGCCATCTTGGAGGACATCGATCAAACAAGAGGGGACCATTCATTATCCGTGCCCCTCGGGAGCTCAAAAAGTCGTCTCTCGGGGCGCTCCTGGGGCGCTATTGGAGCGCTCTTGGGCGCATTTGGGGCCGTCTTGAGGCTCTCTTGAGTCTCTCTTGGAGCCCTCCTGGGCCATCTTGGAGCCATGTTGAGGCCTCGGATGGCCATCGGAAGCGAAAAGGCTAGAAAGCCAAAAACATTGATTTTCCCAAGATTTTGAAAAGATGTTAGCCTCTTCGGGGCCTCCTGGGGGAGCTTTGTGGCCACGTGGGGCCGTCTTGGAGCGGTCTTGGGGCCTCTTGGAGCATCGTGGGATCCATCTTGATGCTTATTGGGATATCATGAGCCATCATCTTAATCAGTGCCCCCCGCCAGGAGGCCAACATGTGGCCAAAGCCTGAGTAAAATCCATGATGTTGGCATTCTCGCGGAGGCCTCTTGGAGCGTCTTGGGTGCCTCTGGGGAGCCTCTTGGGCGTCTCTTGGGAGCCTCTTGGGGGCATCCTGAGGGTCTCTTGGGGCCTCCTGGCCACCTCTTGGGGCCCTCCCGGGGCACGCTCGAGAGCCTTGGGAGCGCTCTTGGGGCCATCTAGGAGGAGATCGAACAAAGAAGCGGGGTTCCCAAATTAACCTCCCCCCTCCAAGACGCCAAAATTGGGCCACAACCTTACTAAAACCAATGATTTTGGCTTCCTCGTCGAAACCGATTTTGGACGCTCCAACTACCCGCGGAACCCCCTGTCCAGGTCCAGGGGAGGGGGTAAGGGGAGGGGTCAAGACACCCCCTCCGCACGCAAGCTGTCTAGCTCACTCCCACCCGCCCTCCCACCACATAAATGGCAACCGAGACTCGGCATAGCCAAGGGTCGCCGCTGGATGGACAACCACTTGGAACCAAAGCGGACGCCTGGTGCGCGACGCTCGCCGCCGGCTCCACATGCGGTTGGTGTGCCATCCCTGTAACAAACGTGATGCCCCCCCGTCTGCATGGTCCAGATGCTGATGCAGGGGGGATCAGCATTGTTCTGGGCCTGCGCACAGCAAACATCATCATGCGGGCACCACCGCCGTCCCCGTCAAAAAGCAATACAAAATGATCGCGGGTGGCCAGTGCAATGCCCACGACGTTGTCGCAACATGCACGTTGCAATGTTTTTGACACGGATAGTGGTCCTGCGCAAGGCGGCTTCACTAAGGGTGCCCCGCCATCCCTGTCAAAAAACAATACAACGTGCCCACATGGCGCCAACACACTGTTCAAATTTTGCTGCAATGTGTTGGCAAGGTGGGCCCCGCAATGTGCGTTCCGCATTGTTTTTTGACAAAGATCGTGGGGGGGCCTCATGATGTGCTCATGGTTCCGGGTTGGCTGCCGGCCGGTTGGAGGAGGGGGTGCTTACTAACCGGGAACAATAATTAGCCCGTCCCCGAAAGTGAAGAAAGGGGTTGGAAGAGGAAACTCCCTGAACCACCTACGCCCTAAAAAGCTGGTGGGGTTCGGAAACGTCCGTGTGGTTGGACGCTGTTTCGTAACCCGCGTTTCTGGGTCTTGAAAGCGGTGGGGGCACCGTTGGCCCATGATCACCAGGGTAGTGAGACAAGCATGCGCCCATCGTCTAGTGGAGGCCTTTTCTGCGATATCGGTGAGCGTGCGATAGTGTGATATGTGTGCGATGTCTAATGGAGGCCTTTCTGCGATCGATAAAGGTACGCCCAGCGTCTAGTGAGATAAGCGTGCGCCCATCGATAAGCATGCTACTGTTTCGCGATATCGGCGGCATGAGCGCCATCGACGATGACGACTACGACGACGATGCGACCGACGTGCTTCCAGGGTGCGCTACCCTTCCAGAACAGGCCCCCACTAGACGATGGGATCTTGGGCCAACGGTGCCGCCACATCTTTCAAGATCCAGAAACGCGGGCTACGATACAACATGCAACCATACGGACGCCTCCGGATCCCACCAGCCCTTTAGGGCGTAGATGGTCTAAGGAACTTCCTCTTCCACCCCTCTCTCTTCCCCTTCGGGGAGGGGTTTACCCCTCCCCCTGCCCCCTCCCCTGTGTGATATGAAATATAATCGATGGATCTTCTTACTCGCGGCCTCGCGAGGGGCGTAGCTGTAAGGCCAAGGGCCCTAGTTCGAAAAAAAACGGCAGCGGCGAGCAAGGGATGAAACACAAACCCTTCGGGAGCGAGCTTGATCCACACTCCTCGTAGTCGCCGTCTCGGGCGGCCCCTGACAAGCCTGAACGGGGACTATAACAAACCAGTCACTCGCCGGCAAAACACGGAGATGAGCAAGCAACCGGCTTGCATCGCATATAAGGTATACTCAGCAATGGCCAGGGTTCGATTGCGATGCGACAAAACCCAAAAGAAATGTAGCCATATTCTCAATATACTAAACGGGTGTGATCGCCATCGCACCAAAAACTGTGCGCACTGAAACGACTGAAGCTTCTCAAAAAAAACGCGGTGGTACATGTGGTACAATATGAGCAGTAGAGCTTTGCCGGTCCGATCGGCCAAACTACCGTCCGAAAACCAAACGGGGTTCACTTTTCTTTCTTCGGCTTCGCCAGCTTGTCCGCCAGATCAGATCCTCGTCAAACGTCTCTGCCTGTGAGTTTCCACCAACGACCCTTGAGGTCATTCATCACACTCTCTGGGAAGAACGTGAAATCGGGATTGCCGAAGTGATAATGCCGAAGAAGTCGCGATGCGTGTTTCTTGCAGGTCTTGCAAGTAATATCAACACTGTGCGGGTTGTGGCCAATGGCAACATCATGATGGGGAATGCCTGTCACACAGCTGGGCGTATCATTTGGCTGCACAATCGGGGAATCTCCACTCCACGACACAACGCTGGCTGATGAAGCTGGCACGGAACTCGATGAATTCGTCACGGGAACCACGGTTGGTGATGCGGGGGCCGAACTTCCCTGCGACTTTGCTGATCTTGATCGTCCAGATCCCCGCGCTGATGCTGCAGTATACGGTAATAGCGGTGCGCTGGCTGGTGGTTCTGTCGGTGCCTGTGGCGGCGGCGGCTGCTGGATCGCAGCCGATGCTACTGAACTTGATGCCTGTGCGCTGGTGAACACGTCCGCGTGGGACATCGTCATGACACCATCGTGATCACGGTCCTCTGGTATAGTGGGTGGTAAGTTGCGGCGTCGGCCGAGCATGCGGCCGTCCCAGCCAGGGTGCTCGCCCATGGCCTTCGCCTCGGCGGCGCTCTCCTCGTTGGCGATCGCATTGTTCTGCCTCAGGATCGCCCAGAGCGTCGTGAAGATGCCGAAACCGATCGTCGTGCCGAGGGCCAGCGTGAACGTAAGCAGGCAGATGTAGAAGCTGTAGTCTGACAAAGTCGGCGTAGGCGTGGGCTGCCCCTTGACCTTGCCCAGGCATGTGAACAGGACTGAGGCGAGCATGGCAGCGTGTGGCTGCCGGGTCCCATAGGTGTGTACCATGGCCCAGGTCGGGATCCAGCTGGTCTTAAGCGCACTGTTGGGGTGCACGGCCTCCTTGATCATGGAGGCGACGATGCGGAACCGCTTGTCAGTAGACTGGCCCACATCTGAAGCGATGTGCGTCACGAGACCCTTGCTGTCGCTGTAGATCTTCCCAGGGCGCTTGTCGGCGAGCACGTCGATCTGCTTGAGCGCCGTCTTGGGCTTGTAAGCCTCGGTCAGCAGCTGTCGGAACCACATGTTGGTCTCCGACCCCATCGAGGGTAGCGTGGCCCTCGGCAGCGAGGGTCGACTTCACCGACCTCTTGACTGTGCCAGCGTGCCGGGCGACGGGCAGGCACAGGTCGCACCGGCCGCCGACGACGTCACGCGGGCGATGGGCGAGCCCCATCATCATGCCCCACTGGCTCTTGACGCCGTCCACGTTGGCGAACGCGGCGTCGCTGAAACACGCGGCGATGGCCGTCTTCAGGTCGACGACCTTGCGCATGAGCACGATCGCGAAGTTCGCGGTGGAGTGCACATGTGCGACTGTCTTGTTGAGCGTCTTCGCGTCGGCCACGGTAGCGACGGTTGTGCGTCGAACTGCAAAGCTAACCAGGCAGGCGATGCCCACCCGGGTCTGCACTGCTAGCCACAACGACTGCCCGAGCGTGTAGCGGTAACTAGTCACCTCGGTGGCGGTGAGTCGGTCCTCAGCACCTCGGCCCTTTCTGGGCCTTCAAGCCGGCGTAGTCCACCTGTGCGGCAGCGGTGGCCTGGGTCACGCGGAACTCGTCGTCGAGCATGGTAATCGTACGTCCGCAGTACTTGATGACCCCTTCGACTGGCTGGAGGTGTAGCTTCTTCCCCAGCGATGTGATAGTGGTCTTCCACTTGGTGGAGTTGTTGCGCTGGGCGGTAAGGAAATCGCCCACATGTGAGTGGACAGCCGCGGCGAGCCCACCTTCGTCGTAGAAGTAGTAGAGGCCTTTCTCGAGCTTGCTCTCCACGAGGCCATGCTCGGCGAAGACCTTCTGCGCATAGAGATGCCACTGCCTCCCGGCGTCGCGCGCCCCGTAGATCGCGCCTGCGGCCATCGCGATCGTCCCCGGCGGCGGGTTCTTGGCCGGCATGCGCAGGAACAGTAGCCTCTCAATGTTACCCGACTGCAGGTAGGCCGTCATCGCGTCGTTGGACGAGATATCCCAGTCCTTCTGGGCTGCGGCGGCCAGGGCCAGGTGCAGCGCGTCCCTGGGCCCCGCCCGTAGGCGAGTCCGCCCTGATCTGCGACTTGTCCTCCTGGCAACCCTGCGCGACCAGGCGCGCCTTCATGATGTTCTGGCCCTTGCTGGTCAGCACCCAGCGTGTGCCCACAGGGCGCATGCCAGGGTTGCGCCGCGGGAGTTAGTTCAGCCCCTTGGGCGGGAGCTTCTCGTGGGCGCCGAACTCCGTCCACTTGGACAACTCGGTCTTCATGGCGGCGTCCATGTTCTTCTTTTCGGTGGCGCTCAGCGTGTCGTACTTGATGCTCGAGCTCCTTGGCGGTCGCGTCGCCCGCGAGCAGTGCCTCGCGGAGTCGCGTGCTTGCGTGGAGCTCGTCCGCGTGCTTCTGGAAGTAGTTCGTTGTCTAGGAAGAGGTCGACCTTGTTCGTGTCCTTCGGCCTCTTGAAGCACTTGGGCAGATCGTCCAAGAGATCCTTGCGCTTTGCAGCCCGCGCGCGGGGTTCGAGCTCGTGCTGGCGGTCGCGTTGCAGTGCCGCTGGTGCGTTATCCTGTTGAACTTGGCGCTGCGTCTTGGTGCCGCGCTGGTTCTCGGTGTCCGGCGGGCGCCGCGACATCGTCTCCCGGCGCGCCTGCTCCTCCGCAATCTTGGCATGTCCGAGCCATCGGACTCGATGTCGTCTTTGACCGGGCCCTAAGGGGCAGGTTCAGGAGGTCGAAAATCTGCGGCAGCAGCGGCTGAAGTGGCTGCAGAAGCGGCAGCATCGCCTGAGTCTGAGGCTGGCGCCGGCGGGTCGGCGGCCGCTGGTGGCGGCGGCGGCTCCGCTGGCGGTGGCAGCGGCGGGGGCTGTGCGTCTCCTCCCGACGGCGGTGGGGCCGGTCCTCCACTGCCGCTTGCTCCTCCTCTTGTTGTGAAATCGCCGTCTCCTTGGCGGCGTGCCAGCCACTCGGCGTACTTCTGAGCGCGCTGGTTCGCTTCGAAGTGCTCGATGTTGCCGAAGGTGTCTTGCTGGTTTGCCGGCTGCGGATCGGGTGCTGGTAGCGCTGGTGGTGCGGGAGACTGACTGTCACTGCGGGGGCGCTTCTTCGGTGTCGGCCCCGTCAGGTCGAGGGGCATGTCGTCGTCAGCGTCTGGCGGTGCCGGTCCCGCAGGGCCTCCTCCTTTATCGGGGCCGGGCGGCGGGGTTCCGCCGCCTGCGCCGCCGCTGCCCGCCCCCAGAACCTGGAGGAGGTGCGGGCCCGGAGGTCCCTGGCGGGGCGCCTGGCGGAAGTCCAGGCGGCTGGTTGCTGTTCAGCGCGTTCAGCAGTTGTCCCCGCGGAACGAGTTCCGTGGCCGTGGCGCGGCGTAGGTGTCCACGATTGACCTTCACGGTCGTGGGCCGGTGGCTGGCCCACGCGCTCGATGCGCCCTCGAACCCGATGATGACGGCGGGCCAGTGCCACTGCAAGGCCCATTCTCTCTTGGGCTTGCCGTTGTCCCTCCAGTAGTGCACCTGGTCGCCCGCCCGGTAGACGTCGCTGGCGTGCTATGCTCCATCTGCCCGAGATCGGGCCAGCAGCGCCCTTGAGAGGGACTGGTTGAACCTCAGGTGCTGTATGGAGGTCTGCGCGGCTCTCCGAGAACGGCTTGTCGGACACGATGCGCTCGTGCAGGGACAGCCTGCCGGCGTTGTCCAGCAACGCATGCGGGGGGCGAAAGCCTCGCCCGAGCATCCGCTGCGACGACGAGTAGCCCGCGGAGTTGACCTGGCTGTTCATGGCCCAGCGCACGGAGGCGATCATCCACTGGATTTTGTGAGCGGCCGCGGGCTGGTCGAACCTGATGCTGAACTGGTCGATCAGCTTCCTCGCGTGCACCTTCCACATCCCTGCATGTCTTCCCACGGTAGCGTTCTGCTCCGGCGTCGCCGCAGATGTCGTCATCGAGCGGCAACCCATGTCCTCGAGCTCCTTGGAGAACTCTCGCCCGAACTTGCCTCCTTCATCAAATATGACTCGCTGAGGCGCGCCGAAAGGCGTAATCCAAATCTGCAACAGTCGACAGAAAACACCCGATGGGCGCCTTGATGCGACAGTGCCGCACATCGTAAAACCTGAGGCCAGGTCGACCACGTTGAGGTAGACCAGCTGGTTGCCAGCGTAGTCGGCCAGGGTGAACAGGTCCACTCCGATGGAGTCGTTGAAGTCCCTGTCCAGTCTGATCCGACCCGGTAGATGTGGTAGTGGTCGCTGATATGCTGCACAAGCCTCGCAGTAGAGGTTGTGAGCCAGATCGATGAACCTTTGCGATCCACCAGTCACTCGAATGGCTTGGGCAAGTGAATCGTTTGACGGGAGCCCCGTGTTTACGTGGAGCTGCGTGATGGCGGACCGTAGGGTCCGCTCCTCCGCGGCCGTGAGCGATGGCCCCTGAGCGACTGCGGCGGCTGGAACCGCCCTTCTTCTTGCCCTTCTCGTCGTCGATGTAGGGTGAGCTTCTCGTGTGGGTCGGCGGTTCGGATGTCGCAGCTGCTCGGCTAGCACCGTCGCGGGAATTGTCGTGTAGTTATCGCTGCGCTTCGCGTCCTTCCCGCGGGCCTCTGCGCGCGGGCGCCCCCCGCTGCAAAAACGCCTGGGCGAGTCGTCGAACCCGAAATGGTCGGCGATGATCCGCCACGGCTTCTTGATGTGGATCCCATTCTTTGTCTTGAGGTTGAACGCGCAGCCGTCGAAGTCCACGACGCGCGGGAGCTGGTTGATCAGCTGCATGGCAATGGCGGTCTTGTTGGGGTTCCATCCGTCGCAGTACCTCGGCCACTCAAACAAGACGGCGAGCTGGGCGCCGAACTCCTCCAGCCGTGAGATGGACTGCAGGAGCAGGCCGATAATCTGCTTGCACCTGGCCCGATCCCTTTTCAACTTGGGGATCTTGCTCGGGTCAATCGTGGCGACGAGTCGTTGTAGCGATGTCCACGGCTGACAAGGGAACGCAGCGTGAACTCGCACACTCTTGCCTGCGGCAAGGTGCTTCCGGATCCTTCCCTCCAGCTTCTGGACCGCCAAGCCTGGAAGACAGCACCTGACAGCAGCCCCTCCCTTCTCCTTCTTCATCCGGACGGCGCTGAGCTTGCTCTCCGGGTTGCAGCGCCGCTCGTAGAGTACGGTGCTGTTCGCTATGGAGGTCGGGCTGGATCTGGTTGTAGAGTTGGCCAGGTTGGTAATCAAGGCCTGGCCGATCTTGTGCGGCTGGATGCCGCTCTTGCTGGTGACGAAGACTGAACGCTTGCCAGCGATCAGCTGCGGCTTCGTCCCCTTCTTGAGCGTCCTCGCGCGTGGCTGCTCCTCCTCCACGATGTTGGCCTTGGGTCCGAGGCCGCCGTTGGCGATGGCGTCCTGGCCGTGGCTCAGGGTTGCGGGCGTGCCGAAGACGCAGTCCGAGCATGACCCTTGGTGGCTGCAGGCCTTGAAGGTCGTCTCGCCGCAGGCGATGCAGTCCTGCAGGGGCTCCGTCACGCACCTCGTGGGGTCGGTCGTCTGCGGCAGCGTCGCTAGCGCGAGGTTCGGAGCTGGAGCTGCGGTGGAGCAGCAGACCAAGGCTGAGGCTACGGCCGAAAGCAGCCGCGACCCCTTCGGTCGCCGAGTCTGGAGACGTGGAGACGTCTCGGAACGTTCAGCTCCTTCTTCGTGACGAGGTTGTTGATGGTGTCGATCAGCGCGCTGGTCCTGGTAGTGTTGTTGACCGTGGGCTGGTCGCCCGTCCCCATCTTCCGCTCTTGTCAATCGAGCGTCTTCTCGACCTCTACGTATCGGGTCTTGCCCAGCTGGCGCTCCCTTCCGGAAGAGCTGGCCGCGCTGGGCGATTGCTCCATGCCGGCGTCCTCGATGGCGTGCCAGTCCTCTGGCTGCCACTTGATTGCGGGGTGGCCCGCGACGCTCGTGGTGAGCTTCTGGGTGGCGTTCCCGATGCGGATCTGGCCCTACCAGAGAGAAATGTCGATCTTGGAAGGCTGGATGAAGTCGCGGCCGATGAGTAGACCCAGTGTGGGGCTGTCCACGACGCTGAACACGATGCGGCCAGCCTGGCCGCACAACACAAGCGGTGCGGTGACGCGCAGCTTGCTTGGGAGGGCACCTCCGTTGCCGAACCTGTAGACCTCGTCCTCTGGCTCCTCGAGGATCTGGTCGGCCAACCCCATCCTCGCGAGGATGTCCTTGTAGTTGTCGTACCACTTCTTGCCCGAGACGCAGAAAAGGCAGGCGGCGTCGAAAAAGCCGACGCCTTCGTCCACGGGCTTGTCACTGCCGATCGCGACGTTCACGTTCGGCAGGTGGTGGATAAGCCGCTCCGAGACACAAATTTCTGGGGGCGGCGTAACTGGTCCCTGCGGGTGCAGGGCGATCCTCGTCCGCGAACTGGGCCTGCTCGGTGATGTGCGCCTGGCGCTGAGGGCGGCCTCCGCGACCTCCTCGTCCGCCTCCCTTTGGCTTGCTTTCCTTGGGCGCGAACTTGCGAGCGCCTGGCGCGGAACGCTCCTTGTCTCCTGTCCAGTGTCCGGTCTCGCCGCAGTCCCATCAAGAAAGGTTCGTCTTGCGCTGGACGACCCGGCTCTGTAGCTTGGTCGGGCGGCTGATCGGTGCGGACTTCGCCTTGCCGCGGCCCTGAGGGCCTCCCGAGCCGATCTGATGGTGGCCATTGCCTCGGCAATAGCGGCAAGTTCCGCTTCGGCAGCTTCGACCTTGGCAGAGTAGTCGCTGTCGAACAGCTCGGAGATGTCTACGTTGGAGGACTCGAGCTCGGCGCTGAAAGCCTCGAGCTCCTGGCGAACCATGTCGTGGGCGTCGGTCTCGTCCTCGTCGTCCTCCTCTTGCTCTTCGTCGTTCTCGTCGCCCGGCTCGTCGACGACATTGGTAGAGCGCCCCCCGCAGCTGGAAGAAACGTTGCTGCGCCAGCCGCCTTGTGAGCGCGACAGGTTGGTCCGCGAGCGCGACGGGGGAGCGCGGCGCTCCGACGCGTGTATGTCCGGGAACGCCCTGGCCAGCAGCCCGCGGACGCGCTGGTAGCCGTAGTGCTCGTCGGGCAAGTTTCGGGGATCTTCTGACCCGGGTCAATTCAGACCCAGGTCAGCAGGAAACCAAAAACGGCACTGCAAGACAAAAAACTGCAACGCAGGTCTTCGCAAGCCCGGGTCAGCCAATATGCGCGGCCGCTTCGCGGCCGCTTCGCGGCTCGCTGACCCGGGTCAACCGAGGGGGGTCTTCGCAGGATCCTGCGGGATCCGGTGCCCTGGCTGACCCCCGTGTGCATTGACCCCAGTCCCGAGGCGTCCGAAGGTTGCCCGCGACGCGCTCTCGGCGCTCTGCCGTGAGCCCAGCCTTGCGCAGCAGGAGCCCTCCCCCCACTTCGTCCAGCGCGTTGAAGTCCACCTCGTTCTCGCGTGGCTGCTGCAATCCAGTCTGGAATCGGATGAGCCAGTCCGTCATGCGTTCACCTCGTCGTCGGTGATGTTGAGTCGAATCGAAGAACTTCTCAAGGGTCCCGCCCTTCTGCGCAGGCTTCTGCTGGCCCAAACTAGCCCCCAGGTGTTGTGGCACATTCTCGATGCCGACCTGGTTCCTGTCGCGCTTCTTGTCATCGGGGTCTTCGATGTCTGCCGCGGCTCCGTCCTATTTAGTGCTGCGCCGCGGGCAGTCCCACATAGCTTCAGCACGAGCTTCGATGCGAGGCTGTGGGCCTCGGCGAGGTTCTCACTGAGCTTCCAGAGCTTCACCTCCTGTTTGTAATCTCTCCACTTTGCCGGATCGCCACTCCATGTAGGGATGGCGCTGTGCGCGCAGTTAGCCGTCATTTTGTCGAAAAGGAAAGAGAAGTAGCTGGCGTCGCTGGCACCGCTGTCGGAGAAGTAGCTGTTGATGCTGGCGTCGCTGACGCCGGCGTTGGAGAAGTGGGCGTTGATGCTGGCGTCGCTGACGCTGACGTCGGAGAAGCAGGCGTTCCTTGCGTCGCTGGCGCTGGCGTAGGAGAAGTCGGCGTTGATGCTGGCGTCGCTGACGCTGACGTAAGAGAAATAAGCGTGGAAGCTTGCGTCGCTGACGCTGGCCTGGAAGAAGTAAGCGAAATAGTCGTTAATGACGGCGTCGCTGACGCTGTCGTGAGAGAAGTAGGCGTTTATGTCGGCGTCGCTGACGCTGACGTACCGGAAATAAGCGTTGGTGACGGCGTCGTTGGCGCTGTCGGAGGAATAGCTGACGCTGACGTAGGAATCGGCAGGGTAGGTGTTGATGACGGCGTCGCTGACGCTGTTGTCGGAGAAATAGGCGTTGATCGCGTCGTTGACGCTGATGTTGGCGCTGAACAACAGCGCGAGCAAGAAACCGCTGGGCTTCGATTCCGTGGGTCGCGACGGCTTCGTCGTGGCTGCACAAAAGGTTGGGGCGCCACGCCAAAATGTGAATGAAGATAGTCGATGGATCTTCATACTCGCGGCCTCGAGGCCAAAGGGCCCAAATTCGAAATAAAACGGCAACGGCGAGCAAGGGGTGAAACACAAACCCTTCGGGAGTGAGCTTGATTCACGCCCTGGACCTGGGCGGGCGGTTCCGCGGGTAGTTGGGGCGTCCAAAGCGGCCTCGGCGAGGAATCCAAAACCATTGGTTTAATAAGGTTTTGGCCTCCGAGGGGGAGGCTAACCCCACCAGCCCTTTAGGGCGCAAGGTGGTTTAGGGAGCTTCCTCTTCCACCCCTCTCTCTTCCCCTTCGGGGAGGGGTTTATCACTGTTCTCTATCAGCACCCCCCCCCCCCCCCCCCCCCAGGCGACCGGGAGCCAACCCAGGTCCATACACAAAACAATTCAAAACGTACCGCGGCGGCGGCGGCGGCGGCGGCGGCATCGGTGGCGGCGGCGACTGCGGCGGCAGCGGCTGCGGCTGCTGCGATTTGGCAGCGGGGGCGGCGGCGGCGGCGGCGGCGGGCGGCGGCGGCGGATTGGCCCCCGGTAGCTGGCCATCCAAAGGCGACTGCTACATGTGCTGCGGCTCGGGCCAGGCTCGGGTGCTACGTATGTCTTGGGAGGGCGGGCGGGGGTGAACGAGGCGGCTTGCGGGCGGGGAGGGCGTCTTGATCACTGTTCCCTATTAGTGAACACCCCCTCCTCCAGGCGACTGGGGGCCAGCCAGGGCCCATGCCGACCCCCCCCAACCTCCCGTTGTCAACACCAATGCAAAACGCACTCTGCCTCCAAATTCGGAACATGCGCAGCCAACCCGATGCGCCCCCCCCCCCCCCCCCCCCCCCCCCCCCCCAAACATCCCTCTCAAACAACAATGCAGAGTACACTTGGCGGCGGCGGCGGCGGCTGCGGCGGCGGCGGCTGCGGCGGCTGCGGCGGCGGCGGCGGCGGTGGCTGCGTCGGCTGCGGCGGCGTCGGCGGTTTGGCAGCGGGGGGCGGCGGCGGCGGCGGCGGCGGATTGGCCCCCAGCAGCTGCCCATCCCAAGAAGACTGCTGAATATGCTGAGGCTCGGGCCAGACTCGGGTGCCACGTATGCGTTGGGAGGGCGGGTGGGAGTGGGCGAGACGGCTTGCGGGCGGGGAAGGGGGTAACTTGACCCCCCCCGACCCCCCCCCCCCCGGGCCTGGACGGGGGGTTCCGCGGGTAGTTGGAGCGTCCGAAACGGCCTCGGCGAGGAATCCAAAACCATTGGCGCCACCAAGGTTCTGGCCCCATTTTGGTTTTTTTTTTTTTTTTTTTTTTTTTTTTTTTTTGGGGGGGGGGGCGAGGCTAAGTAGAAACCCCTTCTTCTTTGATCGATATCATCCGAGATGGCCCTGAAAGCGTTCCCAAGGCTCCCACGGGCGCCCCAAGAGGGCCCCAAGAGGGAGGCCCCAAGAGGCCCCCCAAGAGGCACCCGTAAGCTCCCAAAGGGGCCCCCAATAAGCCCCCCAAAGGCCCCCCACAGACACCCAAGACGCTCCGCGAGGCCTCGGCGAGAATGCTAAACTCATTGATTGCGTTGCATAGTTTTGGCAACATTTTGGCCTCCTGGGTGGGTGGGTGGGTGGTGGGTGGGTGGGTGGTGGGTGGGTGGGTGGGGTGGTGGGTGGTGGGTTGTGTGTGTGTGTGTGGTGTGTGTGTGTGTGTGTGTGGTGTGTGTGCGTGTGTGGTGTGTGTGTGTGTGTGTGTGTGTGTGTGTGTGTGTGTGTGTGTGTGTGTGTGTGTGTGTGTGTGTGGGGGGGGCGCTGATTAACATGGCTCCAACAGCGCATGGGGGGGCCCAAGATGACCTCCAAGAAGGCTCAAGGCACCCCAAAATGCCTCAATATGGCTCCCACTATGCTTCAAAAGGCCCCAAGACCGCTCCAAGACGGCTCCAGGTTGCCAAAGAGCTCCCCCAAGAGGCCCCGAAGAGGCCAACATCTTTTTCAAAACCTTGGGGAATCAACGTTCTTGGCTTTCTCGCCTTTCCGCTTCCGATGCCGCAAGAGGGCCCCAAGAGAGGCTCAAGAAAGTCTAAAGACGGCCCAAGGAGCGCCCAACAGACACCCAGGAGGCCCCAACAGGCGCCCGAGAGGCCTCCAAGAGGCTCCCAACAGACCCCCATGAGGCCCCAAAAAGCTCTCCGAAGCAACCAAGACGCTGTAAGGGGCGTCCGGGGATTTTTGCTTCCTGGGTGGGGGGGCACTGATTAAGATGATGCCGAGAGCGCCTGGGAGAGCCCAAGCTGACCTCCAAGATGGCTCAAGATATTGCAAGGTGCCTCAAGCTGGATCCCACTATGCTCCAAGAGGCCCCAGCACAGCTCCAAGACGGGTCCAAGTGGCCAGAGGGCTCCCCCAGCAGGCCCCGAAGACTTCCAAATCCTTCCAAAACTTTTGGGGAAATCACTGTTTTTGGCTTTCTCGCCTTTTCGCTTCCGATGGCCATCCGAAGCCTCAACGCGGCTCCAAGATGGCCCAGGAGGGCCACACAAAAGGCCCAGAAGAGCCCCAAGACGGCCCCAAGAGCGCCCAAGAGCGGCCCAAGAACGCCCCAAGAGGCGACTAGTGGGGCTCCCCATGGGCAACGATAATTAATTCTCCCCTCTTGTTTGATCGATGTCCTCCAAGATGACTCCAAGAGCGCTTCCAAGGCTCCCAAGAGCGCTTCCAGAGGCACCAAGAGGCGCCCAGGAGGCCGCAGGAGGCCCCAACAGGCGCCCAAGACGCCTCCAAGAGGCTCCCAAGAGACCCCCAAGAGGCCCCAAGAAACTCTCCGAAGCATCCAAGACGCTCTAAGAAGCGTCCGGGACCGTCACGAGGCCCCAAAGACGCTCCAAGATGCCTCCACTGGGGGATCCTTCCTCTGTGTGCTGCCCACTTCCCTGATCGAGGCAATTCCTCTGGGCATCGTTTCTGGATGGGCAGGTGGGGTTACGCGAAGCGTCTAAAACTGGTTTACGCATCGTGAATTGCATCAAGTTTTTAAAGCTGGTGTGGATTGTACGAGTGGCAATTGTGTCTTTGTTGGGGCTGTTGAACAAGTGCCCATTTATGCCGTGCAACAGACCCGCGCCCGGCAAATCAAGCACGCAGTTGCGTCAGCTGTGTGGAAGGAAATATGACGTACCACTTCACGAACGAGGTATCGTGATAAATTCATAAATGCGCATGCGGCCAATATTGCCGAAGACAAAAGGGAACCTGCGGGCGGGTTGACTTCCTCTGTATTTTTGTGATGTGGCAAACCTCAACTTTTCATTGCGAGTACGACCACCGGGCCATGTGGGAGATATCACACGATGGCACGATGGTTAACCAACTACACAGTGCATGCACGATTGGTCGACGTTGAAAACGCTGGGCGGTTGTGCGTGGGGTGGCGGGTAACCTTGGCATTTGGCGAGCGACAACCATCGTATCTATCGCAATTGCTGTGTGAAAGAACCGGAGAACTATACCATGCATCGAACGCCAGGGAACACGAAACTTAAGTTAATTTTTGCGTCGAAGAAAAACAAGGGGGTAGGGGTGATCAAATGAACGCGGCCGCCCTGGGCGAACCACTAACATTTTCGTATGGAGGTCCATGTTCATCCGCTGGTTGATAATATGCCCAATTACACCGAGTCTGGGACTCCTCAGCGACGAATTGCATGTGCAATATTACGGCGGTTGGGCATGGATCTTGTTTCCCAAGCCACATGGCCACGCTACGTTTAACGGCAACCGCGGGGGGCGATGGCAAAGGCGACGTTCTTGTTTACTCGCCATATTGCGCGAAATACTTCAATAATCGGGAGGGGTTTATGTCAGACGGGTCGTCATATCGAGAACTCGTTACGAGCTACATATTCCTGCGATTACGCACGATAGCCGGCGATTGCATATCATTGCGGCTGGGCGACCGCTATTCTGCGATATCACGGTCGTGTCGCCTATTGATACTGCGCGCCGGACCAAATCGGCCTCCTCGATTAAACCGAACGAGCCAACAATGCGACATGCGCACGAATGATCGATTCGGGATTTGGTGCGTTGTACTGCTTGGGGGCTGGCATGTTTCATTGTTTTTGTTGTTGGCTGTTTGCCGGTGGCGTAACTAAACTGCTTGAGTAGGTGCGGTGCTCTAGCGCCGGTGGGTCGCTTCACGCTGGGTGCATCGAAGGTAGGGGTTGCAGTCGCTGGGGGTGGCGCTACAAAATGCAATTGATTTCGCCGTGCTCCACGACAATGACGGTGTTTCTCCAAACTTCCTCTGCAAACGACGCCGCCGCTGGCCGAACTCCGAGTTATCTGACTCATCCTCTTCTTCCTCATCCTCACCTGGCGCTTAGCCGACATTCGCTTTTGGCGATGCGTCGTGCGCCAAGTGCTTGCAACGCGCGGCAATGAACGAGAGGGGGGAGGGGGGGGGGGGCAGCTGGCCACATACATGTTCGATGTTGAAAACAGAGATTTGCTCCGTCATTTCGGATCGACCCACCGAGCCGTCACGTTGATGTTGCCATCGCAGTTGCTCTAACGCATACTTTATGGGCATGCCTACGCGGCATGTCCTGCCCCGCAGAACTGCGGCGCGCCGTCCGAGCGCAAAATTGCAGCGCGCCGTCGGAACGGGCGGCGCGGCAACGCGAAAAGAAAATCACTCATCCACGCATTGGCGCTCAAGATTGCGAGCAGCAGATTGGCCAAATCCCCCCCCCCCCCCCCCCGCGAATGCACGCAATGGCTCCGAAAAGCGAAAACGGCCACGGGCAGTATGAACCAATGCTAATTGCACGCATTATCTGTGCCTTACCCATTTTACATGGGCCACCGCAGCCGTTTTGCCGGTGCAAGATTTGAACTTCCAACCGGTTGCGCCAGGGTGTTGTTGCGTGCTCCTTGCTTCATTTTCCGCCGCAGCTGGCCATCTTAAATATTGTGTGCGTCGCATTTCCCGCGCTGTTCTGTATCCAAACACGATGGCCCTCCCAATGTTAACTCGCGCGCGACATGGGGTTTTAATCTTCATTGCGCAATTCGATCGTGCGCGCGACGCTGCATGTTGAACCAGGAAGGCATGGGCGACTTCAATGCGTCACTACTGCCGGGCGTTCCAAACGCAAAAACGCGAATGCTCTCGGACGTGGGGGGCGTCGTCAAACGGGGTGCATGCCGCAAATCTACCGCGTGATACTGTCGCGTTCAAACTTTAAAAGTCACGCCAAACGCGATACTTGCGAACATCCAGCCGCTGCGTGACAATAAGTTTGCGCTGCGCGCCGGCGCCGCAGGGGGACGAGATACTTGAAGGGCGGCAGGCGCGAATGGATTCTCGTCGCAACGGGCAGTCAATCTTGACGCGTGCGTTTGGCATAGCTAAGTCAGCTTAGGAATCGTGGGAACATCTGCCAACCATCTCCATATGGACAGATCACCTAGCAACGTGCCTCGGACAAGCTGGAGAACAACGCAACCATCTCATCCAAAGGGGGCGTGCTTCTGCATGATCTAGTCGCTGCCGATGACTGGGCCGCCCAGCGCCTCGGCTGCCCGACCCAGCTCCTGCGACGACCTGCCATTCCGCCCGCGTGCTCCTTCGCCCGTGGCGATGTAGACAATGAACAGATGGGTGCCAGGAAGCAAACCCCGCAAATCAACGACCGCGCGCTGGATCCTGTTCGGGGCCAGCTCGCGAGGGCCAAGCGCTGGAGGCCTGGCGCCCGAGCTGTCGCGTGCAGCTTCGCCGCGGCCTGTCGGCGGAAGGGAATGGGAGGTCATGTTCCTTCTTCTCCCTCTCCTCCTCCTCCTCCTCCTCCTCCTCCTCCCCCCTCCCCCCCCCCCCCTCTCCCTCCCCCCCCCCCTCCTCCCCTCCTCCTCCTCCTCCTCCTCCTCCTCCTCCTTCTCCCCCCCCCCTGCCTCCCCGGCCCTGCCCGTGCCGTTTCTTTGCCTTCCCTTCCCCCCCTTTCTCCTCTTCCTCTTCATCTCCCCCCTTCCCCTCGTCGTCGTCGCCCCGTGCCCCCCCCCCGAGCCCGCGCGAATCTCAGCTTCGGCCTCGGCCACGGCCTCGCCCGCCCCCCCCCCCCCCGGTCCAAGCCTGGCATCTTGCGCGGCTCGCCGGCCGCGTCGGCGACGGTTTCCCCCCGCTGCTGCCCGCCGCGCGGGGTCGCGCGCGCGCCCGCGCGGGGAGGGGGGCGGGCGGGGGGGGCGGCGACTGCAGGGGGGGCGGGGCGATGCGGACGAGTTCGCAGCGCGGGGGCGAGAGGGCGGGATTGGGGGGGGGGGGGGGGGGGCGGGGGGGTCGCGAGGGCGGGGGTGGGGGGGGGAAATGGGATAATGAAAGATAAAGGCGAGAAAACAAGAAGGGAAATGGGGGAGGAGGATGGAACTGAGGTCGGGCGATGAAAACGCGGATGGCGAATGTGGGGAGGAGGGGCGGGGGGTGAAAGTCGATGGCGATTCGCGGGGGTCGCGCCTCAGAAGCGACCGCGGTTTCTCTCCTTCAGCCTCGGCCCAATCGCGGTCTTGGTCTCCAGAGATATCGCCGCTGCGCAGCCCGGGGCGAAACGCGGCGGTGCCCGCCATGTCATGTCGGGGTCAATCTCGGGTCGGTCTCGGGTCAATCTGGGGTCAGTCTCAGGTCATCCCCCCATCGGGTCGGCCAGCTCCCATCGCTTTCCTCGTCCGTTTGCGCCCCTTCAGACATTGTCTTTGCCGCCCGTTCGAGTGTTGCTGTGGCGCGACAGTCGGTGGTCGACAGATTCGGCGCAACTCTGCGCCTGCCAGCTGGGGCGCGCGCTCGTGGATCTGATCGCCCAGACTCGGAGCGATGAGATTGGGGGAAAAAGAGTGCGCGCCTGTGACGTGGAAGAGGGGGCGAGAGGGGGGGGGGCAGGCCGCGGGGCCGGCGCGGCCCGATAATCTGGGGGGGCGCGACCATCTGCGAAGCGATCTTCACCAGGGCGTCTCCCGCGCGTCAGCCGCTCCACCTTCTGCGAGAGGAGGGGGGGGGGGGGCGGGGGGCAGCGGGGGGGAACTGAGGCGCGCGTCGACGTGCTTCTCAAGCGTCGCACTCAGAGCTTCCGCATTTTAGGAGACAGCCCTCGTCTTCGGCCGCGCGTCGGCGCCCGCCCCTGCCGCGGCGGCGGCCGCTGGGCGGGGGCGCCCAGCCCCCCCCCCCCCGCTGCCCATATTGGGCAAAGAACTGCGAGAACGGACAACGGATAATTGAGAAAAGGCGACGCGGATTCGACTCGAGAAGGGATGCGCATCAAATGGCACGAAAAGGAACGAGTCTTCATCAGTGCGCATAAGCGCGCATCAACGCGCGACGTTCGCGCGCGTCGTTGCTGCCAGATGGGCGCCAATTTGACTAGCGAGCGCTGGCTGGAAAAAATGAGCGTTGGCCAGAAGAGCGAGTGCTGTCCGGAAGAGGAGGCGTTGGCCGAAAGGATGGCGACCAGCAAGCGCGTCTTGGACTCCTGGGCAATGGCGAAATAGATTCCCCGCCGGGGGTGCCTCGGCGCGCGTCGACCCTTCGGCCGAAAGTCCAGCGGGCGCAATCCGCCTGGGTCCTGCGCGCCCGTTCCGATCTGCCAGCGCGACCGTGGATGCCGCCCCCGAGTCCGGCGGCCCGTCGGCGGCGCTCTCGGCCCATGTCCCAGTCCGCGGGCAGAGAGGGAAGCCCGCTCCCGACGCGGTCGCGCCTCCCATTAGTGCCCCTTGCGCGACGAGGCCCGAGCGCCGCTGAAATTTTCCCCTCCTTCCTGCCGGGGCAGCGGCGCTCCCGGGCGCGCGCTCGTTCCCAGCCAGGAAAGAGGCCGGTTGAAATATGTCGGGGGGCCGCAAAACCTCGCCGTGCGCGCCCGCGCTTCTCCCCCCCGGCCACCGCCGTCTCCGACATCTACTCTTCGCGCGTCGGCTCTCTTGTCCAATGACGCGGTGAGACAATGGTGGCCCATCTTGCGCTGGCGTTCTACGGGCCCGGCCGGCGGCGGCCTGGGCGGCGGCCCCGGGGGCTCGCGCGGCGCCCCGGTATTTGCACCTAGGGCTGCCGCCGCAACGCAGTCGATCCCAGGGGGAGCGCCGCGGCGCGCTCGGCTGACGCGCATCTGGCGCACGTCGACCTGGATCTCGGGCCAGCTTCTTGCCGAGTGCGCCGGCGGGGCCGTCGTGGCCGAGCGGGCGCGGGGCGCGATGCCCTCGACGGAATCGCGAGGGGCAGTGCGCCCCCGCCCAAGCCCCAGGCCCGAACAAACAAACTGCATGGCGCGTCTACTACCTGTTCGCTGGCAAGCCCCCGCGGGCGCGATTGCGCCCCCGTGCCGGGGCCCGGCCCCGGGCGCGCGCGCAAGGGGCGCAGCCTGTCTGCGGAGAATCTCGGGCACATTCTGCCTGGTCGCCGTGCCTGGGCCGCGCGCTGGGCCCCCCGCGCCTGGGCTCTCGCGCTCCCCCGCCGCTGGCGGCCCGGCGGGGCGCCTGGTAGGGGCGCGCCCTCTGCCGCGCAAATCAGCGACTTGCTCGTGGCGGGCCCGGATAATTCGACAGCGCCGCGCGCTCGCGCTGTCGTCCGCGCGGCTGCGGCAGCGGAGCGATGGCGCCCGAGCGCCCGGCGCTCGATGATCGAGATGCGCCGAGAGCGGCGAAACCGGGCAAGAGTGGTCTTTTCCGCGGAGTGCGAAATTTGTTTGTCCAGTATGTTTCTGGCGCGAATCCGACGCGGCGCAGAGTTGTGGTTCGCGCAGTCTGCCATTCTGGTCCTGACGCGGCCTCTGGCGGGCGGATTCCTAACTGTCGGGGGATGGTAAAGAGCGCTCGTCGCTGCCAGTAACTCCCGACGTCAGCAGATCCCCGCTGACGCCAGACTCCACGTTTTCGGCGGTTGCGAAATGCCCTGCGCCAGCGCGACCCATGGCATCTCATTTGGTAACTGGGTCGCGGTCGCCCCCGTAGACTTCGCGTGCGAGCACGCCCTGCGCCGCGCGCCTGCCCTGCCGATTTTTTCGGGGCACTTGCTGATGAGGTCCCGCGTGGCATCGTCGTTGCGCAGGGCCACGCGTAGCTTTCAGAGCTCCGCGCATGCAACATCTCGGGTCACGGCGTCTGCGGAACTCGCCGCCGGCCGTCGAGCTGGGGCGCTGCGGCTGCAGCTTGCGCAATTTCGTCGCGTGCGTGGCTGGCTGCGTATCTGTTGTGCGATTGAGAAACGCAGCGACGCATGCTTCGCAATGGGCACTGTTGCCTTGGCACATTCGCCAACGATGATATGCAGGAACTCGATCAGGGAATGTGCCGCGC
The DNA here is from genome assembly GCA_963575745.1 of Prorocentrum cordatum. Taxonomy (NCBI): domain Eukaryota; class Dinophyceae; order Prorocentrales; family Prorocentraceae; genus Prorocentrum; species Prorocentrum cordatum. The sequence continues at coordinate 26,588 of CAUYUJ010014476.1, forward strand.
TTGGCGGGTGTTCTCCGCGCGGCCATTGTCCGTGTTGCGTTCAATGGCACTCAACGAATTCCATGGCATTCTTGGCGTGCCGCAGCGCCGCGCGGTGCGCCCATCTCCCAGGAGGCCACCCATTCCGCCCGCTCGCAGGCGGTCGAATAACTGTCGGACGGGGCCACCAACCACCTGCAGGACGGTTGCCCACGACCGCCCGTAGCTCGCTATCTCTTTTGTGCACCTGCCTCGCCCGCAGATTGTGCCCCCTGGCGTCTGCCGCCCACCCCGGCCGGTCTTGCCTGCTCTGCTGCAAGCGCGCTCGCCTGGGTTCGCGCTGGCATCCCTGTGCGTCGCACATCTGGTTGTTGCCGGCAGACTGCGGGCCTTTCGCCCGAACGCTGTCGGCGCAGTGGCGAACAGAGCCCCGCGCGCGCAGGGCACCTGGCTCGGTGGGCATTTGTTTTCGGTGTCGCCAGGGCCCAACGACGCGTGCAGCGCCGCCCCGCGGCTGTGCCGCGATGGAATCCCGCGCCCACATAATCTGGAATTTGATCCGATATGGCTACGGTATTGGGCCAGAAATCGCTCTCGTCACTGATGGGGCCCTGGAGCGAGCCAGCGGTGGTCACCCAGGAGGCAACGGCGCCGAAATGGGCGCTGGCTGCAAGGACCACCCCCGGGTGCAAGCACTGTTTGGAAAACACCCATACTCCCTCCCTTCCGGCCGCGGGGGGGAGTGGCGCGTCCCGCGCTTTCCGTACCAAATGCGTTCCACAGCGCACCTCGCGTGCAAGAAGAAACCGCTCCCACATTGGCAGAAACCAGAACTGCTTGCGCGCGTGGCGCCGCGCGAAGAAGAAACAACTTTGAGAGAACTCGCGCCTCCTCGCTGCGCGGACGACTCGCGCGAGTCCCCTCCGTCCCTCCGTCACTCCTGCGATCTCAGCCCGACCGTGCCCAAGGGCCGGAGCTAGCAAACGGGAACACTGCGAGTGCTGGCCACCAGGGCTAGCGCGGACCGAACCAGGGAGGCCAGGCAGCCAGTGAAAATCGATTAGGTCGAATTTGGATGGTCGCGCAGACGATTCCCAGGATTCGACCGCAACGCTGTTTCGGCAAAGACACCCGCGGGGCCCGAACCGAACCGAGGAGGGGGAATGGGGGATGGGCGGAGAGAGGAGGATGAGGAGGACATCGAACGCGACTGCACGGCTTGTCTTTCCAGTTGCCGCCAGCTTTGCAGTCACTTGTTACTCGTAACTTCCATTTCGCGCCCTGGACAAAACTGCTCGGCAGCCCCGCAGGCGGTTTGTGGTGTGTGGCAAAGGCGAAGGCTGGGAGGAGGCAGAGGTGATGGAGAGAAAGGCGGGCGGGAGGAGGTGCTTGACTCGGTGCTTACTCTTGATCTTCGCTCTACTTGTCCAGCTGCGCTCGCCTGTTCCACGTTGTTTTCAACACTACTGCCGCAAATCACATCACTATTGTCTCGTACTCGTCCGCTTGGGATTTTTGTCGCGTCCGTCCCTGTAAGGGCTCGTGTTTCTGAGGAACGCAACAGCCCCGCCAGTGATGTTTGCCTAACGTCAAGAAGCGAAGAGGAGGAAGAGGAATACGCCAAAAAGGAGGAGGGGCAACCTGCCTCATGTCTGGCAGCAACAACGGCGAACATATCCGCACCAGTCGCAAGCCGAGGACCAAACTATGGTGCACCGCGGCACTTGGCCTGGTGGCGAGCAGCATCGCCAGTGCCTCGGCTTCGGCCCGAGCGCGAGGTGGTCAGGGAAAAACTACAGACTGCCCAGCCACATCTGGGGGGGGCTGTGCTCTTTACCCCTATGGGGGGGCACGCCTTGTGGACATGATCTCTTGAGAGATCCGAGAACAATTCTGGGAGGTCTTCGTATCTAAAGCCTGTTAAACCCGATGGAGGTGCGTGCCGGTACTGAATCTAACCTCCCAGGAGCGGCATCCGCGGAAAAGGGGCGTCGAAGCCGATGGCGCCCCCCGGAGAACGGACCACGGCTCCCCCCTCTGTGGCTGGGCCCGACAGGAGAGGGGAGGCGGCCGCGAGGGCGCAACGCAGTGACACCGCGTCAAAAGGAGACAAAAGGGGCGACAGAGGCCCGACCGCATCGGCAAGCTCTCGGGCCCGAGCTCGCCGAGCGGGCGCCTGCCTGGGGCAGGGCTCTAAGATTGGGAAGGGCAGCTCACAGACAACCAGGCCACCCCGAAGAGCTCCACCAGCTTGGGGGACCAGGTCCGCGCAAATGCTGCAAGCCTCCCAGAAATGATTTCGAGACAGAGTTCAGGAAGTCGTGGTACCATCTTCCCTCGCCGTGCCCCTTCACTCCTTCCTGCTTGCCTGTCTCTCTCACCCCCTCCTTTCCCACATCCTTTCCCTTCTGGTCGCCACGTCCTCCTCCTCCTCCTCCTCCTGCCTCTGTCATCGTCTGCCTTCACTCTTCTTCTCTTTCGTCGTCCTCCTCCTCATCTTGCCAATCTAGAGCTACTCATGATGCCTACTCCTCTCCCTCCTCCCCTGGCGACGTCTTGGTTTTGACCCCCGCCTCCGCAGCAGGAATTTTCTGTATGCATGCGCTCGGAGCTGGACAACTCGGACCAACCTCGGTCGATTCAGAAAACGCTCTCACCTCGGCGACTGCCGCTCCCACCCCCTTCACATCTCTTCGCTGCGAATGCTCCACTGCCCAACGCGGACGTCGGAATTTGGACGACGCAACTTGTAATTGCACCTCCCGCAACGCCTGAATTTTGAACCGCCCATCCCAGAAAGTAGCTTGTCACGCGCAGCCTGACAACATACACGTTAGTTTCATGTTTCCCCACTCGGAACACTAGCAACCGTTACAACTGGCGCTGTCTCTCTGGCTCCTGTAACACCTGTTCCCTCTGCAGTTGATCACCATGAGTGCGGAAATGCAGGCTCCGCCACCGTGCCGCGTGGCACGACGCCAGGACCGCAACTCTCTGGAACTGCTGTGCGCTCATTTTTGTGTGGCGTGGCTTTTCCCGAGGCCTTGGTCGCGCCAATACTTCCAACAAGCCTTGTGAGCGCCGTCGCAGAGCCCTCTTTGGGGCCTTTTGGGACAGTGTTGGAGCCCTCTCATGTTTTGTTTCCCGACGGACGTCGGGAGTACGTGTGCTCCTCAGCCCATTCAAACAGGGGCAACACACTCAACATCCTACAACTTCATCGTTCGAATTTTCCCCTTCCCTCCTCCTGATGCAATTTGTCCTCGTGCTGCTGCTGCCTTTCCTCATCCTCCTCATCCTCCCATCATTTTCCTCAGCTCTCTCCTGCCCCTCCTTCTCCTCGTCCCATCCCTTTTCTCTCCCCATGCCCTCCTGCTGTTGACTGTCGTCGTCGTCCTCCTCCTCCTCCCCAATTCCATCTTCCTCCTGCGGTTGGTCCTCTCCCTTCATTTCTTCCTCCCCCTCCTCCTGCTGCGCAGAGAAGCGCTCTAGGGGTAATGAAGAACCCCCTCGTCCTGTGCGCTGCTCTTCTATCCTCCGCTCTCCTCCTTCTGCGTGCTGGAGCAAAAAGACGAGGCGACCTGCGATCTGAGCACCGAGGAGAACACGGATGCAAATATGGGCCCACGATCGTGTGGGCACGATTGGCCATCGCGCCCGTGACTGTAAGGGCTGGGCCACTATGGAGACGCTAACCGAATCACCTACACTGCCTCAGCGCTGAACGCTGAACCCCGCGTCCACCAGCATGCCCTAAGTGGCGATTCTTGGCACGGTTTAGCCAAGCAAAGCGAACCTGCGCCACAACATACAACAATTGCACAGGACATACGGGTCGCAGAAAATATGTCTGCCAAAACCAGACACGCGGGGATCCATTCCCCATTCTGCGACGCAATCCTAACAACTATATGGAACAGCAACCTTACACAGAGGCGGAAAGAACTTGAACCGCGGTCGACCCTGTTCGGAAATTCACCAGTGCCGTCTGGAGATGATGGCGGATTTATTGGGATAACATGAAGTTTATTTACTGGCGCCCTGGACCTCCTGCACTTCCTGGACTCCCATACCACGCGCCCGCTTCACTCCCAACAGCCCCAACACGCTTAGCACGCTTACGCAGGCCTTAAAAGCAAAAAATGCCTACGAGAAAACAACGTGTCTCCCTCCCCCGCGAACCGCTCAGAGGCCTCAAAATTGAAGAAGATGCTTTCACCATTATTTTGTTCCGGATTGCCCACACCAAAAAACTGCCGAGAAGTTGCACGACCCCTGTTTTGCGTGCCTCTACACCAAGATGTTGTGGTTTACGTGTGGCCAGTATGTGTGCTCTTTATGATTATGATGCATGTGTTCTTCATGTATGCTCTTAGTGTAAGTTCTGTATGTCTGCGCCGAGTCGTTCATTTGGGCCTGTCATCGGCCATGTAGTGATTTGTCGAAGATCCTAGGCGGTACAGTAAGGATCACCAGAGACAATCATCATGTGATGCTGGGTCCACGTTTTGAAGACACATCGCCCCACGTCTCTCCTCCTCTCTTCTCCTCCTCCTTCCCCGCACCCTCGTCCATCCTCATTATCATCATCATCGCCATCGTCATCATCATCATCACCACCATCATCATGATAATCATCATCATGATCTTCATCATCATCATCATCATCATCATCATCATCTTTATCATCGCCGTCACCATCTCAATATTCGTCGCCAACATCATCGCCATCACCATCACCATCACCATCATCATAATCATCATCTTCATCAGAATCTTCATCGTCAATCCCATCTTCATCCTCATCTTGATCCCCACCCTCATCCTCATCCTCATCATCGCTATCCCATCCCCATCCTCAGATTCATCCTCATCATCATCAACAACATCATACCAATCATATTCATCACCATCACCATCATCATCATCAGCATCATCATCATCATCACCGCCAGCATCATCATCATTGTCACAATCATCACCACCACCATCCTCATCCTCATCAACATCACCATCATATTCGTCACCATCATCGTCATCGTCATCGTCATCGTCATCATCATCATCACCATTACCATCACCATCACCATCACCATCACCATCACCATCACCATCACCATCACCATCACCATCATCATCATCATCATCATCATCATCATCATCATCATCATCATCATCATCATCATCATCATCATCTCCTGCTGCACCCCATGCCACCCAAGCATTTATGTGTGGTGGGCGTCCCGGGCGATTCCACCAAAGGCGCAGCAGCGAGCGAACGAGACGCACGGGAGAGAGAGAGACGAGGAGGAGGAGAACCCAACGCACCCACACAACACCGAGGAGGAGAGAAAGAGAAAGAGGGAGAGGAGGGCGGGCCAAACAAAGACTTGAGCCGACGCGGTTGCGGCGCATCGGCGCGACCGCGACGGCCCTCGGTTCCACCAGAGATGAATGTGCAAACGCGGCCATCTCCTGCTACACCACAGGCCACCCAAGCATTTATGTGCGGTGGGCGTCCCGGGCGATTCCACCAAAGGCGCAGCAGCGAGCGAACGAGACGCGCGGGAGAGAGAGAGGAAGAGGAAGAGGAAAACCCAACGCACCCACACAACGCCGAGGAGGAGACCCGAACCCGAAAGGAGAAGTGGCGACGGCAAAACGGCGCCGAGATTACATAAACTTATGAACCCTAGCTGCCTCTCCGTGCCAAGGGACAGGCCAGCGCGACGCGCAATCGATATCCTCAAGTATGTTTCGACCGCAGCTTCGGCCAGGCTGCAGGGAACGAGCGGCGAGTGCGGTTGCGAGAGATCGCGAGAGAGCCGACTCGACGCCTCAAAACCCCTTGTTGGGTTGACGAGGTAGTCAAAAGGAAAAGGTGGCAGAAGGGGTTGGATGGGTGCCGTGAAAAACTTGAGCCCACATGGCCCGCGGCACCTCCAACTCCCCAGATCATTCACGTGCAAGCACTAAACATGAACCCTAGGAGCCTCTCCGTGCCAAGGGACAGGCCAGAGCGACGCGCAATCGATATCCTCAAGTATGTTTCGACCGCGGCTTCGGCCAGGCTGCAGGGAACGAGCGGCGAGAGCGGTTGCGAGAGAACGCGAGAGAGCCGACCCGACGCCTCAAAGCTCAAAGCCCCTACCCACTGACAAAGAGTGTCTTGGCCTCGGCCACAACGAAACGCGCCAACGACTTACATGCATTAACTGGATACGGGCATGCTCTCGTGGTCCAGAAAACTCCGTTGGGATCCTTACCCCGCAAAACAATGCGCCTCTTTCCTGAAGTGCTACACCTACCATTCTGACAAACGCAGCGCTTGACCTGATCTTGCATCGGAGGTCAATTGAAAAGAACGAAACAGGTCGCTTGGCGCCATGGGGCGCCATGCTGACAGAAATCGACTTGGACCCTCTCACCACCTGTATCATCAATGACATTACAAAGCTCAGGGGCGCGCCGCAGCCGGGAGGTGGAGGGATTCCCCAAAGAAAAAGGGAATCCTGCGAGCAGACAGGCGTCCAAAATAATCAGCACATTGAACAATGGGGGGCTTGCTCCAACCAGCTTGCGCCTATCTACAGAACTGAGCTGGGGAAGGCCCCAGATGTCTTGGTCACTTCTCACGGGGGGAGACCCGCGTCCGTCGTTCTTACGAGCACGAGACCAAGTCTTGCAGTCTAGACCGACGTGGACCCCCTCCACTTCAGTATCTAAAATACTGCGCTCGAGGCGGGCGATCACGCCAAGGTCGCTGAGGTCAGCGGCCTCCCCGTCTTCGCGGTCCCGACCTGCGAAGCCCACCCAGCGGCGGCGACGGTGCTGGCCAGGCGAGCGGACCCGCGCATGAGCTCGAGGAAAGGCCTGGCAAGCGAGGCAAGCTGGACTTCGCGCGTGAAGAGGCGAGGCGGCGGCCTCGGCTCCTCTCGGCGCCCTCCGAAGCTCTGCGGGCCGCCTGTAGCTTCCGCGGGGGCGCCCTGGGCGCGGGCTGCCAGCTGAGCGCCAGCGTCAGGGCTCGCTCGAGCTGGCTGGGCGCCGCGTCGGCAACGCGGCGTGCGCTGCCCTCCGGCTCCGTGAGCTCCTGCTGCACCAGCGCGTGAGCCTCGTGGCGCTTCATCATGTTGTCGGAGGCCCAGCGTCCTCTGTCCTTGGTCTCGGCCAGAGACCTGCGGCGGCAAAGCCTGTCGTGAGACGGCCCTCCGTGCCTCAGCTGGTATGGCGCGTAGTGGCGGCCTATCCGAGCGAACGCCAGCGCGGGCCCCCACAGCCGCCCCAGCTCCTGAGCGTCCGTGCGGAAGAGCATCGCGGTGGGGTTGCGCGTCAGGCACCTCGCGACGAGCGGCCCCAGCCACGGCACCTCGACCGAGTCGAGAAGGGAACTCTCGTCGGCTAGCCCCATCTTGCTGCTCTCCCCCCTCACCGAGGGATGTGGGTTGCAGCCGTAGTGCTTGCACGAGCCGCTGGGGAGGAAGACGTCCTGCTCTCGGAGCCCTAGGGCCTCGCTTGGCCTGAGGTATGCCCAGAACATCACCACAATCATGAGTCCGACCTTCGGGAAACCGCGGTCGCAGGCCGCAGTCTTGGCCAGCAAAGCGGCGACTTGCCAAGGGATGGGAGGCCGAGTCTGTCCTGGATCGAGCCTCTTCCAGCCCTGGAGCGCCCTCGAGAATCGCGGCAAGCGGAAGGATCCCTTTCGGGAAAAGTCGGGGCACTCCGAGATAAAGGCGGCGTGCGTCTTCAGCAGATCGGCCCTCTCCAGCCCGATGCTCCACGCGTAGTCGGCGTAGTTCGTGAGCGCCAAGTCGGCGTCCGCCGCGGTGGCTAGCGCGAGGCCGCGCGAGCTGGCGAACCGACGGAATTCGGTCAGAGCCTCCTCGTAGTAGGCCTGAGTCTGCGGGGCCACCGCGTTCCACTCCAGGAAACCCCTGTCGCTCTCGTCGAGGATCCGAAAAGGGCCCGACGACCCTTGTCTCTTCGCGCTCCTCTCTGCTCTGGTCGCGCCGACAAGCGGTCGGCCCTTCAGGAAGTCCTTCCTGGCGAGGCGGCTGCTCGCCGCGGGGCGCTTGGCCGCTGCCGGCCTGAGGTGGCGGACTACGCTGCCTCGGCACCCAGCGCCGCGACCCCCCATCGGCGACGTTCCGCTCTGAGGGGATCCAGAGATGCTCGAACTTTGAAGCAGTTGCCACTGAGGGCGCAGCCTCGCGACGACAGCACACCAGCAGGGGATGGGCTGAACGCCAATATGGTCCCCGAACTTTAGATGAAGATGTCCGAACGCAGCTTGACTCCTGAAAACGTGCCTGGATGTCATGCTGGCCGCTCGGCCCTCGACTATGGTAATGGGCTCTTTGACGTGAAACCTGGCGGAGACGACCTCTTTCCAATCATAATCCTGCAGAGCCTCAGCGGGGACCTCGATGAAGTCGGGGTTGAGCTCCCGGGGGTCTCGCTGGAGGTCCTCGTCGGGGATCTTCGGGGCCTCCGCCGTCGAGACGTCCGAGAACACGTCGAGTTGGCCACTATGGGGACCCTGTGGGGCCAGCGCAGACTGACGGGCTTGTATCGCCGAAGGCGTTCGGCATCTCCATCTCTCACTGACTGACCCGATGCTCTTGACAAGAGACAAGGGGCGGATGGTTTGGCAAGCGGCCATGCCTGAGAGAGAAGCATCATAACATGTGACAGCTGGGCTCCACGGTAGCCTGATGTCCGCGACCATTAGCAGAAGTCGGCGACGGCGCTGCGCAACTTCGCACGCAGCTGAAGGCCAACGGCGAGCCCGCCTACTGTGGCAATCTCTTACACAATCGTACGAGTTTCTGAGAATACAAAGCAGCTCCCTTCGTAACATGATATCAGTTGCCCGATGAACCTCTCCACCTCCCTTCCAAACACTCTCGGCTGTCGCTCCAACCACAGAGCAGCCTGACGCAGGCGCTCCGTGCGCTCTGGGCGAGAACAAACCAGACCACTGACGCCGTCAACAAAGCGGCCTAAGCTGGTGAATGTGTCTGTCGCCTCCACCGCCTCATGGGTCAGAACTCCGTGTCTTCTCCACTCGGCGCAAATCGCGTTCAGCTGTAAATTGCCGCGGTCGGGGTCCGTGCCGATGACGTTGATGTTATCGCAATAGGGGAGGAGGAAAGGCTCGCCACCGTCCAAAGGAGGGACGGGGCCGTGATCGGTCAGCACCCTGGAGATCCAGAGGCCAGAAGCGAGGCAGCAGATGTGCGCGTTGGCACGCTGCCCTAACCAGATGGCCCAGGACCAGCCCATGGGGACGACGCGCAAAAAACGCCAGACCCAGCCCCCTGAGGGGCTGTCAGGGGCATCAACTGCCTCCACCCCCCATTGCGACAACGCGGCCCGGGAGACGGGCGGCAACGAGAAGTAGAGCCCAATCTCCGTAGGAAGACCGAGCGCGTAGAAGTAGTTCCTGACGTCGGCCTGGGTGCAGTAGAGCTTGGTAGTATAAGCTCACGCGTCGTCGCGATCACCAGGTAGGTGGAGGCGTCCATAGGCGGCAGACGCCCCCATCGAAAGAGGAGGCGGGGCGCGGAACCTCCTGTTCGGCGCCCGCGCATCCCAGACGAGCCTCTGGGCACCGCTCTTCTTCGCCACGAAGAAGGGCGTCGCCAAATCCTTGGACGCAGCGCGAGGCCCAGCATGTTGGCCTTCACCAAGTCTGAGATGAACAGGTGGTAAGCGCCAGCGTCACTCTTCAAAACCACGTCCATGTACGGGGTGACGGGCGGCTCTGAGTCGAGGTTCCTGGGCCACTCGTCAGGAGTGAGCATCATCTTGCTCTCAGAATCCAGCACGTAGTCCATCCCGATCGGGCCGAGCACCGTCTCAACCGCAGGCGCGGCCGCATCCACTTCTGGGATGTCTACTCGGGATCTGACGTGCTGCACCACTGGGCTCGGAGCCTCGTTACCGGTGTATGACGGGCTGGTGGCCAGGAGCTCCTTGGCGGCTCCACGGCGTGAAAAGGTGGTAGTAGTCATCGGGGCACTGCGAACGTGATGCAAAACTGTGGCAGCCGCAAGGCGGTGGGCCGCCGTGGTCTGACCACGCTGCTCACACGGGGGGTGGAGAGCGTTGAGACCAGCAATCGCTTCATTGGCGAGTTGCTCCGAGCGCCGTCGGTGAGCCAGCCTCCTGCGCGTGGAAGACGAGACTGACCCCGATGTCGGCTGCGTCGGCTGAATCAACGGCAGCGGAAACAGATCTCGCTGGCGATCTGCGGCTGCCGCTAGTGGCGAGGAAAGCTCCTCGGCGGGCGGCGGGGCGGTCATCGAGACCCCGTCCTTGGCCTGTGGGCCGCCGCGGGACGGCCAGCTCCCGCGGCGTGGGGCGGTCATTGCCCCGGCCCCCCGTTGTGGGCGGGGTCGCCCGTAGCTGCTCCCTTCGGCTCTCGGCGCAGCTTCTGCTCCTCCTTGGCCTTCCTGGTCTCCTTGAGCACCGCGGCCTTGTCTCGCAGGTTGGCCGCCACGTGCTTCTGGAGGGCGGGGTCGACCGCCGAGCCACCGCGGTGAGCAGACCATGTGCTCGTCGGCGGCGGAGTAGTCTGGTGCCGACGGCGACGCAGCGTGTGCGTCCTCGATCACCTGGAGGCGACGGCAGACCAGCTCGGCGCTCTGGAGCGCTGGCGCGTTGAGCTGGTCCACGCTGATCATGGACTCCAGCGCCCTGCAGAGGACCTCGTGCCCGTGGATCGAGCGGTCGCCATCTGGGATACGACGCGCCCTCAGCCAGTTCGAGTGGTGAGTAACGGGCGCCAGCCCCGCATCTCTCCACGACCGGAGCACCCGCAAGCACGACGGAAGTCCGTCCAGCATCAGTCCTCCCTCGGGCTCGTCAGCAACCTGAAGGTCCACGGTCTCCGTGAAAGGGCGGCGCCTGGCTCCCTCCTGACTGAACTTCGCAGGCAGCGCCCTGTGATCATCGATGACGAAAGCGTCTATCTCCGCCGCGGGCATCAAGCGCGCCGCGACCCATCCACCTTGAACTGGGGCCAGAGCGACGTCTCCGTGCACCTCGGCGTTCGGCGGCAGCGGATCAGGGAGACGCTCTCCTCGCCGCAGCCCGCGGAAGTCCTCGGTGGCCAGCCACGCGGCCGGCGCGGCAGCCTCGATCGGGGGCGCTGCTCCAGCGCGGCCGACCACTCCCGCCTCTCCACCCTGCCTGGCTGCGGGGGCGGGCGCTGCAGCTGGTGCAGCCGCGCCGCCTGCAGGCGCAGGGGGCCCAGGCTACCGGGAGAAGGACCGCCCACCAGCAGCGCGCCGTCCCTCTTGAGCTGCTCAAGCCCCGCGTCCGAGGGCATGGCTCTGAAACGGTAGACCTGCCGAGCATCCACTCCCGCAGGCGTCGCACCCTGAACTCCAGACCAGCGGACCTCCGCCGCGTCGTCACTCCTGGTCTCCTCGGCGTAGTGATCGCCGTCTGCCGTGAGTGTGGCGAGAAGACCAGGCACCGACTGGCTCACTCCTGTGACCAAACGTTCGTGGAACAGAGGAGCCCCAGGAATATCGTATCTGATGAGAATGAAATCACCAGGCCGCGCCATTTCTCAGACGGAGAAGCGCGACCTGCTGCCTTGCCCGATCCTCCAGAGAGGCGTCTCGACCTGCCGCCCGACCTTGCCGAGCCACCAAGCCCGTGGCGGCCACTCCAGCAACGACTCCCAGGACACCGCAGCAGACGCCAGCCTCCACGACGCGCCTCTCGCCCAGGATCGCCGAGCCACCCTCCTGAGGCGGGGGGCTGAGGCTGACCGCGGGTGGCAGGCAGATCAGAGGCGGGCAGGCCGCCGCAGGACAGGAGATGTTCGCTGGCGGGCAGGCCAGCGACGCGGGCGGGCACGCAGGGGCCGCCGAGAGAACAGTCTGGCGCAGCGCCGCGAGCTCCAATCCCCTGAGCGCGGCGGCCTGCAGCGACTGGAAGGATGGGGGAGGGGGGGGCCCCGTCCGCCGGGCAGGAACTCCTGCCACGAAAAACTTGAGCCCACATGGCCCGCGGCACCTCCAACTCCCCAGACTATTCACGTGCAGGCACGAAACAAACAACACAATAAACATAACTATGCAGAATCATAACATTAGCGGGAGTACTTATCTGAGACAGGACAGGCAAGGGAAACCAAACGCTTGAAGCCCTGAAAGCTGGTTTGCCTCGCAATTAGATCGGAGGAGCATGCAAAACTTAGCAAGGCAAGGTTCGGCGAGGCGGGTCCAAAGGATCCCAGAGACGGGGTCCAGGCCAGAAAGGACAATGTGGGGCTTGTCAGAAAAAGAACATACACCCTTTCTACCGCAGCATCGCGGCCTCAGGAGAGCGTCAGGGTGATGTCGGGCCCAGTAAGCGATCCGCGTATACTTTCTCCGGCGGGCCCCGAACGCACGCGTGTCGAGGTCGAAAGACGCGGCATCGTGGGCCCCGAGCAGGGCCTTCAAGGCGGGCGCGCTCCAAACCCGGGGGCAACCAGGGTTCTCCAGGTAGACAGGGGCGCCCCGGGAGCGGGCCAGCGCGATCAAACCAAAGGCGAAACGAAGCTGCTTCTTCCCTAAGTCGACGGCCGCCTGCGGCCTAGCAGAGAGGTTCGGCAGCCCCCAGACGTAGCCCCTCGAGCGGATGGTACACCATGAAGACCCCGGTGGCCCATGCCTGGCCTGGCACCAGGACGATCACGGCAGAGAGATCCAAAGAGCGCCGGCGACTCCACCGCGAATCCACCCACGAAACACCTGGCGAACATCAGGACGGTCGAGATCGAACCACGGCTTCGAAGCGAAATCTATCGGGGGAGCCGGCGACTCCGCGGCGCCGAAGCGCAGCGGACAGGCGACCCGTGCCGGCGAACAGCTCCAGCATTGCTGTCCAGGGGGGGCCCTGGTGACGCTTGAAGCTTGCGCGAAGTTCCTTACAATTGAGGAGGTGACGATGGATCGACTCCGTCGAGGGCCCCCCCGTGGTCGAGCCTGCAAGCTCAATTGCTCGCGACAGGTCAGGCCGAGCTCGGGCCGCGGCGCGCTCTGCAAGAGAATCCGCGGCAGGGCGGCGTCCGCCACCTGGCCGAAAGAGGTCGCCAGGAGGCCGACGCGCAGCAGCTCTGTCAGGCTGCGGATCTGCATGGCATTCCACTTGAAGTCTCGGTCGGAGGCCCAGCCGCCGCGCTGCCGCACGCCGAGGGGCGCCCGCCTCTTTGCCAAGAGGTCGTATGAGGCGTCCCCATGGCGTAGCCCGTAGGCTGAGACTGGTACGTCGTTCAGCACCAGCGCACAGGCGGCCGCCTTCATGCACGTGCCGAGCGAGGATAGCGGAAAGGGCCAGATCCGCGGTGTCCCCGACGGCGCTCGGCGCCAGAAGCCGAGGAGTGCGCGGACCAAGAAGGTGACGGTGTCGATCACCACTGCGAGTTCTCAGAGGCCTGTCATCCCGGTCCGCCCCAGCTCGCCGGGATGCAGCAGCGGCGCGGCCAGGCCCTCGCCCGCGGCGCCCGCCGCGACGGGGGGGGGGCGACCTGCGTCGTCGTCATCTGGTCGTGCACTGATGGCCTGAGGTAGCACGCGAAACTGGGCATCAGGGCGAAGGCCTGGTCGACCTGGCCGCAGTGCAGCGTCGCGCCAGCCAGCGCCGCCGCGAGCAGCCCCGGCGGCGGCATGCGCATCCTGCGGGGGGCGCACTTCCCACATCCCGCCAGACTGCGCGAGGCTCGGCAGAGCGTCTGGTAGCCCCAGCGGCCGAACTGCGGCAAAACTGACTTTCAGCGGAGCCAGCAGGCACGATGCGTCGTCCCCGCTGTGGCCGTGAAAGTACAGGTAGTCGAAGTAGGTCACCGCAGCTCCAGTCCAGGCGGAGCTGGGTACGCCAGTCGGCGAGGGCGCCCGCCCTCCGCGGGTGGTCCCTCAGCATGGCTGTGCTTGCAGACATCTGCTCGAGGTAGGTGATCCCCATCAGGAGCTCCCCTCTCAGGGCCTCCCGCTGACGCGCACCTGCCGCCAGCGGGGCGACAGCTGTCGGGGCGCCAGCACCAGCGGCCAGGGGGGCGGGCTGGAGAGAGGGGGCACGTCCTTTCGGCATCAAAGGCCAGGCCGAGCGCCCCAGCCTTCCCGCGGCAGCATCGAGGCTCATGGAGGCGGTCACCCAGAGCAGCAGCAACCTCGGCGCCAACGGACTTGATGTAGCGGAGCCCGCGCGATGGCGCATCCGCGGGGTTGAGCTCGCCGGGGGCCCACCTGGCGAAGACGTGGGGCCTGCAGGCCAGGGAGTACGCGCAGATCTCCCAGAGGACGCTGTGCTGCTGGGGGGAGGCCCCTCGGCCTTTCCCGATGGCAAGGGCGAGCGACATGTCATCGACCAGGCACGAGACCCTCTTCCCGAAGGCGTCCGCTGCCCTGAGCTGGTGGCGCAGCGCGGACGCGACGGCGAGGCCCTCCGCACGGTAGATGTCGAAGGAGTCCCTCCACGGGCGCGAGTGCGTGATGGCCCAGCCGCCCTCGGTGAGGAGGTTGGGGTCGACCTCGCCGAAGGACTTGTCCCAGTTCTTGGCCTCGTCGGTCGGCAGGCTGCCAGGGTCACGAAGCGCCGAGCCAGGAGAGCCAGGCCCCAGGGCATGGTCGCGCGCGCGAGCTGACTCCTCGAAGAGATATCGCCACTTCTCCGCCGCGCGGCCGATCTCGGCCACCGCGTCGCGGTGGCAGCGGCGGCGGCAAACCCCGCAGCCCCAGCCAGAGGCGTCGCTGGCGGCGACCTCGTCGTGCCAGTCAGCGTTGGTGAAGACGACAAAGAGCGGCAGTAGCGAGCGGACATGCCAGAGCTCCCGCCGCACCGATGGCCAGAGCGGCAACGCCCCGTCCTTCGCGAAGGCAATGAAGGCGTAGACTGAATCGAAGATGGCCAGGAAACACCTCTTGAGCAGCATGACCCAGGTGCAGTGGCCCACGACGATCTCCAGGATGGGCGCCTGGCCCGCGCGGTACTTTCGGTCGGGGGCGGCGGCCCCCTGGGCGACTGCGCAGCTCCTCTAACCCAGTGCCTCTCTGCCTGGAAGGCGTAAGTCTGGCATTTCACCCGTCGGCGGCCTCTTTCGCTCGGGGGCCGCCGGGCAGACGCGCAGGCCAAGGGCAACTCGAGCCGTGATCGATGCGCCGCTACCCTGCGAACATCACGCTCGGGACTTCCAGCATGACCAAAGCCTCGCACGTGCCGCCGTTTGAAATTTCGGGACACGCCGCGCTAAATCTACCAATGGCTTTACTGCCCCCCCCACCACCCCAGCGGTGTTCCAATGTGAGAGAGGCATGGTCGCACCAGAGAGCCTATCCGCACATGCCCACCGCTTGGGGGGCAGCGCCCGCACTGCGAGTCGGGGTGCCCCCCGGAGACGCGCGCGCCTTAAGGGCAGCGCACAGTGAGGTGAGTGGTAGAGCAATGCAGGCGCCGCCAACCGGCCAGGCCTGCACCGCCGTGCGCACCCCGCCATGCGACGCACGGACACGCGCGGCGGAAGTAGGCAGAGGATGGGGGCCGGACATCAGGCGCCTTGGAGACCAGGCTGCCCAGAGGGCAGCTAAAGTCGGAGCGCCAACAGGACCTGTCAGGGGCGGAAGAAAGAAGCGACATCACAGAGAAAACAATCATAGAAAGGCGGTCGTAGAGAAGCGTCACGATGCACGCCTGTGAGAAGGAGGACTGTCGGCGCCAAATTATGTAGGGGAAGATCTGGATGCGCACCTGGCGACAACGACCGAACCAGATGGCAATGCTGTGAGAATGCACAAGAGAAGGAACATGTCGTCGTGCGCCTGCGCTGGGGGGGGGGGGGGGGGCGGAACTCTTCTAATTCGGCTCGAAAGGCGCATTTCAATCGGGGAATGGCATATACCGCAAGCGCGGGCCGAGTCGCGAGAACAACGTTGACGCAGTGAGCTCGCGCGAGGCGGCGCGGAAAGGAAGGGGAAGGGGGGGGGGGAAGGATGAGTAGACCTCGCGATCAACAAGCATGCCCCCCGAAGGATGCGAGCCGCCGCGCTGGTCGAACACTGGCCACCGCGAGCATGCCGTGCTCGTGCTCTTGTCGAGAGGTGCCAGTTTTCACGGCTGCGGCCCCCCCTGCTGGAGGTTTCCGCAGGGCTGTGGCCCCCCTGCGAAAGGCATCTGCAGGGCTACGGCCCCCCTGCAAGAGGTCCCTTGCCAGGCGG
The DNA here is from genome assembly GCA_963575745.1 of Prorocentrum cordatum. NCBI lineage: Eukaryota > Dinophyceae > Prorocentrales > Prorocentraceae > Prorocentrum > Prorocentrum cordatum. The sequence goes on from CAUYUJ010014476.1 coordinate 42,778, forward strand.
GGGAAGAATGGGAGAAAAGGAGGGGCCGGGCCCGGCGCTGGGGGGGCGCGGGGGGGCGGCCGCGGAGGAAGCCCCCGCGACCCCGGGGCCGGGCGAGGGAGGAAGAAGGGGGGGCGTAGATGCGTAGATCATGGAGTCCGCGCGTGCAGAAGTCGGCCCCTGCTTGCCTGGCGCGACGTGCGCCGCGCGACTTGCGCGCGGTCCAAACGGGCAGAAAAGTCGGCGACCCGTGCCTTTTCAGCACATATGATTCGCGCGTCTCTTCTCGAGCCTGGGAGGGGTGACGCATGCGTCCTGCGTGAGGTCTGCCGCCTGTGAAGGCGAAATCGTAAACCGAAGTCGGGTAGCCAGCTGGCCAATCTGGGCCCGTGCATCATGCAAATCTGCCAGGGCGCTGGAATTCCGCAGCGCGATCATATCAATTCTTTCCGTAAGCAGTGTGCCCGCGCCCAGATGCGTCGCGACGTCGGGCGATGGCCTGGTCGGCGCGCGCGGCGCGCCGCGCAAGGCAGAGGCGGAGAGAAGAGAAGGGGCAAATGCGGGGTGGTCACATGGATGGGAAGCAACGAAGCCGTAGATGGATGGAGAAAGCAAAAGGACAATGCATGAGTACATGACAAGCATAAAACAAAAACCTCGACAATGAGGGGACAGTCCAAATACCTCCTCCGCGCAGAAAGCCATGAATATCGGCGCGTTGACACATGTGGGTGTTTCCTCCGACGCAGGGCGGGGAGCTTCCCGCGCATGCAACTTCGCAAAATTAGCTTCCTACCGAGGCTGTTGATGGCGGTCACGTGGCCCAGAAAACAAAGCACATTAGGCTGATGACCTGGGAGAAGTATGATCGCGCCAGAGAGGCTATCCGCATATGCCCACCCGTGGGGGACAGCGCCCTCGCTATGAGCCAGGGCGCCCCCAAGAGACGCGCGCGCCTTCTGGGTAGTGCGCGGCGAGGTGAGAGGTAGAGCTATGCAGGTGTTGCCCACCGGCCAGGCATGCACCGTCGCGCGCGCAGTTATCCTACACATGGCGTCAGCCTCCAGAACAAACTTTTCAATGATGAGATTGACGCCGCGCCCAGTATCGACGAATAAAAGCGAACCAAGCTGGCCAGAGTCGAGAGCTCTGTGGCCCGCGGCGGCTGAGCCACCGCGGGCGGAATCATCATCCTTCTGAGATTCCCATGTCAACCGAAATTGCCAGACCTCGTCCTTGAACTCCGCGGATGTCAATCGAACTGCCAAGCTCGAGGCTTCTGACGCAAACGTCATTTTGGTCCGGGCCCTGCTAGAAAACTCCCGCCGATCTTCAGGACTGGAGAAGACTGCCCGATTCGCGCGGCAAAAAAGCTGTCTGTGCGTGTGCGGGTGCCTTGGTCGACGGGCTAATCCTTGCGCGCAAAGCGCGCGAAACCGAAGCTCCTGACTTCGCGCGACTGACCCTAGAGGCTACGGCGCACATAATTCTAATGCCAGCTCGAGGAAGCAAGGTGTGTCACATGGCGACAATTTGACTGTCCTCTTTCACCGTGTCCGACATGGTAACAGGGGCATATTCTGCCACGCGTTCGAATTTTCCCACGCGGTGAAAGGGCCCACTTTAATCCAGGATCTTCTAGAATTTGCCGCGCCGTCGAGCCAACATGGGGCTTGCAGTGCGTGCCTGGCATCATGGGGGCGGGGCGAGCAACGTGGCCCTGGCCCGCGCACGGATTAGGAGACTCTCCGCCAAACCCATTGTCGGCGTCATTGGTGAAACAGGGTCTGGCGTGCCACGGGAAACATTGTGAGCCGCTCCACGTATTGCGTAGATCCCCTCGACGGGATTGGTTCCTCCGCTTCAGGAGTCGGTTGCACCGGCCACTCTGCATCGGAACAACGATTGCCGCCGTCCTGAAAGGACGCAACACGCCTCCCAGAAGATCGACGGTTGAACCGCCGACCCCGCGGTCGCTCGTCTCTCGCGCCCTGGGGCGTTGGCGCAACGCTTGCAAATTTGATCCATGTGTGTGCGTGTCATTGCCTTGCCAGTGCCTGCGTGGCACTTTGCCCGCCCCGCTGCCTCTCTTCCCCCTGCCGCCTTTCGGACTGCCGTTCTCGCTGCCGGCGCTGGGGTCAGGGGCAGCGTTGGCCTTGAGATTTGCGGCGGCGGAGTTGGCCTGCTTCTGACTGCGCTCGTGTCCCTGCTTTTACCTTCGAATCCTTCCACTTGTCTCCCTTCAACTTCGCAGCGTCTGTCAAGCCGCGATGCTGCCTGCAACCGGGGGTGGTTCTCCGAGCCGTGGCGTTTCCCCGGCGTCGACCTTTTTCGGGGCCAGCCCGGACTGCGCAATGTCACGCGATGCATGTCTTCGCGCGCCCATCTCGAACTCGGTTCTCGGGCCGCCCCGGCGAAAGCAAGCCCGGGGCGGCCAGGGGCGCGACCTCGCTGGCCTTCTTGCGCCCCCATCGCCCGCGCTGTTTCAGCGCCGCCAGCAGGGGGCCAGGGTTGCAATTCCCGCGCTCGCGATCCATTCGTTTCTTCAACTGGCCGATCAGGCAGTCATAGATGCGAGCCCCATCTCCCATTTTATATTAAGAATTCTCATGCTAAAACATGGTTTTCTGCATCCTAGGCACGCGCTTCATTTGCTCGTAGCAATGTTAGCGGATGGCGTCCGCCATCTCAAGGCATGCCTGACGACTTACTGACGTACATATCACCATCAACAGCCATCCATTCATTGAGAAACAAGCAGATATTGGTCTGGCCTGCTTCTCCGTGTTGCGATCATATGGTCCCGACAAATCAGCTTCTGTCTGTGCTCAGAAAGGATCGCTGCGAGAACGCATGCTGCTCGACTGATTGCTAGACCGGTCAACAATCGCATTTCACTGTGGAAATCCAGTTCCATCCTATCCATCTAAGTAGCGCGATGAACTTGTTGCACAGGCAGGTCCCTTTTTTGACGCACCCCATTGAATCTATCAGTCAAATCGGATGCGATGCGCACGTCGAGTCGAGCGAAGCGCCCAGGATCTTTTAACTTGGCGACCGGAGCAGAGGGGTCAAAGGGTGCCATGGCCCAGGGCCGAGCTACTGAAACATCTGGCGAGGCCGACGAAATCCCTCGCGCAGCGTGCAACTTCCACGCCCGAAACTCATTGCGACCTGTAACTGGCCCCAAGTTTACCTCCGTTGGCCGACCAGCGGGCCGCCGATGATCAAGAGGGTCGCGCGGCGGCGGAGGAGCATCCCCCCCGCCCCCGCCAGCGCCAGGCGGCCCGCCGCTAGATCTGAGGAAAGACTGATGATTATCTTCGCTGCCGCCATCGTCGCCGAGACACCCCCCCGCCCCCCCCGTCGCGCCCGGTTATGCCGGGCTCTGCGGGGGGACGGCGGATGCATCGAATGCCCCCCGAAGGTTTGACCTCCGCAGGGTCTGGCGCGCGCGGCGGCAGCGGCGACGGTGGCGCCGCCGTGGGAAATTTGTGGATCCCATCCAGTATCCCTTCCAAGGTAGCAGGGGGCGCCAACTCCCAAGCTTCTTGTCGTCGCGACGTCGCGGCGACGACAGGATGAACTTTGGGGCTCTTTGACACATCGCTGCTTTCATCCTCCTCAACTCTTCCTTTCCCCTGTGGGTGTACGCCAATGTCCTGTTCTATGCTGAGATGAAGGCGATGTTTCCCAGTGTCTGCCGCGTTTGTCGAGCCGCCCTCCGTTTGTGTCCCTCCGCCAGCCGTTAGCTAGGGGTGCATCCCTTGGCGCCGTCGTCAACGCGACCGCGAAAACCCGGAGCGCCGCGCCGGGCGCAGCTCCCCCGCGCGGGCATCGAAGAGAGACTGCGCCTCTCCGGCAGTGGGCCGCTCCTCCCGGGCGCGCCCGTCGCAACCGCGGGCGCCCAATATAGTTCCGGGCAGCCCCTGTCCCGATGTCGACCGACTGAGTCGGGGCGGCGGCGGGGTCGCTCGGAGACGGGGGCCGAGCGCTCCCGGGGCGAGTCTGACGGGCGCGCCCAAAAGTCCGCCCGGCAAGAAGTTCCTGTATTCTGGGCGGCCGAAGGATGCTGTTCGACGTCCCTGCGTGAACCTGAAGCGCGGTCGTCGCCCCTTGCCTCTCCAACCGCTCCTGAGCGAGTTCCGACGGGGGGAAATCAAGATTGTTCCGTGCGCTTTCCTGCCTGATCACGTCTTCTTTGATGGTCGTAACTTCGTCGATGGTGGCCCGACCCCTGCGAGATGCCTGCTGTGGGGCAGCATTTGCAATCTCCCTGCCCTGCTGCGTCGCGTCGGCAGCCAGGGCCGTTCTATCGCGAAGACCTGCCGCCGCCTTCAGCTCGGGGGAAAAATGCAGCCAACGGGGCCTGTTTCACTCCTGGCTGCGTCTGGCGCTCTTTTTCTTATATTTTCCAATCAGAAATCTGGCCTTTTCTGGCAAGCGCGTCGCTCCCTGGGCCCCCCTGCTCAGCCTGGGCACATTGCCGAGACAGTTCAATGGCGACCGAGACCGCCCGCTGAGTCCACTCAACATCAGACGTTCTCTCACTTGCTCGCGCGGCGCGATCCGATGTCTCATCGGAACGGCCATCTGCTCGCTGTAAATATTGCGCGTTGCGGCGGCCCTTCCCGGCCCCTTCTGTCGCCGCGCCATGGTCGCGAAGTGCTGGCACTTGTGTCCTCTCATGCCAGCGCAAACCCTAAACGGCCAGCGAAAATCGCAAGGCCTGCGCGCGAGGGAGCGCGCCACTTTGTCCCGCGGCATGGACCGCTTTATTTGCCAACCTTGCCCGGGCGCCGGTTCCCTGCCGCAGTCGGGGAGCTGGGCCCCCGGGCCCAGCGAGATTCCATGCTAGAAAGCATGCTACTGGATGCGTTTCCCTAAAGGGCCATTCGGCCCTCTACTGCTCCTTGACCTAGTGCGACCAATCAGGGGTGAACCGCGATGGGCGCGTCTCGAGGCCAGTTAGGATCTAAGAGGAGCCGGTGCAGGGTTCGTCTCCCTTGCGTTCTTCGCGCTGTTCTGGAGTTGACAGGTGAAACCTGCCAAATCAAAAGATCATGTTCAAACCCTTCTGCCTCGCGAGTGACCGGGCAATGAGAAGCCGCTGCGTGGCCCTCGGTTAATCCGGGAACCAACGCGGACGCACTATCGATCTCCATACTTTCATCGGGCTGCTCTCTTTGTCTTTTCGGGAATGGCGCATTCCCAATCGGATCCCTCGGATGCTCGACTGAGTCGAATTCCGGACGGCTTGTTACGTCAACTGGCGACTGGGTATTTCCAGAGGAGCAGCTTCCCCAGAGGAGCGCGGTTGGGTTACCAAGGATTCAACCACACCGCGTGCAACCCAACACTTTTTCCTGGCTTCAAGACGCATGCCACGGGGCAGCCTCGCTTGCAACATTACGTGGTTCGGCTCCCACCGACAAACTGAAGGAGCTAATCTCCGATGCGATGAGTGCGGGTAACCTCCGATCGAGGTCCATACCTTGATTCTCCCTTGAGCTGTTATGATCATGCTTTGGCATGTGCGCGACGGGCAATTCAGCTGGCACCATGGACTGTGTCCCGCAATGTGGCTGCTCGGCCAAGTCTATATTCGTCTCCACTCCCGGAGGCTGGATCGTTCGTATCTTACATGGCTCGTTAGCGAGCGGTGGCCAGCGGGCGTTGCGATCCCCTTTGCGTTCCCTTGCGATACGATCCCACCAAGCCGGGTCCCATCCGACAAATGATAACATCCCCACGATGAGGTCCCGCCTGGTAAAATCCCACACTAGCGTCCGCCCGTCGATTTCCACCCTTTCGGGGCCCCCACGATGCGACCCCAACCGACAGGGTCCCAAACGGCAGGGCCACACGACAAAAACCCATGCGATTTGGTCTGAGCATAGATGAATCCACCATAGTCGCGTCCCACACGGTAGGCTGACAGGGTCCCACTCGAGAGGATTTCGCACGGTAGGGCCTAGCACACGACTGTCGCACCCGACATGGTCCTAACATATAGGGTCCCGAAACATTCTTACCGGAGCGGTTCCCGCCCGACAAGGGCCCACCCGATATGTTCCCATTCGATAGTAGTGTCCATGGTGAAAGAGCTGCACGCCCGGGGGGGGGTAACCAAGCGGCTTTCAACCTCTCCCATGCCATGTTAAGATCTCGACGATGGGTCATTGGACCAGGTCCCGCCCGAGAAGATCCTACACAAACCCCTCCCAGGGGCCGAAAGCACTGCCATCACCACCACCTTCTCCTCCTCCTCTTCCTCCTCCTCCTGTGACGGGCAACGATGGGGGAGGTACTGTGTCAGGGGGGAACCATCGACCTGGAATCTATATCGCCGATAGATCGGGGATAGGCCCCCGATAACGAAACCGCGCGTTCCTGGGCGGGGTGGGCTACCAGGCCCCAATCGGCGATCAATGGGCGATTGGGGATCGATGCGTCCCCCCTGAGCCCATCCCCCCAATAACGTTGATCGAATCCTGGCGCCTATCCTTCTCCAGGGTCTGTTGGAACCGCGCCTGCTCCCTGGGGTGACCGAGCGACTTATTGCAGCGCGCTCCTGAGGATGGGAGCGCAAGAGCCGTCGACACCTCGAGCTTTCTCGGTGCACGGGCTGAGGCTCCTGTAAGTGCGAACGAGATCGCGACATTCACCGACAGCAAAACCACCCACACCCCGAACCAGAGCAACCTACGCGGGTTCAGGCCGTGACGATCCTGGCAGTGGTTTCGGAGACCGCCTGGATCGTGCTTCGTTGAACGATCGCGGCATTATGATAGTGCAAATTGTTCGATGTCGGCCAATTCTCGGCCAATGGCAACGTTCAACGTTGAATGTCTGCGCTGGGGTCGCCGCCGCCTCGACACGACACGAACCTACCGCAAGATTTTGTACACGCATGGGGCATAACCCTTCAAACTCACGGTTCTCTTTGCGTGTCTCAGTTCATAATGAAGATCAGGTGGCCAATTCAACAAGGGGTTCCTGTCCGTTTCTGGTTCGGTGGTTGAGCTGTCGGTCCAGACGATCCCCTCGCCCGTCTGCAGGGGGGCGACCAAGCTGGAAGAGGACACGAGGATACGGCACCACGATCTACAAAGACGGTCGACATACTTCCAAATTCAGAACGGAAGGATGCATGGATGGGAAGGGGAAGGGGCGGGCACGGGAGTCGTGGGGAGGGTAAGGGAGGAAATGGGGGAGGAGCAGGGGAGTGGCAGAAGTATGGGAGGCCCGGGGGCGATTGGAAGTGGAAACGGTGTGATCAGTCCGGGGACTGCCGCTTCGTCGCTTCGTCGCATCGCCATGTTTGCCGCCGCGTCAGTCTACTTATTTGTAAACATACCTGTGCGTGCGAGAGGCACGCACCTGCTGGTTATATTCCCAGAACAGTGCGTGCAATAAGGTTTCTTATTTGATCTCAAACGAACTGAGCTGGTGTGCCGCTCTGGCGGCTATGCGGCCACCGTCGCCGCCCCGTCGCCGCCTCGTCGTCTGGGCTCGTGTGCCGCTCTTGCGGCTATGTGGCCGCCGTCGCCGCCCCGTCCCCGCCTCGTCGCCGCTCGTCGTCTGGGCTGGTGTGGCGGTCTGGCGGCTATGTAGTCGCCGTCGCCGCCCCGTCGCCGCCTCCCGCGTCGCCGCCTGTCGTCTGGGCCGGCTGGCGGCTATGTTGCCGCTGTCGCCGTTTTGTTGCCGCCTCGTCGCCTCTCGTGCCTGGGCCTGTCTGTCGGATTGGCTGCTATGTTGTAGCCGTCGTCGCCTCGGCGCCGCCTCGTGGCCGGTGGTCGTCTGGGCTGCTGTATTGGTCTGACGGCTATGTTGCCGCTGTCGCCGCTCTGTCGCTGACTCGTCGCCTCTCGTACCTGGGCTTGTCTGTCGGTCTGACAGGCATGTTGTCGCCGTCGCCGCCCCGACAGAACATCTATTAAATTATTAAGTTCCCCCCCAGTTTAACCGCCCCCCATTTCGTATTGCGATTTGCATATGACTCAACCCCATCGTCCATCCTAAATGTAAGCTCGTACCATCCCAGCCAGACTGGTAACACTTCCCCTCCTCATCCGGTGGATAAAATTGTAGGCGCGCGCGCCCGTTTATCAACCATTGCAAATTGTTTCAACCATTCTTTGCAAAAGAACGGGGGGAACTGCGCACGCGCGCATCTCCGCGCGCGGATGCCCAAATCACTCCAAAATATTGTGTTCGTAGATGTTTCAAAAACCAGGATCACGAAACCATGTAAAACATATGGTGTCGCAGCGGGAAATTGCAAAACATAATACTAATGATAATAATGATGATGATGATACTACCACTACCACTACAACTACTACTACTACTACTACTACTACTACTACTACTACTACCACTACTACTACTACTACGACTACTACTACTACTACTACTACTACTACTACGACTACTACTACTACTACTACTACTACTACTACTACTACTACTACTACTACTACTACTACTACTACTACTACTACTACTACTACTACTACTACTACTACTACTACTACTACTACTACTACTACTACTACTACTACTACTACTACTACTACTACTACTACTACTACTACTACTACTACTACTACTACTACTACTACTACGACTACGACTACGACTACGACTACGACTACGACTACGACTACTACTACGACTACGACTACTATTTCTACAATTACTACTATTACTACTATTACTACTATTACCACTATTACTACTATTACTACTACTACTAATAGTAGTAACAAGAAACATGGTAATAATAAAATAACGAATACTAATATTAATAGTAATAATAATCATTCAAGTAATACTACTACTACTACTACTACTATTATTAATAACAATAATGGTAATAATAATAATAATATTAATAATAATATAATAATAATACCAATAATAATATTATTATTAATAATAATAATAATAATACGGGTCGTACCAATAATACGAATGGGTTCGCGGATTTGCGAATTCTCACGAAAACCATACGTTTTCGCCCTGTTCATACATTGTTACAAGCTTGGCCTCTTGCGCACGCATGTCGAAATCGGTCGAACGTCCTTACGCGCGTACTGTGGCACATACCCTTTCAAAAATGAGACGAAATACGCGCGGGCGTCGTCGCGCGCGCATGCCGAAATCCGTAAAACAAGCCGTGGTCGAGTGATGGTTTCAAAATCGGGTGCCCCGACAACGTATCAAACCACATGGTTTTGCCACGTCCGTTTGCAAATACATGTGCCCACGCTCTTGCGAGTTCCCGAGACAACCATCTCATTCTTCTCATTCAAGTTGAAGTGGCCTTGTCGCGCCGCGTGTCGACATCACTCGAACGCCCTTGCGCGCGTACTGGGGTGGCACTATACTTGTCGAATAATACCATGCGCGCCGCTGTCGCGCGTCCGCGCGCGCATGTCGAACTCTTTCCAAAAACTTCATCGCCGACGCGGGGGCGCCGTCATCGTCGGCGTGATCAGCATCGGCGCCAATACTGGCCGTGCCGTCGCCGTTGCCGGCATCGTCCCCAACGTCGCTGCTGTCATACTCGTGTCTACCGTTGTCGACGTTGCCATGATACCTCGCCCGCCCAGGTGGCCGCCTCGCACTGAAATGCCCGCTGGGAAGTGCCCAGAGGTCAGCGCCACCGCGGCCGCGGCGGTCGCGACAAACTAGCTAGCCGATGCGCGCGCGAGCATGCGCGGGCTAGCGCGGCCGCAGACATGCACCAGCCAACAGCACGCACTCCTGGTAATCGCCGCCGCGCATTTGTGCAGAACCAGTTGCGGGTGGGCGGGTAGGGTAATTGCGCGAGCAGTGGAATAGACAACTGCGGTCTCCACAAATGAATTGCACCACGTAGATTCTCCTTTCCCAAGAAATTTGGAACCACACCGTCCCAACTTCACGGCCCACCTTTTCGTGTTGCAATTTGTTTATGATCCTGCGCCACCGTCCACCTGAACTACTCAGTCATATCATCCCAGGCAGGTCGGGGATCGCCCCCCTCCCCCCCTTTCCCCCCTCCCCATCCTTTGCCAAACAAATATTCGCGCGCACTCGTTTTTCAATAGCCGTCTGTCTTCAAACGCCCCTTGACCAACCGAAAAAGATGAAGTGCACGCGCGCGCGCGCGTCGTCGCGCGCGCGCGGCAACATCCTTCAACAACCTCAGGTTTCGCATGGGTTTCAAAATCGGGCCACGAACACATAACAACACATGCTTGCGCAACGAGGGTTTGGAAAAAAGCTTGCGCCCGCGCCCGGGTGAATTCTGGACAAAACCGCAAGTTTTCTGAGTGTTCATAAAATTCTACCAATCGGACCTCTCGCGCGCGCGTGTCGAAATCGTTCGAACACCCCTGCGCGCGTGCTGTCGCAGGAATCCAAACACTTGGTCTTGCAACATCAGTGGCCCAAAGAATCCTGCGCTCGCGGTCTTGCGGGTTCTGTAGAAAACCGACAAGGTATTTCACGCTTTGAAAGAGCGCGTTTTGCTGGCGCTTGCATTGGGGACATTCGGTGGCGCGGTTCGAACTGGGGGGTGGCCCCCCTCCCAGCACTCGGCGCCGTCGATCATAACCAAAAGTACTCCCCGCCCCCTAACCCCTCCCCCTCCCGAGCCACCACCGCCACAACCCACCATCAGCACAACCACCACCAACACCACAAACCAATCCAGCACCACCACAACCAAAAACGCCACCGCCACCAGCACCACCACAACACACCACAACCCACCACAACCACCACCACCACCACAAACCACCACACCATTACCACCACCACCACCACAACCACCACCATCACTACAACCCACCACCAACACCACCACAAACCACCACACCACCACCACAACCACCACCACCATCGCCACCACCCACCACCCACCACCCACCACCACCACCAGCACCACTACCAGCACCAGCGCCAGCACCAACACCACAGCCCACTACCACCACAACCGCCACCACAAATCACCACGCCACCACCACCACCGCCACCACCACGACAACTATCATCACCACCTCAACCCACCACCACCACCAAACCACCACACAACCACCACCACCACATCCACCACCACCAGCACAACAACAGCTCACCACCGACACTGCAGCCAATACAACTACCCACCACCACTACCACCACCATCGCCACACTCTACCACATTACCACCACCACCGCCACAACCACCACCACTACTACCAACAACACAACCCACCACCACCACTACCACCACCACCACAAACCACCTCACCACCACGACCACCTCCGTCACTACAACCACCACCACCAGTACCCCCGCCGCCGTCGCCAGCCGCCGCCGCCGCCGGCCCGAAGAGATGAAAACAAAAATTCGAGCCCCCCCCCGCCCTCCGTCACGGGAGGGAGGGGGGGGTCTGGTTCCAAACCCCCTACTCCAAGCGACTACAGAACGCGCCCTTTCCGCGCTTGTCATCGAATTTTGCTAGACGGGCCTCTCGCGCCACATGTCGAACTCATTCGAACGCCCTTGTGCGCGCGCGGGGGAATGGCGGGGCGGGGCGCACGATCCGTGTCAACTGACGCCGCGCGGGCCACTCGCGCGCGTAGGCCGCGTGCGCATGTCGAACTCCTTCGAAAACCTTCATCGCCGACGCGAAAACATCGTCATCGCTATCGGCGGGCATGATCATCATCGCCGTCATCATTGACCTTGCCATCGTCATCGCCGCCATCGTCAACATCGTAGCTACTCTCATAACCGTGTCTACGGTTGTCGGCGCCGTCATTATAATGACCGCGCCCGCCCAAGTGGTCGTCTCGCACTGAAGTGCTCGCTGGGAAACGCACAGCGGTCAACGCCACAGCGGCCGCGTCCGCTGCGCGCGCGAACATGCGCGGGCGAGCGCGGCCGCAGAGATGCACCTGCCAACGCCAAGCACTCATCGTAATCGCAGCCGCATGGGTTTTGCAAACCAAGTTGCGGGTGGGTGGGTGGGTGGTTTGCAAGGCCTTGGAATGTGTCAACTCATTTGTGAACACTACTTGCGCCGCGTAGGTTGCGCACGCGCGCGCTTGCACACGCGCGCGCACACACATTGATATATGTCTCTATATAGGTGTGTGTGTCCACGGAAATATACCTCGCAATTGTTTTTCCTTATCTGAGCGGCGTTCGTTCTTTGAGCTGGCGCTGCTAATCAGTTGCGTTCGATTCCTTGTGGCGGGGCACACAGGGATTCCTGTTGTGGCTGATCGCAGAAGGATTCCCGCTGTGGCGGGTAGGGCAGGGGAAACCAGCAGAAAACAACAGAACCACAAACAGCACGAAGAACAACCAACCTCCTTGACCACCAAAAACAACACACTACACTTAATTCCGTTAGCTTTTCAATTCTAAACAAAATATCCCATGCGTGGCGGAACACAAAAGGATTCCTTCTGTGGCGGGTTCCATACAAATTCGTTTTGCGGTGAGCCGACAAGAAAGACCCCCTTTGTGGCGGCGACGCCGGGAAAACCAGCAAAATCAGCAAGACCAACAAAACCGACTAAAAACACCAACGCCCCCCTGGCCGCCACAAAAAACAACGAAACCTAAATTTCAGTAGCTTTTCAAGTCTGTGCAGAAGGATTCTTTTTGCGGCGGGCGGATTACACACGGATTCCCCTTGTGGCGGGTTCCATGGCGGGTTCCAAAGAGATTCCGTTTGTGGCGGCCTGACATAAGGATTCCGTTTGTGACGGACAGGGAAGGGGAAACCAACGAAAGCAACAACGCAAAGAAAACACAATGAAGAACCAACATAGCCCCCCTGCACAGGAAAAAACCAAAGAAACGTTGGTTGCGTTAGTTTTTCTTCCGTTCGAAATAAAAAAACAAACATTCACTTCATAACCCGCCACAGCCGTAATGGGAACACTGACGAAACCTAGGCATCGTTTGTTGTTGTTCGGCTGGGCAAGGATTTTTTGTTTGTGTTTGGGTGGGGAGGGTCCCCGCCCTGCCCGCCACTAAGGCGATCCGCATGTCAATTCGCCACTTTATAATCCGCCACAAAAAAGGACCCGTGTGCAACCCACAACAGGATGCATTCCTCCGTAAGGCTGCCACACAAAGAATTCTTCTGCCTCGAACGAGAAAACTAAGGAAACCGAGGTTTCCTTTGTATTTCCGGTGGACATGGAGGTTTCGTTGGTGTTCATTTGGTTTTGTTGCTCTTGTTGCCCCCCCTACCCTTCCTGCATCAAAAGGATTCAGTTTGTCAAGCCACCGCGAAAAATCCTTCTTGCCATCCGCCACAAAAGGAGCCCGTGTGTACCCCGCAGCGAAAATAATCCTGTGTAAAACTGCCACAAATTAACTGTTCTGTTTTGAATTGGGGAACTAACGGAACCTAGGTTTCGCTGTTTGTTGTTAGGTTCTTGTCGTTTCCTACATGCCCTGCCCGACACACAAAAAAATCCTTCTGCCAAACTGCCACACACATAATCCTCATGCAATCAGCCATAAACGGAATCCGTTTGTAATCCGCCATAGCATGTTCCTGGCGAAGGACCTGGCCAAATGCAGTTGAGAGTATCGCAATTGTTGGCATCGTCTTCGGTGGAGCTCCCGATGGGGCACGAAACGTGTGAGAGGTGTGCCGACATGGGCGCGGTGGTGTCATGCGAGCGCAGACGCTGGGGCCTTCGGTGTAGCTCCCTATGGGGCCACGAAGAGTCTCAGGGGTGTGCCGAAATGCGTGCGATGGCGCCATGCGAGCGCAGCCTCTGGGGCCTTCGGTGGAACTCCCTATGGGGCTGCGAAGCGTGTGAGGGATGTGCCGAAATGGGCGCGGCGGTGTCATGCGAGCGCGGCCTCTGGGGCATTCGGTGGAGCTCCCTATGGGGCTACGAGGCGTGTGAGGGGGGTGCCGAAATGGGCGCGGCGGTGTAATGCGAGCGCAGCCGCTGGGGCATTCGGTGAGCTGCCTATGGGGTCACGAGCCGTGTGAGGGGTGTGCAGAAATGGGTGCGGCGGTGTCATGCGAGCGCAGCCACTGGGGCCTTCGGTGGAGCTTCCTATGGGGCCATGGAGCGTGTGAGGGTTGCGCCGAAGGGGGAGCGGGAGGAGGAGAAGGAATGGGAACGCGGGGCGCTCTTTTCAAAACGAAAACCCAACACCACAACCACTGTGTTGGAGAGACGATGCCCCGCTTTGAAGAATCGTGTGAAAGGTGTGCCGGAATCTGCATGCGGTGGGCACGCATGTGAACGCGGCCTTGGGTGGAACTCCCAATGGGGCCACGAACCGTGTGACAGGTGTGCCGAAATGGGAATGCGGTGGGCGGGGTGGACGCCATGTGAACGCGGCCACTGGGGCCTTGGGCGGAGCTGCCTATGGGCCACGAAATGGGCATGCGGTGGGCGGGGTGGACGCATGTGAACGCAACCGCTGGTGCCCTTGGGTGGAACTCCCTGTGGGGCCACGAACCGTGTGAGGGGCGTGCCGAAATGGATGTGCGGAGGGCGGGGTGGACGCATGTGAACACGGCCACTGGGGCCTTGGATTGAGCTCCCTATGGGGCCACTGACCGTGTGAAAGGTGTGCCGAAATCGGCATGCGGTGGGCGGGGTGGACGCATGTGAACGTGGCCACTAGGGCGCTGGGTGGAATCCCTGAGGGGCCACTGACCGTGTGAAACATGTGCCGAAATGGATGTGCGGTGGGCGGGGTGGACGCATGTGAACGCGGCCACTGGGGCCTTAGGTGGAATCCCCAAGGTGCCACGAGCCGTGTGAAGGGTGTGCCGAAATGTGCATGCGGTGGGCGGGGTGGGCGCCATGCGAGCGCAACCTCTGGGGCCTTGGGTGGAGCTCCCTATGTGGCCGCGAACCGTGCGAGGGGTGTGCCGATATGGGCATGCGGAGGGCTGAGTGCCGAAATGGGCATGCGGAGGGCTGAGTGCCGAAATGGACATGCGGAGGGCAGAGGCACGCATGGGAGGAGGGAGGAGGAGGAGCAGGAGGAGGAGGAGGAAAGGGGGGGGAGGAGGAGGAGGAGGAGGAGGAGGAGGAGGAGGAGGAGGAGGAGGAGGAGGAGGAGGAGGAGGAGGAGGAGGTGGGGAGGAGAAGGAGGACAACGCGGGGCACTGTCTCTTCAAAACGTGGACCCAACACAAAATGATTGGTAACAAACCCGTTTGCTTAGAATAAATAGTAAAACTGACAGGATCTAGGTTTTCTGAGTGGTCAAGGAGGCTTTGTTGATTTTTCGTTGGGTCTTGTTGGTCTTGTTGCTTTTGTTGGTTTTCCCTGCCCGACCCGACTCAAAAGGGGATCCTTCTGTCAGGCCGCCATAAGAGGAACCCGTTTGTAATGCACCACAAAAGAATCCTTGTGTGACCCGCCACACTGGAAGCGCCGCAAACGCACATGGCATTTTGCGCGTGCACGAAGCAATGATGGGAAATCCATGTCAGGAGGGTGCATAGCGGATGGGGTACTAAGGCAGCGATAAGGTGTATCACAAGTGGGAGCGCATACATATATATATATATATGTATATATATATATATATATACACGACACCACACAGCATGTTCACACAGTTTGCAGTAGTTTATGAACAACTAATTTGCATGTGTGTATGAATGTATATATGCATGTATGCATATATGTGTATATGTATGTATGCATGCATGTATGTATGTATGCATGTATATATGTACGTATGTAGGTAGATATGTAGGTATGCATGCATACGTATATCTATGTATTTTATATATACACACGCATATATATACACACCCATACATACTATAACCGTCGCGCGCGCTTCGCGCGCGCTCATGTTCTAGCTAGGCTAGATCGGCTAACTCATACAATATCATTATGGTCGCTTCCTGCGTACAGGGACTCCCTTGGAGGCCCCGCGCAATCCTCGGAATCGTATAGAAGGGGAAGTGCGGAAACGCAGAAACCATTAAGTTCCTTTCGATATTCCACGATTTGAGGCCCTCAAAAGCTTCTTGGGTTCATTTTTTGGAGGTGAAGGGGGTCTGGATTGTGGTCTGTTGTGCAAGAGTAGACCGGGGGCCAAACTTGGGAAAACATAAGAGACAATGTGATTCCCATTTTTATGCTAATTCCTCGGCTCTGTTCGGCGCTGTTTTTTGTTTGTGCCTCGCGGGTTTTGTTAGCCGGGCCCCTTAGGGGTGTGGGATCTTCCGGACCCCCTGGGGTTCTGGAGGCCTCCTGGAGGCCTGGAGAGCCGTCGGCTGGGCGTCTCGGGCTGCGCGGGAGCGTGTTGGGCCGTTCTTTACGTTCTGGGGGCTCCTTGGGGTCATCTTGGGCTGTCCTTAGGCGTCTTGGGGCCCCCCCGGGAAGCCGGGAGGCGCGGTGCCGGCCAAATGTCAGGGGATGTCTGGTATCCCCGAATCGGAGTCCACTTTGAAAAAAAAGGGAGGGCGCGGTACCCGGCGCCTCTTCGGCAATTTTGAGGGTTTCTTGGCCCGTCTTGGAGCCGTCCTGGGAGTCTTTTGGGCGGTCTTGAGGCGGTCTTGGACCGTGGGATGCCCGAAAACGCGAGAAGGCCAAAAACATAAAAAAAACAATCAAAATCGACGATCTTGGCCTCTGCGGGCTTTCCCGGGACGCCTCTCGGACCTCTCTTGGGGCCTTTCAGAGGCTTCCTGGGAGCGTGGGGAGCCGTCCACAAGGTGTTTTGGACTGCTTGGGAGCGTCTTGGGCAGTTCTTTAGGTTCTGGGAGCTTCTTGGGTTCGTCCTGGGCTGTCCTTCGGCGTCTTGGGGTCTGCCCAAAGAAGCGGGGAGGCGCGGGACCGGCCAGATGTCAGGGGATGTGTAGGACCCCCCGAATAGGACTTCCATTGTTCAAAATTGAATTCTTGGAATTCCCTCATGTTGTAACTATATATATATATACACATATATACATATATATATATATATACATACATACATATATATATATACATAGATACATAGATACATACATACATACATACATACATACATACATCCATACATCCATACATACATACATACATACATACATACATACATACATACATACATATACATATATTATCAAAACTATTCCCAACCCTCCTATGGTTGGGGACTCGTTTTGAATAGAGCAGTGTGGTCGCCCCGTCCTTTTCCTCCTCCCCCCTCCTCCCCTCCTCCTCTCCTGTCTCCTGTGTTCCCCTCTCCTCTTCTCTCGTGCCGTCGGGTTGCGATCAGCGAAACTGTCGCCACTTTCGTTGGCTCCTGGGAGGCCCAGCGGAGGTACGTCCAACGCGGACCACCCCGAGACCTCGCGGCGCCCTTGGGGGCTGCGATCTGCGAAGCTGTCGCCATTTTCGTGGGCTCCTGGGAGGCCCAACGGAGGTACGTCCAACGCGGACCACCTCGAGACCTCGCGGCGCCCTGGGGGGGTGCGATCTGCGACGCTGTCGCCACTTTCGTGGGCTCCTGGGTGGCCCAACGGAGGTACGTCCAACGCGGACCACCTCGAGACCTCGCGGCGCCCTGGGGGTTGCGATCTGCGAAACTGTCGCCATTTTCGTGGGCTCCTGGGAGGCCCGGCGGAGGTACGTCCAACGCGGACCACCTCGAGACCTCGCCGCCCCCTCGGGGGCTGCGATCTGCGAAACTGTCGCCACTTTCGTTGGCTCCTGGGAGGCCCGGCGGAGGTACGTCCAACGCGGACCACCTCGAGACCTCGCGGCGCCCTGGGGGGCTGCGATCTGCGACGCTGTCGCCACTTTCGTGGGCTCCCGCCCCGGGAGGCCCAGCGGAGGTGCGTCCAACGCGGACCACCCCGAGACCTCGCGGCGCCCTGGGGGTCTGAATACGTGGGTTCCTCCGAGCCCGTCACGTCGTCGTCGAACCTTCCGTTCAGGACACGGAGCACCTGATGCTCCGGAACATGTTGCGGCCAGCCGCCGCTGCGAAGGGCGCAATTCGCCCTGTTGTCTAAGACCCCGCCCTCCCGCAACCGAGCCTCGAAGGCTGCGAGGAGGGCAACGTGCTGGGCTGAACCCCTGACGCGATCTCCATCGCAATCAAACAAGGGGAACAGAGATCAGTAGAATGCCTTGCCGTCCGTCACGAGGGTAGCAGATGCCTCTTGCAGGGCCCGTTGGCGGTTGTGGAGGTCGAAAGATCCGAAGAGCACCTCGTAGAGGACCAATATCACCATCATTTGCTCGCCCTCGGCGTCGCTGGCCTCCTGGATCTCGGCAGCAAGGCTGGAACGGGCGACCCTCTTCAGCTTGCGCGGCCCCCAGTCCAACACAGTAAATTTGGCCACGTCGTGGAATGGTGTCTCGGCTGAGCTCGAAGCTGTCACGTGTCCGCCTTGCGAATGACCATCCGGTCGGCTCGCCCAGGCAGCGTCGCACCAGGTGCACGCGCGGACATCTGGAAGTCCGTTCTGACAACCGGGTTGGGCGTGACGAAAGATCTGAATCCCGTCGTTCTCGTGGGCCTTAACCATCTTGGTGATGTTGTTCGCAACGTTGAAAAGCTTGCAGTCGCCGTCTGGAATCTTGCTTTGCACATCAGCGACCCAGGCAGACACCCAGGGTAGAGTGTCCACTCCAAGCCATGACAGAGCTCCGCACCACGTCCGAAGAGTACTCTGGTCGGCCTCGGTCAGCTTGTCATTGGAGCGCGCCTTGGGGTACTTGGGGGTTATCTCCTTAAGCTTATCGATGTAGGCCCGCTGATGCTGGAAGAACCCCTTCTCGTTGGACTCTATCGTGGCGCCGTGCTGCTCGATGGAGTTGAGTCCGTCCTCCATGTCCTCCCGGGTGCCCCGCGTGTAGAGCTCCTTGGTGCCCTTCATGGCAGCCTTCCAGGATGGACGTCCTCGATTCGAGGTCCTCGATCACCGCAGAGAATGAAGTCGTCCACGCGGCACATGACCAACCCGATGAGCTCCTCCGTCGAAGGGCATCGCAGACGCCAGAGGCACGGTTCGAGGTCGCAGGCCTGTAGTCCCAGCCGGGCAAAATCCGACTTGACCGTGGGGCACCACTTCCTGGGAGCCTCTCCGATGCCGTAGCCCGGCTACATTTCCTGAAGTACTTCGCGCGGTTGAACGCCGAAGGCGGAGGAAAGGGCGTCGTCGGCCTCAACGAATAGGTCCTTCTGGAAATCGTACGCCTGGAAGAAGGCGCTGGCCACGTCGCCCTTGACGATGTCCCAATGGTTCGCGGCCGCGATAGCGAGGGGGATGTTCCTGGCACGTCGGGGCGCCGTCGGTGAAGCAGTCGGCTCCTTCCCGGGCATTAGCGGCTCCGTCGGCCTTCCGTGTCAGCACCCAGCGGCGCCTGATCACGTCCGCTGGATCCTTTCCCTCCGAGGCGGGCACTGGCTGTAGTCCCTTGTACTACTTCCAGTTAGCCACCTTGTCATGGCAGCTGGAAGCTAGATCTTCTCCGAGGGTGATAACTTACCCCAGTGGAACTCAATATTTTCCTTGCGCTTCTGGTTGGCTACGAAGCAGTCCAACATCGGGGGGGAGTGACAGCGGTCCCCTTGACTGTCCGTGAGCTCGGACTTCAGCATCTCGAAGTAGGTCGTCATGTTATCGTCAAGCACCTCGAAGTCGGTGAGCCCAGACTCCCCGAGCGTATTCACATCTGCGAAGAGATCATCCTCGCTGCTCGCCTGATCTGCACTTTCCCGGCCTTTCGTTTCGGAGTAGGGTCCTGGTCGGTTGGCGCGACGTTCAGCGGGTGACTGACGGTGGGTGTCCTCGCTCTCCTTGGGGTGCATTCGCCATCGCCGACCAGGGGGATTCTCTTCAGGTGTTGGTATTGGTTCCTCAGGCGAAGAGAGCCGAGGAAACTTGGACGCGGGCTGCTCGATTGTCGAGATGCTAGAGGGCGCCGGAGGGGCGGAGGCCTCGCCTGCGGGCTCCTGAGAACCTGGAGCGTCAACTTCCAGGCCCGGCGCCTCTTCCTCCATCGGATCGCTGGCGGTCGCGTCTGTCAGAGTCTCGGGGGGGCTGACCGTTTGAGGCTCGAAATGCGGGATGGCTGAACGGCTTTCGTTGGTGAGGTCCTCGAAGGCCCCGCGCCGGGCCACCTCCATCAGGTCCGAAACGGAAATGCCTCTTTTCTCCATGTTGGTCAGCTCGGCGACCGTGCGCTCGGCCTCTGTGGCGGGCCGCAACTGCTCGGGCGCACAGCGGAGGAGAACGTCGCCGTGTGAAATCCCAATCACCGAAGTCGGCCTCGAGGACCCCGCCAGAATCCGTTGCTCTTGTACCAAGACTCGAACAGGGCCGTACCACGTGGCCTTGACAGGTCCACGGCCCTTCCGCCGGTTGTAGCAGTGCTCGCCGGCGTGCCAGCGAGTGCTGACGCAGCTGCGGGCGTGTTCGGCACGGCGACGACGTTCCGAGTACTATGCCTCGATGAAAGATTGTCTGGCGTTGAGGCGTTCGTGTTCTCTGCTCTCGCCGCTCCCGTCGTCGATAATGGCGGCGGGGTCGTTCGAGTCCAAGGCGCCGCAGATGCCGAAGGCGTGGGCGTATGGGGAATGGCTCCCCACCATGTCGAGGTCGTTGATGGTGTGGATGACCTGGCTAATTGCCTCGTCGACGTCGCAGCCGTAGTTCTGCTTCCGGAACTTGGTAAGCGTCCGCTTGAAGAGCTGGACGCGTCGCTCGACCTAGCCCATAAGCCAGTGGGCCTCGCCGGGGGCGATGAACATCTCGATGCCACGAGAGCTGCGCCAACCCTTGGTCAACTCCGCACGGTGACATCCCTCGGCGTCACAACGGATAAGCCGTGGGGCACGGTAGTGGTCGGCCCAGGAGCGCCAGGTCTCGACAACGTCGGCGGCGGACCTGTTGTCATAACGCTGGGACTCGTCGCCATGGTTGGTCACCAGCGCGAGACCGGCCCCCTCGCCAAGGTTGAGAGTCAAGCGGTAGATCGCGTCGTCCTTGGGGTCGGTCCACTTCAAGCCGTTACTGCCCATTACTTCGAAGACCTCGGGGATCTCGATGCCGGCGGAAGCATTGCAGGCGTGGCCCTTGACGTTCTTCGCCAATTTCAGCACCTGGAGGCTGGCACCTGAGTTCTTCAGGACCTTCGCCATCGTCCGAGCGCTGGGAAGTCCGAGATTGCGATGTAACCGGCTGAGGCGGTGCTCGACCTCCTGCTCCTCCTCGGTGCTCAGACGGCCTCCGTCCTTGGCCACCTCCTGGCCGTCGTCTCCGTCGAGCACGTCGTCGGACTCGGCCTGGTCGTCCGGCTCGACGTCGTCGTCTCCAGCGATGTCCGTGTAGATCTGCCCGTTGGGCTTGGCCTGGTCATGGGGCTTGACGTCGTCGTCCCTGGCGATGTTCGCGTCGATCTGCTCGTCCTCCGTGCTGTCGCAGGTGAGGAGTGCAAGAGATCCCGCGGCGGCTCCGCCTCCTGCGCGAAGGACGCGCTTCGCCCAGGCTTTGCGCTGGGCAGCTGGGTAGAACCCCGTCGAGGCCACGACCTTGCTGCCGATGGTCTCGCCGTGCTCGTGGTTGTCATGTCGGCCTAGACGGTTGCTGCACCTCTTGCCGATCGCTTTCTGTAGCACGGGATCCGCGGGGCAGATCTTCCAGACCTTGGGCAGCAGCAGGCCGCTGCGAGGGCAACGTAGTCCGAATGCGCATCCCGACGCCAGCGTCTCGCAGGTCTGCTCCATGATGCGCTGCAGAGAAGCAGAGCGTGACCAGCTCTGTGAACGTTGCGGCTGCTCGAGGTCGACCTCTATCCCGTGATACTGCAAACCGATGGAGAGGAGGGTCTCGCATCCAGCCTGTATCCTCCTGGCCTTCTGCACCTTCTTGCGCAGCTTCTCTCGGTCCTCCGCGGTCTTCTGGTTCCAGTTCTGCAGTGAGCAGTCTGCAATGCAGGGGGGGTCATCACGATGCGTCGGGGCCGATGTTGACGGATCCAAGGAGCCAGGCGTCGAATTCCGGCATTGGTCGCCATATCGAAACCATTGTGCGCTCCAGCGCAAAAGGCGAGCCCGCCCTTGTCGATAACCGTCTGGGCCAGAGGAGAAGTAGGCGGCGCGCAAACTTCCAGGAGGTCGCATCGCCCCTGGCGGACTAGAAAGTTGATGTCGTCCCCGATCTCCTTCCTGTAGATGAGGTCGCACTGGTCGATGGCCTGCTGCAAGACGTGAAGGTCCTCGTGGTTCAGAGCTGCTTGCGCCCCCTTTTTGTCGCTGTCTTCTTGTCGGCGGAAACGACTGGATGTGCTGGTGCTGCTCACTCCTGTGGCCGCTGCTTCTTCCGACGTGGAGGCTGGTGCCCGGCGAGGGTGTTGGTGGGTGGCTTCCCCTCCCCCAGCAAGAAGCACTTGTGTGACGTTGCGCCCGTGCGTGACCATCCGTTCCGCTTGCGCCCCAGTTGGCCGCAGCTGTCGCATCTCCTCGACCGTGACAGTGGAGCCGGGGGATTCGTTCCCGAAGCAGAGGCCATCACATCTGTCGGGGACGCAGAAGCGGACTCGCTTCGAAGAGCACGGGCGTCGGCCAGCACCTGGGCCGCCCACGACGTCGGCAGCTTCTGACTGACTGGAGTTGTCCTGCAAAATGCAGGGCGAAGCGCTGGGGCCGAAGGCGGCGGTGGCACAACCGAGAGCGACGAGCTCGTGCCATGGCGGCATGTCATCCCACCAGATATGGAAGGTTATGAAGCTTATCTGGATGCACTCTCTCGTAGGCCGAAAGAGCTCGGTACGCAGCACAAGCGTCGAGATCCGGGGGGGTCTCAGGAGGATGTGCCATCATGCTGGGAGCCGGACTCTGGGGGCCTTGTGGGGGTGTCTCCAGGTGGGCCCTCGCATGCATCGTGGAGGCTCTCTGGGTGCCCGCAGATGTCTCCCGAGATGTCCGCGAAAGTGGCTTAGGTTTTGGTGTCGTAGAAGTCATCGTCGGGGATGTCGCAGGCGCAGTAGAGGGATCCAGAAGCTGAGAGGTTACAGGGGAGGGTCTGTTCGGATAACCTGGAGGCTTCTGAGCTTCGTCCTTGCGTGCTGGAGGCTGGAGTCCTGGTTCCTTTGGAGGCCTTTTCGGGGACGAGGTGGCTTTCTCGGGCGCTGGCGTCGCCAGGAATCTTCTTGGCCCCCCCCCCAGTGGACTGGGAGAAGGTATTTGTTTCTCAAGTCCACCAGGGGGCGCCCCCCCTAGCTCGAGGGCGTGGCGGCCGCGCCCGACAGGAACTCCGCCGAGCCCGTCAGTTCGGTCCTGACCGTGGCCTCAGGCAGGTCGCTGACGTCCACCAGGGCCTTCTCACTGTGCCGCTCGATGATGGTCGGAAGGCTGCGAGGGGCGTGCTGCCGCCGCGTGGGAGTCGCCACGTTGACCGCCAGATGTCCGCTCGGCATCTTCTGGCACTGGAAGATGTTGCTCGAGAGCATCGGTAACATTAGGTGGCGGTTCCCACAGTCGATCAGGGCGCTGGCGTGGTCAGGCCCGAGGATGCCCATCCCGATCAGCAGGGGCACCTCATTGTCCACGATAGAGAGCTCGATATGGTCCAGCCCGTCTCCGCGAAAGATGTCGCCCGTCATGGTCCCCATTGAACTCTTGCGCTTGCCGTCGCCGAAGGTGCAATGCCGCGTCAGCTCTGCCAAGTCGAGGTCGCGCTTCTCCTTCATATCGTAAGCCGCGTTCTCCTCCATCGTGGCCCCGATCAGGCTCCGAGTAGCGCCGCAGTCCAGGATCGCCCAGATGCCCCCCCTCGTCGTCCAGTAGGAGGACCAGCTCTCCAAGCTCGAGGAGCGCGAACGAGGTGGTCTCGTTGGGCTGGGGCCTGCCTCGCGCCTTGTTCCTCTCCGGGCAGTCCTTCGCCCGGTGCGAGGGCTCGCGGCGGGCCAGGCACCCCGTCCTGCGCATGTCACGCACGGGCCCCTTCTCACCGTCAGCGCGTGTCTTGCGCGGCTAGTCCCGAGCAGCTCGAGAACGGAGAGGTTTGTCAGGAGGTCGGGGTGCCAAAACAAGGTAGTAATACCGCACCGCCTTCAGGCGCCTGGTGAGGTCCCGGGCATCCTTGAATTTCCTTCCCATCTGCCTGAATTCTGCGTAGATGCCACCCTCGTCTTCGACGGTGTCCTCCCGGTCGTCCAGCGCCAAAGCATCGTCCTCGTCGGCCGAAGTCGCCAACTGATCAACTATGTCCGCGAGCTCGGGCCGGCCCCCGTCGCTGTGATCAGCGTCGTTGTCGTCGGCCTCGCCGTAGAAGCCTGAGCGCCTGTCCTTCTTCGCGCGGACCCCGTCGAGTGCCTCCAGCGGGTGCCTCGTGCGCAGCGCTTTGTGGGTCTTGTCGAAGTCATAGTCGCCGCCCGCCATCGCAGTGATCTCGCCGCGCGCGACTGGTGGCAGCCGCGATCGCCGCAAATACCACCGCGTCCGCAGAGGTCCTGCGACGACCTCCGTCACGGCGCCGCCCACCGCTTTCAGCTGCGCCAGTAGGTCTCGCCGATAGGCCTCCCAGCGCGCCGTCCAGTCGGGGAAGCCCTCCCCGATCTTGCGCTGCAGCTTGTTGAAGAACTTCACAGCTGAGTTCCCCATCTCGTCCACATCGGACAGGTGCAGCTTTGAGAATCGGAACTCAAAGACGCTCTGCCAGCCGTCGAGCTTGCCGGTGTCTGCGACCTCGTCGATCTTGTCGATGTCAGAGCATGCCTGCGCCAGTCGGCGCGTCCTTGCCCCCAGCGCGTGCCGGCTGGGGCCCCGCCGCATGCCTGCCCGGGAGCTCGCAGCTCTTCGCGAAGAGCCCGACGTCGAAACGGCACGAGAGAAGCGTGTCGGACTCTCCATCCCAAGTGGGAACGTCGAGTCGTAGCCCACCTGCGGCGCTGGCCGCTGCGCCGCCAAAAGACGTTCCACTCGCCATTGCCGTAGTCTAACGGCCCCGCTACCAATGCACGGGGCGCCTGATACTCCGGAACATGTGCTGCGGCCAGCCGCCGCTGCGAAGGGCGCACCTCGCCCTGTTGTCAAAATCCCGCCCTCCCGCAGCCGAGCCTCGAAGGCTGCGAGGAGGGCAACGTGCTGGGCTGAACCCCTCGCGCGATCTCCATCGCGATCAAACTGGGGGGCTGCGATCAGCGCCACTTTCGCGGGCTCCTGGGAGGCCCAGCGGAGGTGCGTCCAACGCGGGCCACCTCGAGACCTCGCGGCGCCCTGGGGGGCTGCGATCTGCGCAACTGTCGTCACTTTCGCGGGCTCCTGGGAGGCCCAGCGGAGGTGCGCGCAACGCGGGCCACCTCGAGACCTCGCGGCGCCCTGGGGGGCTGCGATCTGCGCAACTGTCGCCACTTTCGTGGGCTCCTGGGGGGCCCAGCGGAGGTGCGTGCAACGCGGGCCACCTCGAGACCTCGCGGCGCCCTAGGGGGCTGCGATCTGCGCAACTGTCGCCACTTTCGTGGGCTCCTGGGAGGCCCAGCGGAGGTGCGTCCAAAGCGGGCCACCTCGAGACCTCGCGGCGCCCTGGGGGGCTGCGATCTGCGCAACTGTCGCGGACTTTCGCTGGCTCCTGGGAGGCCCAGCGGAGGTGCGTCCCATGCGGACCACCTTGAGATCTCGCGGCGCCCTGGGGGGCTGCGATCTGCGCAACTGTCGCCACTTTCGCGGGTTCCTGGGAGGCCCAGCGAAGGTGCGTCCCACGCGGACCACCTCGAGACCTCGCGGAGCCGTGGGGGGGCTGCGATCTGCGCAACTGTCGCCACTTTCGTTGGCTCATGGGAGGCCCAGCAGGAGTACGTCCCACGCGGGCCACCTCGAGACCTCGCGGCGCCCTGGGGGGGCTGCGATCTGCGCAACTGTCGCCACTTTCGTGGGCTCCTGGGAAGCCCAGCGGAAGTGCGTCCAACGCGGGCCACCTCGAGACCTCGCGGAGCCGTGGGGGGGCTGCGATCTGCGCAACTGTCGCCACTTTCGTTGGTGGCTCCTGGGGGACCCAGCGGAGGTGCGTCCAACGCGGGCCACCTCGAGACCTCGCGGCGCCCTGGGGGGCTGCGATCTGCGCAACTGTCGCGGACTTTCGCGGGCTCCTGGGAGGCCCAGCGGAGGTGCGTCCCATGCGGACCACCTCGAGATCTCGCGGCGCCCTGGGGGGCTGCGATCTGCGCAACTGTCGCCACTTTCGTGGGCTCCTGGGAGGCCCAGCGAAGGTGCGTCCCACGCGGACCACCTCGAGACCTCGCGGAACCGTGGGGGGGCTGCGATCTGCGCAACTGTCGCCACTTTCGTTGGCTCATGGGAGGCCCAGCAGGAGTACGTCCCACGCGGGCCACCTCGAGACCTCGCGGTGCCCTGGGGGGCTGCGATCTGCGCAACTGTCGCCACTTTCGTGGGCTCCCGGGAGGCCCAGCGGAGGTGCGTCCAACGCGGGCCACCTCGAGACCTCGCGGCGCCCTGGGGGGGCTGCGATCTGCGCAACTGTCGCCACTTTCGTGGGCTCCTTGGAGGCCCAACAAATACGTCCCACGCGAACCACCTCGAGGCCTCGCGGGGCCGTGGGGGGGCTGCGATCTGCGCAACTGTCGCCACTTTCGAGGCCTCCTGGAAGGCCCAGCAGAGGTACGTCTTACGCGTTGCCGCTGCTCTTCTTGCTGCGCTCTTCTGAGTTCACTGATGGGTTCTGCCGCACTGCGGGTTTTCCAGCATGCCCGTCAGCATTGGCAAATCCTGAATGTAACCACCACGTGTATAGAAAGGGTTGGGTACGTCGCAGGGAAATTTTAATCATTATCATCAATCCTCGATCTTCGAGGGTTGGAAGCGGGAAAACGTGAGAAAGCGAAACACATTGGAACAACCATTGGAATCAACGATTTTACCCTCTTTGGGCTCTCTCGGGACGGCTCTCGCAGCTCTTTTGGGCTGTTCTTGGGGCCTCGTCGGGGTCTTTTTGGGGCCTCTCAAGGATCGGGCGTGCGTTGGGGGCCTCTGGGTGGTCCCGGAGGCCTCTCGGAAGTCTCTGGATGCCTCCTGCTTCCGCTCTTGGGCCCATCTTGGGCCTGGTCTGGGGTGGTCTGGGGCTGTCCTGGCGCTTCTTCGGCATTCTTGGAGCCTTTTTGGCCCGTCTTGGGGCCGTCCTGAGGGTCTCTTGGGTGGTCTTGGGGCGGTCTTGGGAGCCTCTTGGGCGCTCTTGGACAGTTGAAAGCTCGACAACGCGAGAAGCCAAACACATTGAACAAACAAAAAATGACAATCGACGATTTGGGCCTCTTCGGGCCGTCCCAGGACGCCTCTCGGACCTCTCTTGGGGTCTCTTGGAGGCCACTTGGGAACCTCGAGAGCCGTCGGAAGGCTGACTTGGGCTGCTTGGGGGCGTCTTGGGCCATCCTTTCGCATTCTGGGCCCGACTAGAGCGTTGTGGAGGCTCCCCGGAAAGGTCGGGGGAGCGGTACAGGGAACGTTCCCGAGATGTGGCGGGGAGGTGTGGGACCAGGGGCCGGGGGGGGGCGGTATCTACTGACAGTAAGTGTGTGTGTGTATATATATATATATATATATATATGTATTGTACAACGTACATTGTACAACATATATTGCACAACGTATACTGCACCAATCGACTATCCCCCCCGGGATTATACATACCCGCTTTCGTATTTCAATTATATAAAATGTTCCCACATCGTCCATCCTAAATGTGAACTCGTACCATTCCAGCCGAGCCGGTATCCCCCCCATCCTCTGCAGAGGATACGATGCGCGCGCACTCGTTTATCAGAAATTATAGCTGGAGTGCAGTATCCCCAAACAGGGTTTTTAAACCCGTTTCCAAGGTCGATCGCGTGCCCGTCCAGTGCGGACTGGCATGGCATGTTAGAACATGATAGCATGATGTTTGCAAAAGAGATCCGCGGGCGCACGTCTCAAAAGAAAAATCGCGACGTCGGATATCTGGGGAGGGCAGACGGCAAGGCGCGCATGACGGATGCTGAGGCGGCAGAAACGACGACGGCGGGGACGGGGAGGCGGAGGCAGAGGCGCAGCAGCGGGAAGCGGGAGGCGGGAGGATGGAGGAGGGAAGAGAAGCCAGGCGGGAAGCGGGAAGAGGGAGGCGGGAGAATTAATGAGATAGGTTGTGATTGGAGTCCCTGTGCTACGAAACGTCTCAGGCAGAACGGGCCAGACCATCTCGCGCGCAACATCTTCGAGCTTCGCGTTGTGAGGGCTCAAGCGGAACGGGCCGGACCACCTCGCGAACGACATCTTGGAGCTCAATATTGGAAGGATGTCTCAAACAAAACGGGCCGAACAACCTCTCGCACACGTTCTGACAGGTCCACGTCACACTCGCTTCCCGTTAGGTCCGTTCCTGCAACTCCCTTCCTTCTCCCTCCTCCTCCTCCTCCTCCTCCTCCTCCTCCTCCTCCTCCTCCCTCCTCCTGCCTGCTCCCTCATCCACATCCTCCTCCTCCTTCTCCCTTCCTTTCCTCCTCCTTCTCCTCCTTCTCCTCCTCCTCCTCCTCCTTTTCCTTCACCTCCTCCTCATCCCGAACGGCATCTCGTGGCCCAGAGATGCGAGGACGTCTCCAATCCTGGGGCCTCCTGGGGACCTCCTGGGGCTTCCTCCTGGGCCTCTTGTGGCCTCCTGGACCCCACCTGGGGCTTCCTGAAGCCTCTTGGGGCTCCAAGGGGGGGATATCTAACATGTGGCCGTCTGGGCCCCTCAACTGAGGGCACAAGAGCGGGAAAAATCAACGAATCGACACCGGATGTGTATTAACTTGGCACGTTATGATAGGGGGCCTCCTGGGGCCTCCTGGGAGCCTCCTGGGAATCTCCTGGGGACCCCTGGGGCTTGTGATGGGCGTCCTGCGGTCTCCTGAAGCTCTCTGGGGCCTCCTGGGGCTCCCAAAGTCCCAGGGGGGATACGTAACATGTGGTCTTCTGGGCCCCCAGGCTGGACCACCTCTTGCGCGGCATCTGGGAGCTCAGAATTGCGAGAATGTCTTGTGCGAAACGGGCCGGACCACCTCGCGCACGGCATCTCAGAGCTCAGAGTTGCGAGGATGTCTCAGGCGAGACGGGCTGGACCGCGTCGCGCGCGGCATCTGGGAGCTCAGAGTTTGGAGGATATCTCAAGCGAAACGGGCCGGACCACCTCTTGCGCGGCATCTGGGAACTCAGAGTTTGGAGGATGTTTCACGCGAAACGCCTAATCCCGGACAGCTCAGAAACGAGAATTTCGAGGATGTCTCAGGCGAAACGGCCCGGACCACCAAATCTTTTTTGAGGACGTCTCTGCTTTGAATTCCCTCGGCCGGAGTTATGAGCTTCTCTCACAACAGCACCCCGTTCAGCAAGCTGTTTGGGGAAGCATCAGTTTTCAAGATACCCTTTCGAACAATGGGGCGAAATGTGCACGCATCGTGCGCGCATGCCGAAAGCATTCCAAAGCCTTAGGTTTCGCAGAGATGTCCAAAAACATATAAAAACATACGGTTTCGCAATGCACGGATATTCAAAAAAACTTGCGCGCGCGCTCTTGCGAACTCTTGAAACAATCATATGCTTCTCAGCATGTCCAAGAAATTCTACCAAACGGATTTCGCGCGCGTGTATGTTGAAACCGTTGGAACGCCCTTGCGCGCGTGCCGTCGCGAAAATCCATAGCAACAGATGTGACGAAGTGCGCGCGCGCGTCGCCGTGCGCGCATGCCGAAATCCGTCAACAACCTTCGTTTTCGTAACGGTTCTAAAACTGAATGTCAACAACATTAACAAAAAACACCGCGTGGCTTCGCAATAATATTTTTTGTTCAAAGCGTGCGCTCGCGCTTCTGCGAGTTCTAAACAACCATAGGTTGTTCAACAATTTCGTGGGGTTCTGCCAAACGGGCCTGTGGCGCAACATGCAAAAGTCATTCGCGCGCCCTTGCGCGCGTGTTGGGGGGAGGGGGGTGGATGGGGGGGGGCACGACCCGTGTCAAATACCATGCGGGCCGCTCTCGCGCGTCAGCCGCGCGCGCGTGTCGAACTCTGTTCGAAACCTTCATCACCGACGCGAGGACGCCGTCATCGTCGTCGGCGCGGTCAACATCTGCGTTTGCACTGGCCGTGCCGTCGTCGTTGTCAACGTCGCCACCAGCATCGCTACCATCATCACCGTGTCTGCCGTTGACACGTTGCCATGATACCGCGCCCGCCCGAATCGCCGACTCGCACTGAAATGCCCATTGGGGTGTGCCCAACGGTCAACGCCACCGCGGCCACGTCGGTCGCGCCAAGCTAGCTCGCCGCTGCGCGCGTGCTTGGGTTGGCGCGGTCAGCGTCGTCACCAACAGCGCTACTATCATCATCGTGTCTGCCGTTGTCGACGTTGCCATAATACCGCCCCGCCCTTGTCGCCCGCCGACTCGTACTGAAGTGCTCGCTGGGATGTGCCCAGCGGTCACCGCCACCGCGGCCGCGTCGGTCGCGCCATGCTAGCTGGCTGCTGCTGCGCGCGCGCATGCGCGGGCTGGCGCGGCCGCAGAGATGCACCAGCCGACGCCAAGCACTCATCGCAATCCCCGTCGCATGGGTTTTGCAAACCAAGTTGAGGGTGGGTGGGTGGAATGTTTGCGCGAGCAATGGAGGTGGTCAAGCGCGGTGCAGGGTAGTCAACTACACCGCATAGATTGCACCACGTGCCCTCCATCGTGCAAATTGCACGGCATTTATTGCACAGCGCTCCCCATGTATTATTGCACCACGCTTAGTTGTACAACATGCACAGCACCAGTCATGGGGTACACCAAAGATCGCACATCATGGACGGCACGACGGAGAATGCGCCACACATACCGCAGGACATATACTGTTCCATATATGTTGCACAGCGTTCTGCTGGGAGTACACTGCTAGGGGACAACGCTGGCTAATCTGTAGTTTGGCTCAAGGCGCATGGCCACATTTGGCATACTCGGTGGGACGGATCGAAAATTGGGCGCGAGACAAGAGCTATCACAGGTCACATCGGCCTCGGTTAACAAGAACTACGTTTGGGGAACTTGGCCCAATGTTTCCACATGCGCACGACCGCGGGAACGGCGCAGCCCAAGAATAACGACACCCACTCAACACGACTTCAAAAGGAAATACTTCCAGCCCGTATCAGGGAGGGGGGAGGCAGAAAGGGACAGAGATTGGGACGGCAAAAGGGGGCCCGGTGGGTCGAGTCCTCGTGCTAGCCTGGCCGCTCCCCCCCCACTGCGACGCAACGCCCGCGCCGGCCAACACGCCGTCCGGACCGAAGCTGTGACCACAGGGCGGCTCGAAGCTGTGACCACAGGGCGGCTACCAGAAGCAAGAAGAAGGAGGGGGAGAGGGGGGGAGCAGGGAGGGGGGGGAGCGGTGGTACATGGAGGGAGAAGGAGAAGGCGGAGGAGCGGAGAAGGAGAAGGGGAGGGGGGAGGATGAGAAGAGGAGGGGAGAAGGGTACGAGCGAGGAGGAGGGCTCTAGCCCTGCGGCTACACCGATCCTGGCCAGGTCGATCCCTGGGTCACCCAACTTCGCGCCATCGTACCGAAGGCTGGAGAAGAACCACTCTCTGGTCCAGACCACGAAACGCAACTGTCTTTTCGCACATTCGGGTGACATAGCCCATCTAGGGCCCAGGATCGGCCTGGCCAGATCAGAATAGGTGCGCAGTTGGCGTCCTCCCGATCTGATGAGGCCAACCCTGCCAGCGATAGTAAAAAACAGCATTTCACGCCACCCCGCTGGAAGAGGGCAATGACATGCGAGGCGACAGAAATGTTGGACGCGAGCGCCACTGCTCGGATTATATACAAAGCTGGGCCGCATGCGCCGCCCATGAACAGCTCACCCAACTGTGTCCGCGTCGCGAGTCCCGAAATTCCAAGAAACGCGACTTCGTTCTTCTAGGCATCGAGAGAGCGATGGCCTGTTGTTGGTGTCGAGCGACAACCACATGTAGAGCTCCCACACTTGAGGCACGTGGAGGCATGGGCAGATGACGCCATGCGACGCCACCCACGTAAAAGCCCCGAGATGCCTGCGGCAATGCGGATCTGCTCGCATGACCCCCTACGATGAGGATCTGCTCGCATGACCCCCTACGCTGGAGGCGACACCAGGCGGGGTCCGACTGCGTTAGCGTACTGACCAATCAAGACGACGACCGATGGGCGGTCAACCTTCATGCCGCGACCATCCATCTTGTCGTGGCGCGCATGCCTCCATATTATTCCTTGTTCCGCCCGTTTCCCTGCTGAGCCTGTTTCTCCTTCTCCACTTCCTTTTCTTTTCCTTCTCACCCTAATTTCTCCTGCGTCTTTCCTTCCTCGTGCCTCACCTGCCCTCTTTTTTCACTCCCCCTTCTGCGCATCCTCCTAACCATTTTCATTTACATAGCCAGACCTACGTTACGAACTTTCTTGTCTCCTGGAAGCAAATAGAACTTAAACCCAAAACGAAATATACAGGGATGGCCTTGCCGGGAACATGTCGGAAAACATGCTATACTACAGAAGACGCATCTGCCTACAATAACGGGCGCTTCTT
This sequence comes from Prorocentrum cordatum, assembly GCA_963575745.1. Lineage (NCBI taxonomy): Eukaryota > Dinophyceae > Prorocentrales > Prorocentraceae > Prorocentrum > Prorocentrum cordatum. The sequence goes on from CAUYUJ010014476.1 coordinate 75,315, forward strand.
CCAAGCGGTGGGAGGATGATTTCTGCACACCCCTTCAGCCACAGCCCGCCGAAAATGATGCAACAGGTGCAATCGTGGCAACAAAACCATAAGAAACATGGCAAACACGGATACTGAAATTTAGGAATGAAGTACTAATGGAGTAATTGAAAGCGTAACTGGTGCAAACAGAAAACGACGATGACTTAGGCGTAAACGTGCAGGGGCCTCCGAACGCCCAGAACGCGATTTTAACTGCCGCAAAATACCAAATCATACAGTATGCTTTACATCTTCGGTAACGCAAATTTGAAATCGCAATGGCGAATACCCGGGCCTCAACTGATCCTGAACTCTGGTCCCTGGCAACCTTGCACGCGAAGGTACCACGACATATATTCAGATAACACTCCGTAACGGGTGCCAGATCCTGTTTTCCGTTGACAAGGTCGTGGGTCGGGGGGTGAGCTCGCAATTGGACGGAAGGCCCACCACAGGGAAATCGATTTTGGTTGCGTGTTCGTGTCGTGTGTGCGAAGCGAAGCTGCGTGGGCGCGCGAAGGGAATGGTCCCGCCGTCGCTAAGGCGAATCGGATGTAAAAATCAAGCCCTCGGGCGGGCGCGCAGTGGCTGGGGGTGTCCCGCCGTGGTGCCTCGCGGTGTCCCGATGGTGTTCCGCGGTGTCTCGCCGTAGGCGCCCGACAAGAATGATCCCGCCGTCGCTAGGGCGATTCGGATGCATAAAGCGGTGATTGGGAGTGTCCCGCCGTTGTGCTCCGCGTTGTCCCGACGGTGTCCCGAAGGTGCCTCGTGGTGTCCCGTGGTGTCCCGTGATGTCCCGCGGTGTCCCCATAGTGCCCCGCGGTGTCCAATGGTGTCCACTTAGGTCCCGCCGTGGTGTCCCGATGGTGCCCCGAACGATAATGAGATCGATCGTGGGATCGATCACGACCGACATGTGGTGCGATCTGTGGTGAGACCGTTAATTGGATCGACCATGCAACCGAACGTGAGGTCGATATTGGGGTCGACTGCGAGATCGACAGTGAGATCGATAAAGGAACCGTTTGTGAGCTCGATTGTGAGATCGAGTGTGGGGTCGCTTCAGGTGCCCCCCCCTCCCCCGAAGGGTGACAGCAACTGAAGGGTTCCCATGAATTTGTAGTTTGATCACTATGATGTCTCCTCGTCTCGCCCTCCATTGTAACCAGAAGCTGGCAAATTTCTTCGATGTGTCTGACTATTCCCAATCCGCGCCTGCTCGCAAAAGCACCGGCTGTTTTTGCATCACACTTTAACGAGACGCCACACTCAACTTCAAAATCCCGGCTAACCACTTGCAATCCCAACGCTGCTGAGGCACATTTAACTAACAAATCCGTCAAACTCCGCTCTTCCAGAAGATAGTGCCGCCGCGCTCTGCGTAGAGCTCCGACGTACTAAGGTGTGATCCCTGTATTAGCGTACCTGCACTCGTTGATTCCCGCGCTCCCTTGCAACTTGTAAAGTCAGTTTCTGTCCTCGCAATTAAGTTCCCAAGGCTTTCAACACATGCTGCTATCCACGCCTTATTTTGGTCCTTGAGATACTTACCAAATGTTGTAATCCTTTGCCATGCCCCTCGGGCTGGGGTTGACATAGAACGCGCAAATCCTGGGCTGGGAACTACGTGCCCGAACTGTTTTGTAACGGACAATTTGACCTGGCCAATAAATCTTGGCATTGCTTAGCGCCATGACTTGGGCAAAGCTCCTCGCTTCATGTTTTTTTCGCAAGGTTGCTTCCCACCTGGTATCTTACATCTCGCATTCTCCTGCGCCAGACTTCACTCTCTGAGGCATGCCTCGCCGCGCTGTTGATCCGCCTCCGGCCGCAACCCATCCGGGTTCCAGTTCGATTCCACGCATCGGTTGACGCGCCTGATTTGCGGCTAAGATACCGGTCCTGGTCCGAATCTGCCCTGGACTTGAACTTCGATTTCTTGAACATAACTATGTGTATATACGCAGATCCTTCGAATCAGTCAAGTTCGACGTCATTGACTCATTGAGAAATCTCATCCCGTGCGCCGTTCGCCAGATCCGCCCTGTCCCACGTTGAAAAACTTGGTGGCGCGCCCCCGTTGTCAAAAACAAGCGCGTGCGAAACCCGTGTAGCGATCTTCCCAATCGTTGGCGGCGACCTGGGCGCCGTGCGAAGGCTGCATGCCCGGCTCATCGTCTTCGTCTCGTAACCTGATAAAGCTGTTTGCTTTGACCACGCCGTAAAAAAAACGCCCGCCCAACAGCAATGACCCCCAGCCTGGGCCCTGTCTCACGCCCCCCCCCCCCTCGGTTGCGCCCTTGTCCGCTGGTAACTGCCGTGGAAAACCAAACTTGGTGGGCTTCCAATGGTTGGGGCGGCCGCGGACGCACTTTGTCCCATGGAACTGCGCGCGCCTGTCTGGGCCACCAGCCGGAAGGGCAATATTGATTGGCCTCGTTGCCCTGGCCAATATCAATCCATTATGTTCACCCATGGAGGCTTTGCCAGTTGCCGCCCAGCATTCTTCCTCCTCTACTTTCACACAGACTTCGTGCTCCTTGAATTGCAGCATCTCCTCCTCGCGAGCTCTAAACGTGATTCCTGGATCGAGAACGCTCTCTGATTTGTCGTCCCAAGCCCGTGCTTCGCCGCGTCCGCGGTGGGCCGCGCCTCCCTGGCAACTGCCGGTGCTTCAACAACACTCTCGCGTGCCTCGTATGCGTGTGAAACTTTCAGCCGGCCCTGGTGTCGGCGCGCTGTGCAAATCCACTGATATGGCCGGATGCCCAAGCTTGCCCACTAGGTAAATCGCACGAAGATTTTGCGCGCCCCTCCTTTGAACTGTCTCACCGGCCTCTTCCCCTCGATCATTGACCTCCCCGTCCACGAGTACTTGGCCAGCGTCCATGCCCCGAGTGGGTCCGCGCAAGCTTGAACTCCGCGGGTGTCCTTACCTCCCGGGGGGCATTTGGCGAGAAGTGCCGCGGTGCTTGCTGGCCCAGAAAAACCCGCGCCCATTGTCACTGCCTAGTCTCGTCAATGTCCATTCTGTCGCCAATTTGAATCCAGTGCACTTCCAGGTCGCAGACACTGGAAGAGCGCCCGAATCGGTCGTCAACAGTCACCTGGTCAACCAGACCTGCGAACATAGCTCGACAGAGGCAGTCCGGATACACCGCGGATCTCCTCGTCCGGCCCCTCCCAGCAAGCTCGGCACGTCGACGCGACCCATGCGATTTGCGCTGCGAGCCCTTCCGACGCAGGGGCGGTTGGTCGTTGGCAGCGCGGGCATCAGCATGACTATTTCCTATTCTTTGGCAGCGAGCTTCAAGTCGTGGCAGCAATTATCACCGCGGTCTGCCTGTGTATCCTCGCGCCTTATCTGCGTTGGCCTCTTGGTCCAGCCTGCAGCCCCCCTGCTCTGGGAGAACGCGCGCCCTGGTGTCTCCTGTATTTCGCGCAGCTCTCACCTCGAGGCGCAGTCTAGCATTCCCTTCATCTTTTGGCCCGAAATGAGAGCCGCGCGCAGTTGGCTAGCGATTAAGTCTGGGGGCCCGTGACTCTTGGTAATAGTCCAGGCTTTGCGCGCTATGCATCGCGATTGGAATCTCATAGAATCGCGAATTCATCGCGCGGGATCAAGCCCATTGCTGAACGAGGCACGGGCCCCATCTTCTCCGCCGCGCAACTCGCACTGGCAAGTGAGCCTCGGGGGCGTGCGACTACACCTCGTTCTTTGACGATGTCAAGATACGCGTCGCATAACCACTCCACTACATCAAACTCCGACCCCCCCATTCACCTGGCACGCGCCTAATGCGTGCGGATGTTGTCCTGTTCCTCACCTGCATCATTGGGCTTGCTTTCCTGCGCGTTTTCGTCGCTGGGCCCCGTGCCTCGGTCAGCGCCTGCGCCCTCTTCTTGCATCTCTTGGTCCTCGCACCTATTTGTTCAACTTCTCCAGCCCTCATCATCTCCTGGGCCCTCTGCTTGACTACGTGCTGCCGCTTGCCTTGGTGGGGTACCGCTGGCCAGGCGCTCGTCGTCGCTGTCGCTGGAGATGGCGCGGAACTCAGTCCATCCCGTCCACGGCCCTCGGAACTCCCTTTCACCTTCCAATTCGGTTATATACTCCATGTCGCTTGTTTCCTGAACAATTAAATTAGTTCGTCCCTCATCGCGCAATCGCTTGGTGGCTCTGGCCCCGCATGTCCACGGGCGCGCGCACGTCTTGATTCTGGGTGCGTGGCGTCGTCGACTGGCGAGGCCGCCGTCGTCTTAACGGCCCGATTGTAGATGAATGGATCCTTCCGACTCTTGCCTTGCCCGGTTGTGCCTCGTTCCTATCTCATGTGTGCTGCCACTAACCTCACCTGAATGTTGGAAACCGTCTGGTTTGGCACATCGGTAACTCTTTGTCGACATTCTGGGCAATGCGGTTCATGCGCGGCGTCTGCCCTGGCTGCAGCTCTGAGGCCATGGCGCCCCGGCGCAGCCGCCATGGCCCCCGCGCCGCTAGCGGCGCGGCGCCATCGGCCGAACCTTGACTTGGCGCCACCGTGTGAAGGAGAACGCTAGCTCTAGCGTTCATGCCAGGTCCGTTGGGAGCTGGTTGCCAAAATAAGCCTCTCGCGTTGGTAACCTCTTCTGGAATTCACCCCCCCTCCTCGCCCCCTCAATGCCTGGGCCCGTGGGATTCGATGGCGCCGCCCCTGGCGTCGAATGCCAAATCCTGGTTTGCCTCGTGCACCCGAGAATATTCCACTTCCCGATCTCGCGTCGGGGTCACCGCGCCCCTGTAGGCGGGATCTTCAATGCGCGATGCATTTCCAAAGCTCGAGCTGCGCCGGATGGAAGTTGCGCCCTCGGCACGTCTCCCTGGCCGCCCTTCCGTCGCCGCCCACCGCCAACTTGTCGACGAGAGAAGATGCGCGAGCAACCGACCAAACTTTGGGCGCGTGCCCATCCGGACGCCGCCCTTTACTTATCGCCCAAAACGCCCCTTCTCGTCCAGATTTGTCTCCTCGCCATTTTGACTTCGCCGTTTGCTTGGGGGTCTCAGGCGGAGCTAAATTCAACCCTCAAGCTTTAACCGCACGAAACTGCGACGGCCTCCATCGTGGCCGCGCCGGGCGGCCCGCCGTCGTGCCCCGGGGTCCCCGATTAACTTGGCGCCCGGGCAGCGCGCGGCTACAATGCGATTTCCTGCTCCTTCCTCTTCGACATCTCCCCTTTTGCCGCTTGGCCGCGCGTGGTCGAGCGAAATCGCGGGAACTCCTGGCCTCCGAGATTATATCCCGCGCTCTTCTCCTGGCCTTCCCATCGCTGCAATGGGGGCGTGAGCTTCGGCGTGGTGGACGCGTTCTTGTGTATCTCGATTTCGGCCGTGCTCGGCCTCGCGTCGAACGCGGCCCCCTTGGATGCTGCGGCCTCGCCCCCCGCGAACGCGCCCTCAGCGCAACCTAACTCGCTGCTCCCCTCCTCGCGTTCTTCCAGAACTTCCCCCAATTCATCGCGGCTGGGTTCTGCCTGGGGCCGACGGGCCGTCGGACCCAGCTGAAAAAAATGCGCCATGGGGGGCCCCTGGCCGGAGAGCGCCTCATGATGTTTCGCTGCTAACTTCGTCCTCTTTCCTCGTTCTTTCCCGGCGCGCGGCCCTCGTCGGACCTCTGATGTCGAACTGGAAACTACCGTTATTTTCGTGCATCGTCGTCGTCCGCCCTGTCGCCTCGCGTTCAAAATAACTGCGGGGTCGCCCGTCGGCGCCCCAATCTGCGCCGCGCGATTCCCTGCTGCGGCCTGCCTGCGAGCAGCCCCGAATGCTTTTTCACGTCCGCTACCCCTTGGTGGGCGCGCGCGGCGTGGATCCCTCCTCGCTTTTGCCGCGGTGACCCTTTGCCCATGGTTCCACGTGGCCGGCCCATTCGCCGCGCCGCTATGTCGCCCGCCCATGGAAGCTTCGGCGGAATTAGCGGGGCAACGAGCGCCTGCGTTTGGAAGCCCATCGGCGTTGTGGACTCTGGGGCCCTCAATGGCAGCGATGTTTTCAATTCCGCTTTCCTTGGTCTCGCCCCGTTGCCTCCTACGTGTCCTTGCCAGTATTTTCTTTCTCCTCTGACTGTAGTCGGCGCATTCCTGCGCCCTGCATTTCCTCGGCTTCGAGCGCTCCGAAACTCTGTTGCTCCGATCGGCGTTGCGGCTGCGCTAACGCAGCGCCCGCGCGGCACGCGCTCTCTCTGGGCGCCCAACCTCGCCCCCAATTATTTCTCCGTCTCCTGGTACTGCGCCCTCCACTGTGGCATCCTTTGCGCGGATCCTGTGATTTGGCCTCGTTGGTGGATCAGCGCGCGCCCATGGCCTCGCTCGCGTCGTCGCTCTGGCATTCCGCTCATCTTCGCGGTCAACCTTGCCATCCTGTGGTGTTGGGTCTTCGTTCTGAGGAGACAAGGGCCCGCGTCTCCTTCCACTCCTCTCCTCTCCTCTTCCCCCCTTCCTCCCGTCGTCGTCGTCGTCGCAATCGCCATCGTCGCCGCCGTCGTCATCGACGCCGTCGTCGTCGTCGTCGTCGTCGCCGCTGTCTTCGCCATCGTCGACGCTCATTTCGGCGCGCCCCTCGTGCGAATCGCGGCCCCGTGGGGGGCTCCGCCCGAGGCCCCGACGGCGACGTCGCCACGCGTCTGCGCCGCCCATTTTCGCGCGCCCCTCGCGCGATTCGTTGCCCGATAGGGAGCTCCGCCGAAGGCCCCGCAAGCGACGTTCCCACTCGTCCGCGCCACCGGTGTCGGCGCGCCCCCCGCGCGGTTCGCGGCCCCCTAGGGGGCCCCGCCTCAGGCCCCGGCGGCGACGCCACCGCGCGCCCGCGCGACCCGTTTCGGCGCGCCCCTCGCGCGGTTCGCGGCCCCGTGGGGAGCTCCACCTGGAGCCCCGGCGGCGACGCGCCCGCGCGCCCGCGCCGCCCATTCGGGCTCGCCCCTCGGGCAGTTCGCCGCCCCGCAGAGATCTCCGCCCGAGGTCCCGGCGGTGACGTTCCCGCGCGCGCGCGACTCATTTCGGCGAGCTTGTCGCGCGGTTCGTGGCCCCATAGGGAGCTCCGGCCAAGGCCCTGGCGGCGACGCCCGCGCGCGTCCGCGCCAGTCATGTCGGCGCAGCGCGCGGTCCCATGGGGGGCTCCACGGAAGGCCCCCGCGGGCCCGCGCCGCCCATGACGGCGCGTCCTCCATGCGGTTCGCGGCCGCGCTGGGAACTCCGCCAAAGGCGCCCGCAGCGGCGCCCCCATGCGTCCGCGCCGCCTACTTTGCTGCACCCTCGCGCGGTTCGCGGCCCCGTAGGGGTGCCCCGCCTGCAGCCCCGGCGGCGACGACCCCACGGGTCCGCGCCGCTCATTTCGGCGTACTCCTCGCGCGGTTCGCGGCCCCATAGGGAGCTCCACCTAAAGCCCCGACGGCGACGATCACACGCGTCCGCGCCACTCATTTCGGCGCGCCCCTCGCGCGGTTCGCGGCCTAATGGGGGGGCCCCACTGAAGGCCCCAACGGCGACGCCCCCATGCGTCTGCGCGATCCACAGCGGCACGCCCCTCGCTCGGTTCGTGGCTCCATAAGGAGCTCCGCCGAGGGCCGCAGCGGCGCCGCCCGCGCGTGGGTGACACCCCGTCTCAGCGCGCCCTCACGCGCCTCGCGGTCTCATATGGGGGCCCCACCTATTGCCCCAGCGGCGCCGCCCGCGCGCGGGCGGCGCCCCGTTTCGGCGCGTCCCTCGCGCGTGTCGCGGCCCCGCGGGGAGCTCCGCCTAAAGCCCCAGTGGCCCAAATAACTGCTATACTACAGGACGCACCTGCCTAACGGGCGCTTTCTCCAGGCCTGGGGAGGATGATCTCCACACCAATTCCTCCTCCTCCTCCTCCTCCTCCTTCTCCTCCTCTTTCTCGTCGTCGTCAGTTATCCTCCTCCTCCTCCTTTTCCTCTTCCTCCTCCTCCTCCTCCTCCTCCTCCTCCTCCTCCTCCTCCTCCTCTTCATATTCCACATGCTATTCGAGCTTCTCGTCATCGCCACCCTCCTCCTCGGCATCGCCCTCGCCCTCGTCCTCGTCATGCCTCGTCGTTCTTTTCCTCCTCCTCATCCTTCTCCTCCTCCTCCCCCTCCTCCTCCACTTCCTCCTCCTCCCCCTCGCTTCCTTCTACTTATAAGCAACTTCTCCCTGTCGCCCCCCCCCAAGGCAAATGTTTCCCAACCGACCTGCGTTGTTGGGTCCTCGTTTTGAAGAGACGGTCCCCGCGTCTCCTTTTTTTTCCTCCTCCTGCTCCCCTATTCTCATCATCGTCATCATCATCATCATCATCATCATCATCATCATCATCATCATCATCAGCATCATCATCATCAGCATCATCGTCATCATCGTCGTCACACGCTTCGTGGCCCCATAGGAACTCCGCCGAAGGTCCCACTGGCACAATTCGCATGCGTCCCCGCCCTCATTTCGGCACATCCCTCACGCGTTTCGTGGCCCCATGGGAACTCCGCCGAAGGTCCCACTGGCACAGTTCGCATGCGTCCCGGCCACTCATGTCGGCACACCCTTCACACGCTTCGTGGCCCCATAGGACCTCCACCGAAGGTCCCAGTGGCACAGCTCGCATGCGTCCTCGCCGCTCATTTCGGCACACCCCTCAAACGTTTCGTGGCCCCATAGGAACTCCGTCGGTGGTCCCAGTGGCACAAATCACGTGCGTCCCCGCCACTCATTTCGGCACACCGCTCACACGTTTCGTGGCCCCATCGGAGCCCCGCCGAAGGTCTCAATGGTAAAATTCGCATGCGCCCCCAAAACTCATTTCGGCACACCCTTCACACGCTTCGTGGCCCCATCGGACCTCCGCCGAAGGTCCCAGTGGCACAGTTCGCATGCGTCCCCGCCACTCATTTCGGGACACCCCTCACACGCTTCGTGGCCCCATCGGAGCTCCGCCGAAGGTCTCAATGGTAAAATTCGCATGCGCCCCCAAAGCCCATTTCGGCACACCCTTCACACGCTTCGTGGCCCCATCGGACCTCCGCCGAAGGACCCAGTGGCACAGTTCGCATGCGTCCCCGCCGCTCATTTCGGCACACCCCTCACACGTCTCGTGGCCCCATAGGAGCCCGCCGAAGGCCCCAACGGCACACTTCGGATGCGTCCCCGCTACTCATTTCGGCACACCCCTCACACGTTTCGTGGCCCCATAGGAGCTCCGCGGAAGGTCCCAAGTCCCAGTGGCACAGTTCGCATGCGTCCCCGCGAGTCATTGTCCCATAGGTGCTCCGCCGAAGGTCTCAATGGCACAATTCGCATGCGTCCCGGCCACTTCTTTCGGCACACCCCTCAACGTTTCGTGGCCCCATAGGAGCCCCGCCGAAGGCCCCACTGGCACAGTTCGCATGCGTCCCCGCCACTCATTTCGGCACACCCCTCACACGTTTCGTGGCCCCATCGGAGTTCCGCCGAAGGCCCCTGTGGTAAAATTCGCATGCGCCCCCAAAACCCTTTTCGGCACACCCTTCACACCCTTCGTGGCCCCATAGACCTCCGCCGAAGGTCCCAGTGGCACAGTTCGCATGCGCCCCCGCCGCTCATCTCGGCACACCCCTCAAACGTTTCGTGGCCCCATAGGAGCCCCGCCGAAGGCCCCACTGGCACAGTTCGCATGCGTCCCCGTCGCGCGTTTCGGCACACCCCTTTCACGTTTCGGGGCACCATGGGAACTCCGCCGAAGGTCCCAATGGCACAGTTCGCATGCGTCCCCGCCACTCATTTCGGCACACCCCTCAAACGTTTCGTGGTCCCATGCGAGTTCCGCCGAAGTTCCCTGTGGTAAAATTTGCATGCGCCCCCAAAACTCATTTCGGCACACGCATCAACGTTTCGGGGCCCCATCGGAGCCCCGCCGAAGGTCCCACTGGCACAGTTCGCGCGCGTTTCCGCCACTCATTCCGGAACACCCCTCACACATTTCGTGGCCCCATAGGAGCCCCACCGAAGGTCCCACTGGCACAGTTCGCATGCGTCCCCGCCACTCATTTCGGCACACCCCTCACACGCTTCGTGGCCCCATAGGAGCTCCGCCGAAGGTGCCAATGGCACAGTCCGCACGCGTCACCGCCACTGATTCTGGCACACCTCTCATACGCTTCGTGGCCCCATAAGGAACTCCACCGAAGGTCCCCGTGGCGCAGTCCGCATGCGTTCCCGTTACCCAGCACAGCGTTTCGTGGCCCCATCGGAGCTCCACCGAAGGTCCCCGTGGCGCAGTCCGCATTGTGTTGTTCGTTTTCGTTCGCGTCGTGTACCACGCCACTCATTTCGGCACACCCCTAGCACGGTTCGTTGCCTCGTAGGGATCACCACCGAAAAAGTGAATCACAATGGCGGTACTCACGCCTGCATATGGTTAGGTCCTTCGTCAGGCTATTTTTTCGGGCGGGCTGGGCTTTTCGCTCGAGACTTCCTCACCACTGATGCCCCTGAAGCTTCAACACTGGCAACAGCTTCATCGACTGACGCGGGTGGTTTTTCAACATGTGGCTCTCGCCTTAGCGTCGCGCACATTCGTTTTAAACATTTGCAAGAAGCGGATGGTTTTCGAAATGTGGCTCTCGCCTCGCTCACATTGGTTTCTACACTTTGCAACAATTTCACGGATTGATGGCGGCTCCTTGCCAAAATGTGACTCTCGCGACAACGCCGCGCACATTCGTTCATACAAGTTGCAAAGGTTTGACCGATTCCCCATGTTCAGCGTAGCAGAAACTGTGCTTGGAATGACTCAGTTTTCTGAGGGCGCAGCAGTTACGTTGATTCGCGGTGTTGAAGTCCCACGAATGGCTTTCTGGCACGATTCAGGATCATCACGACTCAACAGTCATAGTGATCCGTGGCGTTCGAATCCCGATACCATTGTTGGGCATGTTCAGGGTTTTCAATCGGTTGTGTTCCAGCAGGGCAATGAATTTCCTTAACCGTCGCAGGGGCCTACCAAGAGGGAGCTTGGAGGGAGGGTTTATTCCAACATCGTTGATGACTCTTGGGTTTGCACTGGTCTTACCATTCCTCCTCCCCCTCCTCCTCCTCCCCCTCCTCCTCCTCCTCCTCCTCCTCCTCCTCCTCCTCCTCCTCCTCCTCCCCCCCCCCCTCCTCCCGGGCACCGTACTCCCAATCCTGGATCTCCTCCTTCTCGTCTCCCTGCCCCCCCCACCGCGCCGGCACGGCAGGAACTGGGCACAACTCAAAACCTCTTCCAGAGGACCCCAACCACACACCGACGCCGATCCCCGGGGCCAGCCCCGTCCAGGGCCCGGGGCCCAGGGCCCGCACACGCGCCTTCCAGGCTCAGGCTCCAGAGAAGCCTTCACGCCTCACACGCCGATCCTGGGCCCAGGATGGGCCTGGCCAAGGTCGGCGTCGGTGCTGTGGTTGGCGTCGTCGGGATCTCCTTCTCGATCTGAACCCCCCTCGTGTCGCCCCCCTCGGGCACGGACTGGCCCAGCACGACGGGCCACCGAACACCCGCAATGGTCTGCAAAGCGCCTCCGCAATGGCTGCGCAGAAGTGCGACCAGACGGGCACAAGGGGGAGGAGAGGAGGACGGCGAGGACTGGGGGGGCGAGCGGGGTGAAGAGGGGGGTACCCCACGGGGGGCAGGGTGGCGGGAACACGGGGGAAGGGGGAGGAGGAAGGAAGATCAAGAAGAGGAAACCGAGGAAAGGGAGGGGGAGGCGAGTGAGGTGGGGCGGGGAAGAAAAACAGGTGGGATAGCCAAGGGAAGACGATCATGTCCAGAACATCAATCCTGGGGGGCAAGATGGGCCTCCCAGCTCGCCGATGCTGGGTCCTCCGGCTGCCTCGCGTTCCACGAGGCTATGAAAACGCTGGCCCTGGTAAGGCGTATATTTCGGATATCGATGCCGGGACGATCATTTTTCAAACAATTAAACATCCCCACCCGTAAATACGGTATCCGTCTGACACTTCTGCGGCGTAAAGCCGGCTGGCCAGTTAATCAACGCTCGGCCATCCTGTTTCCCGCCGGAATCTCGAAATAGGGAGGGGAGGCAAGCGGGAGGTATCACAAGTAACCCTCGATGGTCCCCCCCACCGCCCGAAACCCCCAAGCCCCAATTCCCTGAAGACGCTCCGACGGGCTTTCGAAAGGCTGGACGTATTCGATGTTCTTCATCGTCCCTGGATGGCCCTAAGCTGGCCCGAGAGAGTTCCCAGGTGGATCCAACACGGTTCCAGGACGGCCCCAAAAAGGGCTCCGATACGGCCCCCAAAACAACCGAAAAGGTCCCCACGGAACCCCAAGACATTCAACGAGAGCCCAAAAACAACCCCAAGACGGCCAAAGTAAAGCCGACAACAGTCCTTCAAGAAATGGGGCGAAATGTGGCACATGTAACTGCCTTCTGGTCGGTGATCGAATGTCGCTCGCTTGGACGGTGGCGAATCCGCCGCAGGCCGATGGCCATACTCACACACTCACACAAACATCCTTGTTTACACATGTATGGGTAAAATGTAGATGTATAGGTATGTGTGCAGAAACAATATCACGCATACATGGGTATGCGCATGTAAATGTGTAAGCACATGCATGCATATGCATGTATGTATGTATACATAAATATACCGATAAATATACATGCATAATTGTATATGTAAATGTACATGTGTTTATGTAAATGCATCGGAATGGGTGTGTACACGTGTACATGTATATGTATACGTGTATATATATATAGGTTTTCGTGGTTGTACATCGGTATGCACTGTGTATCTGTGTAGGTGAATGTGTATGTGTGTACATACATGTATTTGTAGTTGTAGTCGTATATGGTACTGGTAAGGCTCGCCAACATCTGCATGATAATATAAACGCGTCGGTGTTTACATTTGGATACGTAGACGCTTACAACTGTATGTGCAATTGCATATGTGTATATGTTTATACATATACACAGCTATGAACGAGAAAAGCAATGCGACAACACATACATGTACATATACAAGAAAGAGGAAGAGAGAGCGATACATATATATATATATATATATATATATATATATATATAACAAAAACAAGCAGGAGGGCTGCGGTGTGGAATGTCCTTGGAAGGTGTACGGCCCCCGACATCAAACATACACCGCCATGACACCACATTTGTGGTTCACCGTACGCGCCCTCGATCTGTACTTGCTTTGAACGTATATGTTAGCCAGCGTGGGCCCGAACATCTGTTTTTACAAATACAACCTAGGATGTGCACCCTAGGTGGGGCAACAGGTGGTGTAACCTATGTGGTGCGATATCTCTGGTGCATTCTATGTGGTGCAAACTGTCTGGTGCGATCTACGTTGTGCCATCCACATTGGGTAATCTGCCAAACCGGTCCACATTACTGCATGATGCAAGACATAATGTGCAACCACGTTGAAGCCCTTGTCGCGCATCCTTTGGTCTAGGACTGACTATGCCCACTTTCTCGAGCACCCCTGGTACTGTTCGTCTCCAGCGTTTCGGCGTGTGGCCAGCTATCCTCACCAGGACCTGCCACAAACAACCACACGGGGCAAGCCGACGCTATCACGAACAACGCATCCGTTTCCGACTGTGTGTAACATCAGTGTGTGCAACACCCAAATCGCCAGAATATGTTAAGCGGGCCCAGAGGATGAGCGCAGGCAGCTGAACTGCCAGCGTCAACCGAGAGCCTGGCTTTTTGGCCTTCATGGAAGGGAGGAAACAACTTGTTGCACTAGACCTGTCGCGAGATCTATGTTTTGCAGACTATGTGCTCTACGTTGGGCAACATGTGCTCTGCAATCTACAGATACATATATATATATACATATATATATATATATATGTATATGTGGTGGCGCCTATGTGGTGCAAGCTGTGTGGTGCAACCTACGTGGTGCGATCTATGCTGCGTATTGAATGTGGAGTGGTCTATGTGGTGCGGCCAATGTTGTACAATCTGCGTGGTGCAATCCACGTGGTGCAACCTATGCGGCGCAATCCATGCGGTACAATATATGGGAGGTGATAATTTCTGTTCGCAATGAATTGTCCACTCCACTGCTCGCGCAAACATCCCACCCGCCCACCCGCAACTTGGTTTGCAAAATCTTTTAAGACCGTGACGGTGGGTACCAAATTGCACGTGGCAACGACAGCGACGCCAACGACGACAGCGACAACGACGACGACGCCGCCGACAACGACTACGACGACAGTGACGACGTCTCCAACGACTTCGACGACGCCGACAACGACGACGACGACGACACTGACGACGACGACGCCGACGCCGACGCCGACGACGACGATGACAACGACGACGACGATGACGACGCCGACGACGACGACGACGTCAACGACGCCGACGACGACGACGACGGCGGCGACGACGCCGACGCCGACGTCGACGACGACGAAGACGACGACGCCGACGACGACGACGACGACGAAGACGACGACGACGTCGCCAACGAAGACGACGACGAGGGAGGAGGGAGGACGACGACGGCGACAACGACGACAACGACGACAACGACGGGGAGGAGGGAGGACGGCGACGACGCGAACGACGAAGAAGGAGGAAGGACGGCGACGCCGACGACGACAACGACGAGGGAGGAGGGACGACGACGACGACGACGACAACGACGACGACGACGGCGACGAAATAGGAGGGACGACGACGAGACGCCGACGACGGACGACGACGAGGGAGGAGGAAGGACGACCACGGCGACAACGACGACGGAAACGACCACGACGCCAAAGAGGACGACGACGACGAACCCGAGGAAAGACAGAGGACGACGTGGGCGACGACGACGACGACGACGCGGGAGGAGGGGTGACCGCGACGACGACGACGACGACGCAAGAGCGCGCGCGCACGCTTTTGTTGAAACTCCGTGTTGCGAAACCTTTTGTTTTTGTATGTTTTTTGGACACACGATTTTGAAATCCTTCCGAAACCGATGGGCCTTGAAATATTTCGGCATACGCGCGCGACGACGCGCGCGTTTGCACTTCGTCTCATTTTGTTGCAGAGGATTCTCGCGACGACACACGCGCAAGGGCGTTCGACAGATTTCGACATGCGAGCGCGCGAAGCCTGTTTGGTAGCATTTTGTGAAACTCTTGAAAAACCTATGGTTTCTTAAGATTTCGCAAGAGCTCGCGCGTAAGTTATTTTAGCACATCAGTGTTGCGAAACCCTGTGTTTTTGTGTGCTGTTTGGAAACTCGATTGCGAAATCTTTCTGGCAACAAAGGTTTTTGAAGGATTTCGGCATGCGCGCGCGACGACGCGCGCGTGCGCACTTCGTCCCATTTTTTGCAAAGGATTAATGGACAAGTCTTGTGTTAGAACAAAAAATGTCACCGCGTATTGTTTTTTTTACAAGGGCACCTCAGAGGGGGCCGATACTGGCCCCCCTTGGATAGTGTAAATTCATATTTAGGATGGACATGTGGCCATAATCATTTATGATTCACATACCCGAAAGGGGGGCGGATAACGCCGGGGGGGTGGGGTAGAGTCCATATTCTCGTTTTAGAAACGAGAATCGAGGGCGACGACGGGGCGGCGACGGCGACCACGGGGCCGCCAGACCGCCAGCCAGGCCCAAACGACGGGCGGCGACGGGGCGGCGACAGCGAGCACAGAACCGCCAGACCGCCAGCCAGGCCCAGACGACGGGCGGCGACGAGGCGGCGACGGGGCGGCGACTGCGAGCATGGAGCTGCCAGACCGCCAACAAGGCCTAGACGACGGTCGGCGACGGGGCGGCGACGGCGAGCGCGGAGCCGCCAGACCGCCAACCCGTCCCAGACGACAGGAGGCGACGAAGGCGGCGACTGGGCGGCGAAGGCGAGGACGAGCCGCCAGACCGCCAGCCAGGCCCAGACGACGGGCGGCGACGAGGCGGCGACGGGGCGGCGACTGCGAGCATGGAGCTGCCAGACTGCCAGTCAGGCCCAGTTCCTGATAAAAGAAATGAGAACCCCTACGTGCAAGCAGTGTTTGGGGAATTCACAGTTATACATGCATGTATGTATGGATGTATATGTGTACGTATGTATAGGTAAAGGTATATGAATATGTATGCATATACATGCACTCATCAAGCACATCGAACAATACGTTCTGAATGTGAGAACGAGAACGACAGCGATTTGGAGCATGGGGGGGCTGGCGGCAGCCATGCGCCTACGGGAAGAAGCCTCGGAGGTAGCGGCTTCATACGACAATGACCACTACGCAGGTTGGTTATCTGGACCGCTCTGCCCGACCATGTAACTACACGCTCGTCAATTTGCCAATCACGAATGACCAGGCTGACGAAATGGAGGGAGGCGACGATCAGAGGGGGCCGAACGGTCATTCATTGTCCCTGGGTGCGTGGCTGAAGTGAGACTCCCTGGTGAGGATTATGCTTGTTACGTTGTCGTCGTCGTTGTCGTTGTCGTTGTGAATGCTGTTGTTGTTGATGTTGGTGTTGCTGTTGTTGTTGTTGTGGTGGTTGTTGTTGTTGCTGTTGTTGTTGTTTGTCGTTGTCCCCCCCGCGACCCCCCCGCGACCCACCCCGCGACCCACCCCGCGACCCACCCGCGACACACCCCGCGACCCACCCGGCGACCCACCCCGCGATCCACCCCGCGACCCGACCAAACCCGCGACCCACCCGCGACCCACCCCGCGATCCATCCGCGACCCATCCGCGACCCACCCGCGGCCCACCCGTGGCTCACCCGCGGCCAACTCCGCGACCGATCCACATTGGTTCGAAGAAAAGATCGGCGCCTGCGGCGGACTCGTTGCATAATTTGGTAAACTTTGGCGCCTGCGGCAGGCTTCTCCAGAGTCTCGCAGACTGCCGACGTCCCCACCGCCCCCTCACTCTGATCCGCATCTGCGGGGTGCTACGTATTGTTATTATCCTTATCACCCTTCCCCCATACGCGTATAACTCCTCTCCACCTCCACCTCCTCCTCCTCCTTCTCTTCGCCTGCGTTATGAAACACGCCCCCCTGCGGTGGCGGCGGTACCGCACGAGACTGCAAGTCCTTGTCAAACTGCGATAATCCAGGCGAACGTCAGTCAGAGTGAAGAGCGGCCAGATGATGATGGGGGGATTAATGCGACGAGTAGTCCAGCGTCAAAAAGGAGTGACGCATGTCAGAAAGGCTGTGAAGCCGTGCGTCGGTCGGTCGCGGCAATGGTCTTGCTCGCCGAACCGCGCAGAGGTTTCTCATCGTGGAGCCTCCACCACAACCCTGTGCTTATTCCTTCTGAACCCCCCCTGCCTGCTCACTCATTCCACCCATCAGCAGCATTATCCGCCAGCGTGTCCTGAGGCACGAGTTGAAGTGCCCTCAAGACCCTTGGAATTCTTCGTCCCCAATCCTGACTGAATGAATATCAAGGGGCCCTGGCCTTCCAGTGTGCCTCAGGAGTGTTCTCGCATGACCTGTGCAGAGCCAAGGGGGGCCCCCAGTGTCATCGAAAGATCGCTCCAAGACGCTCAAGATGGTCTCCAGACGGCCCCAAAAGGCCCTAGGAGGGATCCAAGGGGCTCCCTCAGGAAGGCCCCGAGAGACCAACATCAGTGATGTGCAATGGTCTTGGAACAATGTTAGCGATCTCGCCTTGTCGGGTTTTCGATGCTCCAAGGCGGCACTAAAGGCCCCCAAGATCGCCCCTATGACAGCCCCAGAGGCCCCCAAGAGAGTTACAGACGGCCAAGAGGGCTCCAATAGTGCCAAATAGGCACCCAAAGCGGCCCAAGAGAGCCCCTACAGAAACCCCAGAGGGTGAGCACGGACCGACATTTCGTGCCCCCAGCTGCTCCAGGAGCCCCCCAGGCCTAAATCAGGCTCGAGAGGCCCCCAAGCTGCCCCAAGGCCACCCCGAAACCGCCCCCAAGATGCCCCAAAGCCACCCCGCCACATGCTTCCACATGTGCGTTTGTGTGTGTGTGCGCGCGTGTGTGTGTGTGTGTGTGTGTGTGTGTGTGTGTGTGCGTGAGTGTGTGTGTGTGTGTTTCCCTCTCTGCCTTTGCTTGGCCTTTGTTTGTTTTGCTTGTCTTGCTGGCCCCTTGTGGTCCAGATGCGCGTCCAGTTCCGGCGGCCGGGTTCCGGCTTGCGTCGCTGGTCATGCTGCAATGCCAACGAATTGGTGCTCGTGCGCTCCTAAGGATCTCGCCCGACTTCCTGTCCTGTCCGCCGTCGCCTGCGGGGCCCTTCCCGCCCGCGCCCGTTTGGCGCTGCTGCCCGCTGCTCCCTGCCACTGACCGCTGCCCGTCGCCTCTGCCCCGTGAGGGCTCGGCGGTGCCCCCCTTTTCACTTTCAGGCTTCCATGGTGCATCTGGGAGCTTCACCAGTCCAACGGTAACTCGCTTCGCCTGGCGTGCGGCTCCGAGCGCTCGTGCGGCTTCCCGTCCCAACTGCGTGCGACCGAACAAACTTATGTGTGCAAATTTCATATCCTGGTATGTACGCGTCGGAACGACGATCTACCATGACCCAACCGCACGTGACGCATTTCCAGAAAAGTGTCCTACATCGCAAGACCCACACTTCAGGGCAAGCGATCAAAAGTCTGCATGCGTACCCTATTACGGGCGTGATTCAGGAAGACGCCCTCCCGAAACCAGGGGAGGATCCAGCGTAATTCAATCCGCAATACCTCCCAAGGGGGGGTCTACTTCATGAGTACTCCCAATGAAACCCACCAGCCTCGTCTTTCTGCTCTCCCTCTCCTTCTTCCCCCTTCTCTCCAGTCCCTCTCTTCCTTCTCCAACTCGTGCTCCTCCCACCTTCCCTCCTCCTCCGTCTCCTCCTCCTCTGTTTCGCCCTCCTTCTCCCCCTCACACCCCAGACCCTTCTTCTCCTCTTTGTCGCTCCCCCAAAACAACCTTGGGGACGCTGGAGTGCTGACGGGTGCGGCGTAGGCCTGTTCCATTTTTCGTATAAAGCAATAGCGGCGTGGCCTCACGCGTGCGGCAGAAGGCGGGCGTTTCTGAATTTGATGGTCCTGCTGCAGCGAAAGGAAATAGCGACAAACACATACCGCTTACAACATCGGAGGTCCAGTACTGCCAGCACGAACAACTGCGCGAACCCATTGCGAATCACACGCCAGAATGCAACCACTCATCTGTGTCACATCTTCTCAACGCGTCTTGCTTTCCTGAACAGTAGCGGCATCATGACGAGTTCCTATGCCCGTGGGCCGACACAAAGAAAATACTTGACATTAGCAATCCCGGCCCTGGACGTAATGAGCTAATGAGCATATACACAATTTCGCATCATCATGCGCAGCGCCATCCTTGCGAAGGTGCTCTCATATTCACCGCCACAGCATGCAATCCTTATCGACCTCCCCGCTCATTACACCTTTCAGCATCGCCACCCTGCGCCAGGTGGGCGATGGGGAAGGAGGCGGCCCAGGTCGATGACGCTTGGCGGCTCAAAGATGGGGCCCCGAAGGATGGTGCCTTCCAAACGACGGGCCTCAAACAACGCAAATTCAACCTGGGATCGGGGCCCCATCCACAGAGGCCACCTCAATGGGGTCCACGTAGATGGGGTTGGAGGGTCGCGCCGCATCCTCGACGCACCGAAGATACAACAGCAAAGTGGGCGATGTATCGGCGACGTCGGCGCGGAGAAAATCAGGTTCCACATCAAGCCGCAACGCCGATGCGTCGCGATCCTCTGATCGCCGTTTGATACGACCGCCGGCGATCCTCTGATCGCCTCTCATCGCCGTCTGATCACGGGGCCCCATCTCTGATCCAGCGAGGGCATGCCGCCAGGCCAGACGCTGCCAGCGCGCGCCTGGACACGGCGCCCCAGCTCCCCAGAGGAGCAGCAGCGGCGGCAGACGCCCGGGATCGAAGATCCGATCCGGGGGCGTGCTCTCCTCGAGCTGGCACGCGCGAAACGCATTGCTTCTGTGTTCCAAGCTGCCTGGCTCGTCGCCGCCGCCCGTCGCCTGTGCGCTGGTCTGGCTGGCTTGTGGTGGCCCGCCGCCGCCCGTCGCCGCTACCCGTCTTGGCCTGTACGCCGGTCCCGCCGGCTCGTGGTGGCACGTCGCCGCCCGTCGCCGCCGTCCGTGTGGGCCTTTGCGCCGGTCCGGCTGGCTTGTGGTTGCACGTCGCCGCCCGTCGCCGCCGCATTTTGATCGCAACTTTGATTGTGCGAACCTCGTCTTTCTGTTGCGTAAATAGAAATTCGGCTTACCACCCTGGGATTATCAACGCTACCTCGGATAGCGCAATTTACAAATGATTCTGGCCGATCGCTTATCAGAAATATGAAACAAATCCGCCCCAGCTAGATCCGGTATCGCCCCCAACCCATCCCTCAAATCTTGGTATGCGCGCCCACTCAAATGTAACACAATATCCGTAAGGGCTTCGCCCCCATGCCGCCGGCCCCCCTCTCTTAGAATGAGACTTGCCAGAGCTATGCTGGGATGTCTGGACGCTGACGTGAAATAATGTAGGGACTTCACGCGAGGACCAATATAAATGCCGATTTGCGTCAGGGGTGCCACCGAATTCGAGAAATGTGGCAACTCCCTTGTGTTTTTGGGCCCTGGCCCCACCGATTTGCGTGAGGGGTGCCACCGATTTTGAGAAATGTTGCACGTCCCCTGTGTTTTTGGACCCTGACCTTGCCGATCTGCACGAGGGGTGCCACAAAATTTCAGAAATGTGGTGCATCCCTTGTGTTTTTTGACCCTGACCCCGCCGACCTGCGTGAGGGGTGCCACCGACTTTCAAAAATATGACACATCCCTTGTGTTTTTGGACCCTGACCCCGCCGATTTGCGTGAGCGGTGCCGCCGAATTAGAGAAATGTGGCAAATCCCTTATGTTTTGGGGCCCTGACCCCGCCGATCTGCGTGAGGGGTACCACTGAAGTTTAAACACGTGGCACATTTATTACGTTGTTGGACCCTGACCTTGCGGATCTGCGTGGGCGGTGTCAATTTTCACCTCCCCAGGAATTCCGAACACCCTCCCAGGGCGTGGTAGCTCTGCTGGTTTGGGCCCCCCCCCCTCGCGCGTTCATCAACAAGGAACAGTAAGCAGCAAGAAGCAGAACTGTAACAGTGGAAGCTGGAAGCTGCAACTGGCACAGGGAGCAGCACATTCCCAGCCTACAGCCTGGTGGCCCCGCAAGGGGGCCCGCGGATTTCTTTCGGGAATCCGTCCCCACACATGAGCAAAACTCGGCACGCGCGCGTACTCGAGCGCGCATGCTGAAATTCCCCCCCCCACACACTCAATCAAGTTTCGCACAATGATGAATTCCACGAAAACATACAAACAACAAGTTTGCAACATTCTGTTTTCAAGAATCTGTGCGCGCATACGATTTTTACTCAACAACGATTGTTTCAACATCTTCAGGAAATGCGACCAAGCAGGTCCTCGCGCGCGCATGTCGGAATCATAGAGGAAGCGCGATCGACCATCGCTAGAATTAACATCTTATACAAAAAAGGGGGGCAACAACCAGGCCCCCCCCCCACTCGCCTCAAGACACAACCAAGAGGGGGGGGGGCCATAATCGCGAAACCTCCCCCCGCCCCTCCCGCTCCACACATAGCCGGGGGTGTCCGTCAACAGCGGCAGCGCACCTGTCGCCCGCGCCCGCGCAAGGCGCCGGCTTTGACAGAATGCTGCTATGGCTGGGTCTACCGCTCTCATCGGATATGTGTACGATGGCTTGATCCAGCTTTTATGAATCCTATCAGTGTTCGATCGACGTCCAATGAGATCCTACACAGGACTGGTCCAGCTTTCGCATAACCCTACTCGGACTAAGTCCAGTTTGATGTACCTCTAGTGGGGTCCTATTGAGGCTTATTCCATCTTTAATGCAATCCTAGTAAGGTTGGACTCAACTCGAATGGGATCCTACCAGGTCCGACCCAGCTTCACTGGGACCCTACGATGCCTCAATCCAGCTCTAACGGAGTCTCACTCGGGGTCGATCCAGCTCAAATAAAATCTCGCTGAAGTTGGATATAGCTATAACAACATTCTTGTAGGACTGGATCCAGTTTGGGTCCAACCCTACGAAGGCTCGGTCTAGCTTGAATCGAATCCTGCTCAAGTTCCATCGCGCTTCGTTCGCACCGAATGGTCGATCCTACTCACTCAGAATCTTGCTAGGGCTCGGCCCAGCTCTGATGGACTCCGACTAGGGCTCGTTCCAGCTCTAACATCATCTCAATAGAAATGGGTCCAGCTCTAGTTCGCCCTACAGAGGCCCAGTCCAGACCAAGTAGAATCCATTGACGGCTAGGTTCCGTTCTAGAAGGACCATATCAAGGATGGATCCAAGACCGATGGAATGTTACCAAGACTGTACCCAAGTAGGGCTCAACCCGTCTCAAATAAAATCATGCCAGGGCTCGATCAAGCCCGAATCGAATTCTATTGGGGCTCGACCCATCATGTATAACATCCTGCTAGAATTCGATCCAGCCGTAGTCGCATCCCGCCGCCAAGGCTCGATCGTCGTCGTCGTCGTCGTCGTCGGCGTCGTCGTCGCCGGCGTCGGCCGCCCGGGTCGCCGACGCGCGCTGCAGAGCTCGCGCGCCAGCGCGGCCTGAGAGGCGCGCCGGGAAGCGCCCGACGGTCAGCGCCAAACTAGCTGGCCGTTCTGCGCGCGAACCTTCGAACGCTAGCACAGCCGCGCCGATGCGCCAGCCAGCGCTAAGCCGTCGTCGCACTTGCCGCCGCATGGGTCTTGCAAGCCAAGTCGCGCGTGGGCGGGTGGGATGATTGCGCGACCAGTCGGGATGGCGACTTCATCATCATCAACATCAGCATGCCTGTCATCCATTTTTGTTTCTTTCTCTCTCTCTCTCTCTCACCTTCTCCTACTCCAGGAGCATCCCCCCCTGCGTTCGTTACGTGCCTCGGTACGCTCGGCCCCCGACCAACCTCCTCATCCTTGGGTCCGTGCTCCCGAGGTCGCGATTCCCGAGACAAATTACATGGGTCTGCGATTACGAGGCCACCGTCCGCGCTCCCGAGGCCACGACACCCAATGAACTCCGATGGATCCGCGCTCCCGAGCTTCCAAGACGGCCGAGGCAGGCCAACCGCCAATCTGATCCAAGATGCCTCCTAGACGGCTCAAGATGATGCCAAGACGGCCTCAAGACAGCCCAAGAGGCCCCCAAGACGGCCCAAGAGGACCCCCAGCATGGCCCGAAGAACCCAACGTCATGGATGTAACCCACGTGGTAGATTGCATCGCGTTGCGTGCGCTAGATATATTGTACCGCGTAGATTTCACGTCGTTGCTTCGTACGCATTGAACCGCGCAGCTTGCGCCACATGTGCTGGGCCACGAAGATTACCCCGCATAGACTGCACCGCGTAACTCGGGCCACGCAGATTCCAGCGCGCAGGTGAGGCTGCAAACGTTGCACCGCATGCATTGCGCATCCCGTCAGCCCTGTTGGGCTAGGGAGGTCCAGCGATGACTTGGTTTCCTGTTTCACAAGCCCCTGGGCCTGCGATGCTCCCAGATGGCGTCCACGGCGGCTCAATATCGCCGCCGATGGTCGAATGTTGTTTCGCGCGCGCCTCGAAGGCCACGCGAGGGCCGCGAGGCGGCCCGCGGCGCTCTCGGAGCCCCCATCGAGACCCCCCCCCAGAGAGCGAATCCTTCAGATACCTGAAGGTCATCGGTGATTGTTGCCTTCTCGCCTTCCGCTTCCGACGCGCACTTGAAGCCTGAAAGCGGCCGCGCGATGGCTCGAGAGAGCCCGGGCCGATTTAGAAAACGCCAGACAGGAGGGGGGGGGGGGGGGCAAGCGTTGGGGCCCT
Source organism: Prorocentrum cordatum (assembly GCA_963575745.1). Taxonomy (NCBI): domain Eukaryota; class Dinophyceae; order Prorocentrales; family Prorocentraceae; genus Prorocentrum; species Prorocentrum cordatum. The sequence goes on from CAUYUJ010014476.1 coordinate 99,238, forward strand.
CCTCGCAGACGCCCTCCACGACGGCCCCGAGAAGCCCTCCGGGGCTCCCGGGCGGCCCCCGAGCAAGCGCCGCAACGCCCCGACGGGGCCCAGAGAGCATCGCGATGGCGCGATCACCCAGAAGAGCCCAGAGAGGGCTCCAAAGGGCGATTTTTAATGCTCCGCCCTCGTCCTCGTCATCCTCTTCCGACCTTGCCTATCCGCCGCCGTGCCTGCGCGGAGTGGGCGCGCTGAGCTGATCGTTTGTCGTCTGCGAAAAATTCAATGGGATTTCTGGGGCCTGCCCCCCCCCCCCCCCTCGCGCCGCGCGCCCCTCTGGGGCCGCCCCCCTTGAAAGTGCCCGCCGCGCGTTATTTTCAGCCCCCGGGCGGCCGAGATGATTTCGAATGCAGCCGAGACGACGCCGAGACGTGACAAGACGGCTCAAGACAGCTCAAGAGGCCCCCGAGACAGCGCCAAGACGTTCCCAGGTCCCCAAGAAGGTGCTGGCGCCATTGATTTGTCCGCGGCTTTTGCAACGCTTTGACGATCTCGCCCGCCCGAGTTCCCGACCGCTCGCGGCGGCCCAGGGGGCGCCCGATATAGATCCACAACAGCCTGCGAGACCCCCCGGCGGCCCCGAGTTGGCCGAGGAGGGCCGCGAGGGCGCCGAAGAGGCGATCTAAGAGGGCTCCGAGACGGCCCTGGAACGTTCCACAAGGGCACCGAGACTGCCTAGAGAGGAAGACGGCCGAAGATCACCGGGGGCGCCGCCGGGGGAACCCCGAGAAACAACGAGCGCGGAATTTCCGTTGGGCCCCCCGCCTGTCTGGGTTTCAACCCGCCCGGGACTGCCCGACAAGCCCCCAAAATCGCTCTGGCGCGGCCCGGGCAAGCCCCGAGATCGCCCGAGAGGCCCCCGAGGGGGTCGCGAGACGAGCCTAGATCGCTTCCAGAACGCGCTAAGACGGCCGGGGGGCCCGGCCCCCGAGACCGCCCCTGACAATTTGGCAAAGGGCCCGAGCAAAGGGGGGCCCGGGAAGCCCCCGGGGCGCCCCCGAGAGAGCTCGAAGTCAAAGCCTGAGGAGGCGAGCGACGCTGGCATTCCTGAGATTTCTGAAAGATTTTGAAGTTCTCGCCCCCCCCCCCGCCCCCCGCCCAAAACGGCTCGAGCGGCCTCCGAGATGGCTCCGAGACGGCCCGAAAGGCGCTCGGGAGAGCACTGGGCCGGCCCGAGAGGATCCAAGACACCCAAGAGGCCCCCAATAGGGCCCCGAGACGACCCTGCACCAGCGCGCCAAGACAGCGCAGAGAGATCTCCAAGACTGCCTCCGAAGTCTTCGGATGGGCCGACGGGCCCCCTGAGACGGCCCAACATGCCCGAGGCCCCCGCGAGGCCCCAGCGCGCCGCCTCCCAGGAAGCCCCCTCATGAATAGAAATCGAAACCCCGCCGCTGGCCCCACCGAAGAAATCTCAACTCGCTCGCCGACATAATCTTCCACGTTCATCCCTGACCCCAACCCCCCCTCCCCCCGAGGCCCCCGACCCCCCCCCCCCCCGCGCGGAAATCATCGGCCCACTTAGCGGCGAGGGCGACGCGAAGGTTCAGCCGTCCGCGCGATTTCAGGTTGCGAGTTTATGTCGGCCCGACCCAGCAGTAGCACCTGGGCCCCGGCACTGATCCAAATGTGGCAGGTAGGATGAAGGGTGGGTTGGTCCGATCCGCACAATTTAGATCTCCATCATGGCGATATGCCGCGCAACAAGGCCCGCTTAGACCCTTCCGGCCGAAGGTGCTCTCCCAGCGAGAGGACCGCGCGCCCCCCGAGTCCGCGCGGGGCATGCGCCCCGGACTCGCAGGTGCGCGCAGGCGTAGATCATGTGCAAGCGCGCTCACTGCACCGCGCAGCATCCGCCTTGGCTGGCCCTGACCCCACCCATGTGCTCGGGACAGAACTTGTTCAGATCGAGCGAGTCTGACTCGCCGTCCGACCTGGTATTGGGCGCTGCGTTCTGCGCGCCGCCGCTGCTGCCCAGCTTCACCTTCGCGCCCATGTCCTGTGCGAGCTGCTGGGCGCGGTCGAACGCCTCGCTGGCGACCCGCTGGGCTCTGGTGAACTTATCGACCACCTGCTGCCAGTCCCCGCGCGCGGCTTGAGCTGCTGCGAACACTTCGCGACCCCGCTGCGAATTCCCCTGCGCCGCGTCTGCCTTCTCGGCCGCCGACGGCGCGGCGGGTGGCGCGCTCGCAGTGGCCGCCATCGCCCAGCGAGCTTTTGCTGCAGGGCCGCCCCTCGCCTCGCGTGCGCCTCGAGGTTTTCGCCGAATCGTCTCATTCGACTTGAGGTTTTGAATTATCTGCCGCTCCTTGTCGCTCTGTTGGGCGACGGGTGCGTCCAGCAGCGCGAGAATATCGCGCGCCTCCTGCGCGCCCTTGATTGCCCGCGTATCGACGAGTCTCCGACGCGTTCGCGCCAGCGTTTCGCCGCGGCGCGATGGCGCAGCGCCGCTGCTCCCCGACGCCGCGGCGGGCCCTGGGGCGACGCGCCTCGCGTGGGCCTCCGCGCCTCCGCTTGCGCCCAGCAGCCGGGCATGGGCGACGTATCGATCATAATCCGCAACTGCGTGCCAAATTGCGCGCCCTTGGTGTCTGGCTCGTCTGGGTCATCCTACCATCGCCTGGTGCCGAGCATGCTTTTGCGGTGTTCTCTGGGAAGCGAGCTGGCCAAGTCGATGGCATCTTGGCGATCCAGTTGGGGCCCGTACGTTGAGGCCCTTCAGCCTCGGCGGCCGCTCCATGGAGCCGCCGCGGGCCTTCCTCGCGCGGAGAAAATCGAATCTCGCTGCCGGCGCCTCATGGCGCCGCCTCACGGGATGAGCTTGGCCACCTGCTCTTCGACCCGCGCTTCCTCTCGCAAGCGCTTTCGACGGTGGCGCCTTGACTCGCGCCGTAAATGCGCCGTCGTGCTCCTTCCTGACGACGGCTGGTAGACGCAAGTGCGCGGCTTGTCTGTCGGCCAGGTGCAACCGGCCATTCTACTTGATGCTCGCCTCTGGTTGCACCATCCAGCCTCTTGCTGTCATTGGCATCCACTTGTCAGCACTTGCGTGCTTCCACACCGGTATCCCACTGGCTGACCGACCGCCAACTAACAGGCGCATGCCGCGGCAATCCGCCACGAGCTCAAGTTCGCAAGACAGGTGCAACGCTCTCACAGGAGATTCGATGGGGGCAGTTCTAAGCGATGGTACCTCGACCCACGCTGTAGCTACGTCGTCGTGC
>CAUYUJ010014476.1:105000-115000 GCA_963575745.1 Prorocentrum cordatum
CGCCTCGCGCGCGGGCGCGGCAGAGATGGGCCAGCCAACGCCAAGCATTCATCGGAATCGCCGCTGCGTGGGGCACGCAAACCAAATTACGGGCGGGTGGGGTGATTGCTCGAACGATGGAATTAACAACTCGCGGCGAACAGAAGTGGTTTCAAAATTTGTCAAAAATAATGAGACCGGAGAAAAAACCCAATCAGGGCTATAGGGCTAATGAGCTATAGGGCTATAGAGCAATAGGGCTATAGAGTTGTAAGGCTATATGGCTATAGGGCACCCCCGGGCACCCCCAGGCACCCCCGGGCACCCCCAGGTAACCCGGGCACGCCCGGGCACCCGGGCACCAAGGCGCCCCCAGGCACGCCCGGGCACCCGGGCGCCCCCGGGCGCCTGGGCACCCGGGCGCGCCGTAAAATCGGCGACGAGCCTAACCTAACCATATGAATCCGCTACGACCCCCACAGAGGCAAGCTCTGACTGGGGATTAAGACCCCCCGCCGCCCCCCCCCCCCCCCTTCCGGAATTGGCGGGGCTGAAACGGCATTCCCCCCGCCCCATCCCATGCGCATGCTACTACTGGCACGCGCCAGTTTTCAAGAACAGGCATCACTAATCCCTTGCGCAAGTGTGAGGAAGTGCATGCGAGCGCGTCGCGTCGCCGCGTGCCGAATTCCTTCGAAAGCCTTAGGTGTCGCGAGAATGTCAAGATCGAATGGCTCTCCAAGAAACCACTGTGTTTCATTCGCGCGCGACCGGGGCGGCCTCTCTCGCGCGCGCCGAGATCGCCCGGGCGCCCTCGCGCGCGCGCCGTCGAGCGCGCGCGCAGGAATCTTGCGAACGAGTAGTATTTCGCACGGATTTCAAATTCGACTGGCCCGATTTCCTTGCTTCTATCAAGTGTAGGCATGGCTTTACAACGCCAGCCTTCAGCGGTTAGTCCTCGCCTTCAGCTTGCAGCTGTGCAGCGCCGTCAATTAGAGGCTTCTAATTCAATGAGTTCCAAATGCGAAGTCCATGGGGGACCATGGGCGATTCAATATTCACATTCAATTCGGCCGAGCGGCTCTCGCACCGCAAGTCGGAATCATTCGAGCGCCCTGGCGCGCGTGCCTGGGAGGGGCGCCCGTGTCAAATGAAATGATGCCGCGCGGGCCGCTCTCGCGCGTCGGCCGCGCGCGCGCGTCGGGCGCCATTCCAGCCCTTCATCGCCGACGGGAGGGCGCCTTTATCGCTGCCGCCATGGTCGTCGCGGGCGCCGTCAATGACCGCGCCGTCGCCGTTGCAATTTTCATCGCCAGCGTCGCTGCTGTCATCGTCGCGCCTACTGTTGTCGACGTCGCCGCGATGCCGCGCCCGCCCAAGTCGCCGACTCGCACTGCAGCGTCCGCTGGGGAGCGCTCGGTGGTCACCGCCGCCGCGGCCGCGTCGGTCGCGCCAGACTAGCTGGCCATTGCGCGCGCGAGCGCGCGCGCTAGCGAGGCCGCAGAGATGCGCCGGCCAACGGCAAGCGCTCATCGCAATCGCCGCCGCGCGGGCATTGCAAACCAAGTTGCGGGCGGGCGGGCGGGGTGATTTCGGGGGACGTGGCGTTCGCAACTGACCGCGAACAGAAATTATTTTTTCAATGTGAAGAATGAACACCCCACCGCCCCCCCCCCCCCCCCCCTGACTTAATGGCGCGCCATTTCGCGTTGCAATTTGCGTGTGATCCCGCCCCATTGCCCATCAAACATGCGACGTCATATCATCCCGGCCAGGCTGGCATCGGCCCCCCATGCTTCCCCCGTAACAAATACTATGCGCGCGCGCTCGCTTGCCAGAAACAATCAACTTCCAATATTCTATGGCGAAAACAAGAAACAATAAAACATTGCGCGCGCGCCGTTGCGCGCATGCCAGAATCCTCCCATCAATAGAAAGGTGCCGCAAGGATTTCAAAGTCGAGAATGACAAATACAGATAAAACACAACTGGTTTCGCAACGGAGATTTCAACCATGAACAGCCCGCGCCCGCGCCCTTGCGAATCCTTAAGAAAACAAGCGCTATTTCGGGTTTGGTATTTCATATATGTCACCGCGCGGGCCTTTCGAGCGCGCGTCGAAATCGCTCGAGTGCCCTTGCGCGCGTGCTGCCGCGAGAACCCCCGTCAACAAATGGGGTGAAGCGCCAGCGCGCATGCCGGAATCCTTCAAAAACCATAGGCTTCGTAAGGATTCCAAAGCCGAGTGACTCGAGAACGAATAAATTCACGTGGTTTTGCAACGTCAGCTTTCGTTCGAAAGCCATTGCGCGCGTGCTTGGGCGGGGGTGCGCGATCCGCGTCCAATGGTGCCAAGCAGGCCGCTCGCGCGCGTCGGCCGCGCGCGCATGTCGAACTCCCTCGGAAGCCTTCATCGCCGACGCGAGGACAACATCATCGTTATCGGCAGGCGTGATCAACATCGCCGCCGTCACTGGCCTTGCCGTCGTCATCGCCACCATCGCCACCATCACCGCTACTCTCATAGTGGTGTCTACATGTGTCGGCGTCACCATGATACCGCGCCCACGGAAGTCACCGACTCGCACTGAAGTGCCCACCGGGGAGCGCTCGGCGGTCAGCGCCACCGCGGCCGCGCCGGCCGCGCCGAACTACCTGGCCGCTGTGCGCGCGGCCATTCGCGGGCTAGCGCGGCCGCAAATATGCACCAGCCAACGCCAAGCGTTCATCGCAATCGCCACCGAATGGGTCATTCAAACCAAGTTGCCCGTGGGTGGGTGGGGTGTTTGCAAGGGCGTGGAACTTGTCAACTCATTTGTGAAAACCACACCACGTATATTGCACCACGTGGGTGGCACAACATCGATTGCTCCACCGATACTGCTGGAGACACACTGTTTCGGGTCCGCGCTGGCTAGCAGCTATTGTTGTAATTGCGCAAACTATTGAACTAGTCGTGCCTATTCGGAATTCCGAAAACCACAGACGGCCGAAGAGGCCTGCAATATGGCCCTAGGACGGCCAAGGGGCACGATGAGGGCTCCATGGCCCATGAGGCCCCAAGACGGCCTGCAGAATGGCCCATGAGGGCCCCATGATAATCAGCCTCGAAGGCCTCCGAGGCCTGAGGCAGCTCCAGTAGGGCCGCACTCGGGCTCCAATGCGGCTTACGAGATCTCCACTGCAGCGCTGAAGCACCCAATACGTCCCCAAGACGGCCCAGACGTACCCCGAAATTGGACGGTCTCCGAAGGCACCAGACAAGCCAACAGCGTCCCAGAACAACCGGAAACGGCCCCGAAGAGGCCCCGAGAGGCCCCTGGGAAGCCCCCAGGCGGCCCCCGTTCCAGCGCGGCGGAGGAATCGCGCGGCAGCGCGACTGGATATATATATATATATATATATACACACACATATACATATATACATATTTAGATATAGATGTTGCTGCTGGACATGCCTGTCTGCTCGGCGAAGCTTGTCTATTCAGACGGTGCTGCACCTTGGGATGAAATCGTGGCACACGTCTTACTCGGTGTTTTGGCGAGGGCCACCTAGTATGCCGAAGGCCGCTTCGGCATGAGCTCGCATCGGCGCGAACGCGGGAGAACCTCTGTGAAGCTCCACGTGCAGGGTTTACGAAAGGGGAGTTCATTTCGATATCGCGGGTTCCACAGCATGTAGGAGCAACGGACATGTTTTGTCCACTGGCGATCACAAGGGAAAGTGTTGGAGGGGGCCAGTAACATCACGATTCGCAGCGACATCGTGTGAACATGATCGGCCCACGAACCCAGAAAGGAAATTGGAAACGCGAGGCATGGCTGCGTCTCCTAGACACCTGATTGGGCGACAGGCAATTGCAATGCCGAAGGTATCGATCGTCATGTACTGTGCCAGTGATTGTGCTGTGCTGTGCCGTGCGGAAGTGAGGTGTGTTCTGCCGCGATGCGTTGCGTTGTGCTCTATAGCGCTGTAGATCAAGTCGCCTTTGGCATTCGAATCCTGCCCGAACTAATCGGGGTCTCAAGCTCGAGCTGCCTGAGCGCATAGCTGGCCCTAAGCTGGTTGCACTCGAAACGTGTGGGACGCTCAGCCAGCTCGAGCTCAAGATCCGACTCAGTTCGGGACGAGACGACACGGGGCGCAGGGCGCATGGACATATGCCAGGAACGCACTAGGGAATGCGCCAAGGGACGTGTCAGAGGACGTGGCAAGGGACGCGCCACGGAACGGGCAGGGAAAGCGCCAGGGGACAAGCCAAAGAACGCGACAGAGGACGAGCCAAGGGACGCGCCGAGGGGGGAAGGGCACACACCGTCCCGCTCTGGGGCGTTAGAAACCCACGTGATGTAACGCTTGTTCCGCTCTAGGGCGTTAGAAACCCACGTTTTGTCGCGCTTGTCCCGCTCTGGGGCGTTCAGAACCAATTTTTTTCTCGCTTCTCCCACTCTGGGGTGTTAGGAACCCGCGTGTTTTCACGCTTGTCCCGCCTTGGGGCGGTTAGGAACCCACGCGTTGTTCTGCTCCCAGGGCCACGATCCCTCGTAAATGACGGTCCCACCGCACTCCCAGAATCACTTTAGCATCCTGGGGCGCCCAGGCCTTCCAAGCGCTGCAGAACTCGCTTGAGACATCCTCAGATTCTCGGCACGCAGGGCGCGCCATCCTCGAGCGGGCGCGCAGAAAACAGATAGTCGGTCTGCAGAACACGCGCGCGCGGGGCTCGAGAAATTCTGGAGCAACCTGCGCGCCGGGCGCGCCGTCCTCGAGCGGGCATGCAACAAGTCAACATTCTGTCACTTTTACAATTCCAGGGTCTGCGAACATCATTATTGATAGAAATGTTTGCGCAAAACGCTTTGCATTTTCTTTTGTAGGAAGGAAAATAAGGGTCTGCAGACCCCGTTATTATCCAGGATCCGAGATGGGGGGCGCACGTTTTCTCGAGCGGGCATTCGCGAAGCGCACTTGTTGAAAACAAGATGGGGCTTTATCATCGATTTTCGCCGGTCCTTGCCCAACATGGCCGGGGGGTAGACCTCTGCAAGAGAACCCTGTGCCGGCGCCACTTCTGGGAAACAAATGCAGTGAGGGCTAATTCTCAGACGGCGCAGCCGCGAATCGTGACGTGATCCTGGGTGAGAGCGGCTGGGCGCGTAACGTACAGGAAACGTGCTCCAGAGAGCCATTTCCCTCGGTCACCGAGGAAACGAGGCGGCGCGTGGGGCCTCTCCTGCGGCGGTGGGTGAGGTGGCCGTTGCGCATCAGCTGAACGTGATAGCTGCCCCCGACAGGATCGAAACTGGTGACGATGGCCTGGCACGCAGGCGGTCGCTTACCTTCCCGTAGCTCCTGGCGCCCTGCCCTGCCTCCTACACCCCAGCAAGTCTATAGTAGGCATCGGGCCAGGGCATACATATCTCGGGGCATGGGGTGAGGCCCGCCCGCGCTCAAGGTCTGAGCGTTCTGAACTCAGCTGCCTCGTGTCGACTGCATAGCGATGAGCAGGTCGCCGCGAGTGCATCCGACCCGCGGAGCATCGCCATGCCGCGGCGGGGAGGAGAATGCGGAGGGGGAACGTCTGCATGCCGTCTTGCCCGGCAGGGCTCCTGTGGCCGGGAGGGTGAGAAGCGAGGAAGGCGATGGAGGGAATGAAAGGGGGACTGGGGCGACAAGGGGGGACAGCAGACAAGGCTTCTGACGCTGTGATCTTGCGCGACGTGGTCCCAAACCGGGTGTTCTGTAGCAGGGGCGGCACAAACGTGGGGCGAAGGAACGCGCACCTTCCATCTACCTGATGGGCCCGCGGTGGTAACTTAGGCGCCGTCTCATGCCCCAAGGCAGATACTTTCGTGCAAACCTCGATCCCCCGATCCCCCCCACCGTTTAGTGCCCCCCGTTGCCGCCCGCCCGAGCCCCAGAGACCACGACCCCATCCCTCATGCCCGGGCCGCGAGAAGAACGCCCCCCCCCCCCTCGAGACCGACATCACGAAGACCCGTCTGCCGCATTTCGTGGCACTGCGCAGCATTCTGAAACAATACCACACGAAACATGTTTGTTTACAGCCTATAAGACAGTCCGAGAGGGGAGGAGGGGAGGAGGAGGAGGAGGAGAAGGAGAAGGAGGAGGAGGGGGACCAATGTAAACCCAAGGCCCATCAACAATGTTTGAATCAACTCTTCCTCCAAGCTCCCTCTTCACAGGCCCCTGCAAGGTTTCATTTCTACTGAGGGACGTGCCCCGTGGGGAGACAACCGTTTGAAGATCCTGTAGCGTGACAAAACACTGGACATCAACGGAACGAATCAACCTGACGTTTGCGTCTCGACTATCCTGAACCGTGCCAGAATACCATTCCTGGGACTTCAGCACTGGAAATCCGTGTGACTGCGGCGCCCTGACAACCCCGAATCGCTCCAAAACGCCAATTCTGGTACGTGAGCCATGTAAACGACTGAAACTCTTGCAAATGCCGAGAACTACATTTAGAAAAACCACCCGCCCCCAATCCGGGAAACTCTTGCATGTTTAACGAATGTGCGCGGCGCGAAGGCGAGAGCCACATTTTGGAGGCGACCCGCCCTCAATCCGTGAAGCTCTTTCCAACTTCCAAACTTCAAGGCCATAAAATGGCACAAGAGAACCTCGAGCGAAACGCCTGGACCGCACTTCCGATCGGCCTCGAGGCACGGCCCTCACCGCTGCTTCGCGCCCTGGCCCTCGCAGGCAAGGCGGCCAACGTTCCAGACCCGTGCCGCCAGCGAGGTGCCACGCCGTGAAAAACGGTATCCGCAACGGAATCGAGACTGCCGAGTCGGTCGGCAGTCCTGCCGCAGCGCCGTCCTCGCCCCGTCCTCCCAAGTGAGACGAAGACGCTGGCGCGGGGGACGAAGAGGCAGAATGACGAGGAGAACGACGAGAACGAGGAAGAAGACACCGCTGATAGAAAAGATGCCCGGAGTCCTATCACGCATTCCCTGGTGGCAGTGTTGCCGCAGCTGTCTGTCAATGAGGAAAAGGGAAGGAGAACAAGAGGGGAGCAGAAAGAGTCGGCAGCATGGCTGCCAAGACTGCTTGCCCAACAGCGTGAAGTTGTATTGGGCACTGGCGATGTGTTGAAACTCCTAGTGACCTCGAATGGTCAAGGCTAACGATCCACCGCACTATGACAGATTGGGAGGAGGAGAAAACGCATGGAAAATGGTACGCGCAACACCCACCTTCGTGATACTAATACGAACAACTAACCAGCATGCGATTCGGGGTGTAGGGTGCCATGCTGTGCCAGTTTCTGTTGGTTCTGTCACAGGAAGATTGAGTGGGCCAACACGTCATTTGGGATATCGCGTGCGGCGCTCGGCGCAACCTATGCTGCAACACATAACATACGTCGGCGCTTGTGACGACCCATGGCGCAAACTTTGGAGAAACTAATCGCATATCTCGGCCAAGCCTAGATACAACCCTATGTCACAATTCATGGTGCATGCGTCGGCGAAGCCAAGGGAAATCCTCAAGCGCAACCTACGGCGACCCCTGGTGCAACTCATGGCGCGAAACCGCTAATGTCCACGACGCCGAACACCATACACTCGACGTCAGGATGTCTTCGTGACGCGGGCCCCAGAACTCCCCTGGGGCCAACTCTGAATCCTGGCCCGACTCTTGACCCGATGGCCCTGGGGCCCGAAACGGCCTCCTAGAGTAGAAGGACGAACCGCTACATAAACATGATTGAACTTTCGGAGATCCGCGTGTATTTCTTGGATCGGCGCTGGACTCGTTCCCTGGCGCGCGGAGCGCGTCAGGGATCCGACAGTTTCTGTTTTATGCAGCTGTGTATTCCCTGCGGCAGCCCAAAACTGGGGCACGAACCCGTGGCCGCGATTGTTTTCATAGCGTAAAACGCCAGGGGCGTCTGGGTCTCGCGCGCGGCGCGCGCCAGCCCGCCTGCTCCCCGGACGGGTAGGTGCCGACGATCTCGATGAGGGAGCCGCTGGACAGCGCGGCGGCGGGGAGCGGTTGCTGCTGGAGGTCCTTGGGGGGGGGGGGGGGCGCGGCGCGCGGTTCCTACCCCTCCGCCCGCGGGGAGGGCCGGGGGGAGCAAGCAATTGGCACTTGGGGGAAATTTGGGAGGAGAGAACGGAAGGGGCGGCGACGAGGAACATCAGCAGCAGGGGGGAAAGAGGGGGGAGCTCAACTAGGGTCTGTGGGGACCTCGAATGGGCGTCCCAGGGTCCTCCCCCGTTGTTCTCCTCCTCCCCCTTGATTTTCTGGCCTCCTGATGGCAGTGGTGTGCTCCGCGCGCTGCCGCTTCCCCCAGGGCTGGTCAAAAACCAACAGTGGGGGAGTATAACATAAAAGTAGAACGACAAAACGGCAAACAGACAGGGAGGAGGGAGAGACAGGAGAGGCTTCCCATCAACCCGATCAATCATAATCTCAAGGAGGAGCAAACAGAAGAGCGAACGGTGGGCGTGGTGCCAGCCGAGTGGCGGCGGCTGGCGACGGAGGCCTTCGGGCCTGAGCGTGGGTCCCCCCTCTTTCGGGTCGCTTGGCCCTGTTTGGCCACCGCCCTCGAAGGTGCCCTAAGGGCCCCCCGCAGGGGAACCCTGGTTCCCTGAAACGTCTGAAGACAAGCGTGGCAAGAGGGAAGGCGTTGGCGTCTGGCGCAGAAGCGCGGAGGTGAGGCAGGTGGAGGTACTGACGAGTGGCAGAAACAACGAGGATTGAAACTGGGAGGTGGGAAGTGGCTTGCAGCAGAAGTTGGCGGCGGGTATGTTTGGCGGTGGCGGCGCCTTTTCATTCTCGCCGGCAGGGAGGGCACAGTGGGCCTTGCCCTCAGCTCATATCAGCCCCAACAGACGTCCCCGGACTCAAAAGCGGGATCCCCCACTTGAAAACAGACGTAGGGTTCCCGGCGCGTTGACCCTGGCACCGCCTGGGGGAGTTCCACCGAGCGGGAGAGAAGTTTTCGCCCTCCAGGCGGCGGCGGGACGCCCCTCGTCCGCCGGGAGTGGCATAAAGGCCTCACGTCCTGAACATAGGAAGCGCCCAAAGCGTCCACCACCCCCAAGACTGGTACCCTCCCCTGCGGAGGCGGGAGTAGGGTACCCAGATCACGGGAGCGGTGGTCGCTCGGGGGGGTTCCACCGTGCTTGGGGCTGGCATGGGGGGGTTACACAGCGACCCTACGCGGCGGCTTACGCGGGCCACCAGCGCGGCACGGTGCATTGAAAACGAGTGCGCTTCGACCTTATGCGAGCAACTTGCGCGCCGATGTCGGCACAGACGACCCCTTTTTTGCCTCGCTCAAGTGTCTCCCAATAGAGCCCTACGAGGGCTCCCTGATCCCCCCCCAAGAAGCCCCCAAGAAGCCCTCAAGAGGAGAAGCCGGAACTGCCACCCATTCAGAACCCCGCCTCACACGGCCCTCGACGCAGCCAGCAAGCCCCAAGGGCCACCAGAATCCCCCCCTAAAGCCCCCAGGCAACTCGGGGAAGATGGGGGGGAAGAGGAAGAGGAAGCTGCACCCAGACTTCGGTTGGCTATTTCACTGCGTGGGCCCTGGAGCTCTCGAAACCACCCCCGGAGCCGACTTTTCGTCGCGTGCGTGTTACTGATAGCGTCATAGCCCGACAGTCTCCCTGGAATAAGAAATCAGGAAAAACGAATGCCCCGCTTCGATGTGCTACTTTAATTTGTCGTATGGATCTGGGTCCTAAATGCGAGGTCGCTGCGCACCACTTGCCCGCTCATGCGTATCTCTCCTCCTCCTACTCCTCTGCCTCCTCCTCCTCCGCCTTCCTACTCCCTTCCTTTCTCCCCTTCCTTATCCTGCTTCACGCCTTTGTGTTGTTGGGCCCTCGTTTTGATTCCGCAGCGCTGTACGTCCCGTCCTTCTTCTCCCAAATCTCCTCCGCTCCTCATCCTCTTACTTCTCCTCCTCCTCCTCCTCCTCCTCGTGTAGGGAGCTCCACGCGCATTACCACCACCCACGTCGGCACACCCCTAG
>CAUYUJ010014476.1:120000-330000 GCA_963575745.1 Prorocentrum cordatum
GGCTCCACCGAAGGCTCCAGTGGCAGGATTCGCATGCGGTTCCACCCCCAATTTTGGCACACCCCTCACACGCTTCGTGGCCCCATTGGGAGCTCCACCGAAGGCCCCAGATGCAGGGTTCGCATGCGGTTCCATCCCCCATTTCGGCACATCTCTCACACGCTTCGTGGCCCCATAAGGATCTCCGCCGAATGCCCCAGGGGCAGGGTTCACATGCGGTTCCACCCCCATTTCGGTACACCCCTCATACGCTGGGCCCCCACAGGGAGCTCCATCGAAGGCCCCTATGGCAGGGTTCGCATGCGGTTCCACCTCCATTTAGACACACCCCTCACACGCTTCGTGGCCCCGTAGGGAGCTCCACCGAAGGCCCCAATGGCAAGGTTCGCATGCGGTTCCACCCCGAATTCCGGTATAACCCTCACACGTTTCGTGGCCCCACGGGGAACTCCGCCGAAGGCCCCAGTGACATGGTTCGCATGCGGTTCCACCTCCGTTTCTGCACATCTCGCACACGCTTCGTGGCCCCATAGGGATCTCCGCCGAAGGCCCCACAGGGTTCGCATGCGATTCCACCCGAATTTCGGCACACCCTTCACGCGCTGCCGCTTCGTGGCCCCATAGGGAGCTCCGCCGAAGGCGCCAGTGGCAGGGCTCCCATACAGGTCCACCCCCAATGCGGCACACCACTTACACGCTTCGTGGCCCCATAGGGAGCTCCACCGAAGGCCCCAGTGGCAGCGTGCAGGGTTCGCATGCGGTTCCATCCCCCATTTCGGCACATCTCACACGTTTTGTGGCTCCATATGGAGCTCCGCCGCAGGCCCCAGTGGTAGGGTTCCCTGGCGGTTCGACCCCCATTTCGGCACACCCCTCACACGTTTCGTGGCCCTATAGGGAGCTCCATCAAAGGCCCCAGTGGCATGGTTCGCATGCGGTTTCACGTCGAATTTCGGCACGCCCCTCACAAGCTTCGTGGCCCCACAGTGGTAGGGTTCGCATGTGGTTCCACCACCCCTTTCGGCACACCCTTCACATGTTTCGTGGCCCATATGGAGCTCCGCCGAAGGCCCCAGTGGTAGGGTTCCCTTGCGGTTCCACCCCCATTTCGGCACACCCCTCACAAATTTCGTGGCCCCATAAGGAGCTCCATCGAAGGCGCCAGTGGCAAGGCTCGCACGCGGTTCCACCCCCAATTACGGCACATCTCTCACACGCTTCGTGGCCCCATTGGGAGCTCCACCGAAGGCCCCAGTGGCATGGTTCGCACGCGGTTCCACCTCCAATTTCGGCATACCCCTCACACGCTTCGTGGCCCCATTGGGAGCTCCACCGAAGGCCTCAGTGGCAGGGTTCGCATGCGGTTCCACCCCCCATTTCGGCAAATATCTCACACATTTGGTGACCCAATAGGGAGCTCCGCAGAATGCTCCAGCGGCAAGGTTTGCATGCGCTTCCACCGCAATCCCTGCACATCTCTCACACGGTTCGTGGCCCCATAGGGAGCTCCACCGAAGACGATACTCACAACTGCGGCACTCACAACTGCATATGGTTGGGTCCTTCGCCAGGCAAATTAATTAGTTTCCTTGCGGCCACGCCAAATACTGCACCCTCCCCAAACACATCCCCCGCGAGCCCGGTCCTGCCGGTTTGGGGTGGGTGGGTGGGGAGCAACAGTTCTGGCCGCACCCTTGAAGCCCCAGGGGACCTCAAAACCGCCCAGAAAGGCCCCAAAAGGCCCCCCGGACGGTCCAAGAGGGCCACGGATCGCCGAAAGATCGCTCCGAGACGCTCAACATTGCCTCCAGACGGCCCCAGAGGCCCCCAAGACGCCACCAGGAGGCGTCCCACGAGGCCCTCCAGAAGCAAACATCGTTCCATTCCTGAGGGGAAAGCGAATATGTTTAGCACATTCGCCTCTTGGGCATTCACGAGGACCATAACGGCCGAAGAAGCCTTCAAGATCGACCCGAGATAGCCCAAGAGGGCTCCAAGACGGCCCTCGAAGGCCCCACGACGGCCCTAGAAGCTTCCAAAACGGCCCAGTCACGAGGCCCCCTGGAAGCCCAAAGGAGGCCCCTAGAGGCCTCAGCACGGCTCCCAAGAGACCTCAAAAGTGGTGCCAAGGGAGCCCAGAGAAGCCCAATAGCAGAGCCGCGATCCGCCAACAGCCCCCGACGAAATCCCAAGAAACTGAAACCCCAAGATTCCCCAGAAATCGCGCGCGTTCCGCAAACTTCGTTGTTCAATCTTACTGCCGCCCCAAGGGGTCGGCGTTGCGGCGTCAGCTAATGAATAAGGTGTAATGAATTATTTGTCGGGCGGCCTTATTCACGGATCAGTGTTCCACCAATAGGGGGAACTAAGTATGTTTTCCCCGCGGCACCCGCCGCGCAACAACGACGCCGACAGCTACGACTACGATGACATCTTTGACTGTGATTGCGATTACGACGAATAAGAATCATCATGCATACGGAGCGCTCTCATGGAACATCTTGGCGCCGACGCTGAAGATGCGCGTGTAGATTGTACATGTATATGACCGCATCGTGCAATCCTCAGACAAACGCAGCGAGATGAAGGAGGAGCTGGCGAGCAACGTCCTCGGCGAAGAATGTGTAGATCTGTATTGCAATCCTCTTAAGAACATGCTCATAATTCCTCTGTGGTGAAGAGTTGCCCAAGGAGCATTCTTATCCGGGAGAAAGAACCCCAAAACATTATTACCCGTAGCCATGTTGGCTCAAATTCGAAACCTTGCCGCGAGGCTTCGAGCTTGTCCGCAGCCGTGCGGCAGGCTCGGGAGGTTTCGGCGTGTCCTTTCCTCTGGGTGCCCTCAGGCGGCCTTCCCTGGCCAGGGTCCACCCACCGTGCTTTGTGAGCCCCTGCGGAGGCAGTCTACGAGCCCGCAAGGGCACTCCACCGTGTACCCCAGGCCGATGATGCTGGAGAAGTGCTCCAGGGACCTAGTCACCCCATGATAAGGATACTGACAAGGACAAGGACGGTGACAAAGAGAGCAAAGAGCTGGATGATCTACGCGACCAGATCAAGCAGCTCGAGATCTCCGTGTCCAGCTGCAAGACGATACCTGGTGAAGCTGGCAAGGATGCTGTGGAGGCTCTTCAGCGCAGCCTTGGTGAAGCAAGGAAGAAGCTGGCAGAGCGGAAGCCACAGCTCACGAGACACACTACAGTCGGGCATAGGTTGCAGCGTGCATGCGCCAAGAGGGCCCAACTGGAACAAGTGGTGGCAGATCAGATGCAGATCATCAAGAGAGCTCAGGAGAGAAATGCGTCTTCTCGGGCTCAGATCACGGCCACGGATGAGGAGAGATGTGTACTCAATCAGAGGAGCTGCAAGATACCATGCCGAATCCTGTGGTGGCGACCCTCGAGCTGGATCACGAGTTCTTGGCGAACCACCCAGACAAGGACGCGATCATGGGCTTCATGGATTCGCAACCGTTCAAAGACTTCACGGAGGTGCTCACCGGGAACAAGAGACACAAAAAAACGAAGGAAACGCCCATGGCCAAGTCCCGGCTTGAGTCTGCTCCTCCTGGTGCTAGTGCTGGCTTCGCTCCGCATGCCGCAAGCATGAAGCTCGACGGCACTTCCGAGCTCGACCTCGAGCTTGCGGATGAGATCCTGGCCTCGGCCCAGATGGATCGTGACGCCTTCTGTGCCAAGTTCAAGCCTGTGCTCCGCAAGATTGCTACGTCCAAGCGGCCTGGGTAACGTTTTTCCCAGCTGCTGTGGCTTGCCTCTGTCAAAATTCGGAGTACCTGCACCGCCTCCGCCCCCCCCTCTCCTTCGCCCGACTCGACCTCCGAGCAGATCTTGAGTCGGGGCTTCTGCATTGAAACGTATAACAGCAATTCGTGGTCAACTCTCCGTGAGCGATTATGTCACACAGAGTCGAGTATCCTGCTGGCGCAGGAGGTCGGGTTCGTGCAGGAGCGGGAAGGCGAAAAAGCGGCGGCGGCGGGGGCCCTCGGTTGGAAGATGCTTTCCTCCCCCTCCCTCCCAGGCGAAAGCGGAAGAACCAGGGCGGGGGTGGCTGTTTTTGTTCGGAACCACTTAGGCCTCGGATGGCCTCGGGATGGCCTCGGCATTTTGTGGTCTGGAAGACTGATGCACGTTGTGGTGGATATACCTTCCTGCCCCCCTCTGCAGGTGATATGCGGATACCTCAAGAGCGGAACTGGCACGTGCCAGATTAATGTGTCACTGTTGCGCCTAGTAGGGGAGAGGCTGGAAGGTGAACACATGTTTGTTGTTGGCTGCGACTGGAACCTGGCCCCGGGTTTGGTTGAAAGTTCGGGGGTGGTCCGACGCACGGGCGGCGCTTTGATTGTGCCTTGCCAAGAAACATGCCTCTCCCCTACTACCCTGTCTACGATCGATGTTTTCCTGGCTAGCACCTGTTGTTCACGAGCGTGCAAAGATAGTCAAGCCGAAGTGTCATGGACACATCGACCCCACCGCCCTGTTGTGCTCAGCCTGAGGGCTGATGCGGTTAAGTGTTTCTCAGCTCGTGGGAAGATGATCTCACGTCGGCCAAGCAGGCCATCGTCAATCGAAGGAAGGAGAGTTGGGATGAGTGGCAGGAGAAGGCGTTACAAGGTGGGGCGAGGGCTATGCACCGATTGACCAAGCTGAAAGCTAAGTGGCCCCCCACGGTCGTCCAGACCCACCCAGGATTTTTTTGTCCAATGACCCACAGGCCCTGTTGCGTCAGCAGGGGGAGGAGCTCGGTGCTTGTTGGCATGCCTCTCATATGCCTGACAGTGTTTACGTTCCTGGCAAGACTCATTTACCACGTCCCACGGCCATCGAGATAGTGAGGCCTCGGCCAGTTTCTCTCACCTTACTTCCCAATCCCTGGATGGCATTCACCCTCGTCAGCTTAGCCTGGTATCGGATTCGGCTCTTGAAGTGTTCGCTGCGATAGTGCAAGCCATCGAGAGTTTGGGATTGCTCCCCAAGCAAATGCTCTGGCTTTTGTTTCCCCTGCCCGAAAAACCGAAGGGAGGGCTTCGACCCATTCTTTTGTGCGCGCGGCCTTTCCGTGTGTGGGAACGTTTGTGGCGACCGTATGTGACGGACTTCAATTTGAGTTACCCTAGGAAGTACTGGGCCTTCGGAACAGGACGCAGCGCTGAGGATGCCGTGTGGCACCAGGCTGTCAAGGCCGAGGTGGCCCAGCACAATGACAAATGAACTGGAGGATGTATGTGGGATGCCACCAAATACTACGAGTCTTTCGACCTCTCCCTCCTCCGCCAACGTGCCCTCGACTACGGTTTTAACAGTACGATGGTCAAAACGACATATAATTACTGGCGTGGCCCCCGTTTGCTCCGTTTTGGGGCCCAGTATGGGCTCGTCCCCCTTTTTGCCCCTCGGGTTTACCCGCGGGGGTATCTTCAATGACGTTTTTGTTCGGGTTTACAGCATAGGAGCCTTTTGACATATTTGCTTCCGAACACCCAAATGTTTGGCTATCGTCTTATGTGGACGACGGCAGCGTCACCACCGATGGCAATGAGCAGCAGGTTTTGTCTAGGATCACGAGAGCTGCGGCGGCTCTCCTCATTTTTTTTCGCGACGAGCTCAAGGTGGACGTCCACCCTGACAAGATTTGCACGTTCGCGAGCTCCCAGGGCCTGGCCAACAAGCTGTCTCGCCTCATGGGGAATATGGCGGGACAGGTCAGCACGGGGATTGTGTCGTTGGGATCTGAGTTTGCTCCTGGACGCCGTCGTGGATCGAGGCGTGCACTCTGGAAGCGGCGGCAACGTTTCAAATATATGCACCGACGCCACCGCGTGCTTCAGCGCTACCGTCGCGCGCTCCCTCGCCAGACATGCAGGATCGGGAACATCTACACAGCAGGTATTCTCCCAGTAGCCACGTTTGGATCGTCCATCGTTGGGGTTAGCAACGGGGAACTTAAAGAGGGCCAAAGAGTTTTGTTGAGCTACAGACCCCCGACACAAGGGTTGCTCTTTAAGAGCGAAGCTGGCCATCCTTGGAGACCCCATGTGGAGGCCCGCGGTCGCTCCTGTGCTTCAATGGGCTGCGGTTGTTTGGACGGCCATCGCGAGCCCAGCTTCGTCTTTCCATGCGGTGAAAGACCTCTGCAGCTTTTGGCGCGCGGTTCCGTTCGATGATAGCACGACTTGGAGTAACTCGCGAGGACCCATTCAACGGATGCACCTCAGCCTCCATAGGATTGGATGGACCTCCACCTCGGCCCTCACCCTCCAAGACGATTACAATCGAGAGATCTCCCTCGCCTACACTTCCCCCTCGATGTTTTCATTACTTGGCTACGCAGAGATCCCATGAGAGGGCGCTTGCGGTGAGCACTCCTGGGTTTCAAGGAGCCCGTGTCTGTGTCGAGCCTCTGATAAGCTGCTCGGGCCTTGCGCTCACTGGTTTCAGCAGTGGAGTTTGGACGCGTGCGAGGGCACGCGCATGTGGGTATGCCACATCAAGAGACTGCCCACTTTGTGGCCTTCCTGATAGCGTTCGGCATCGAGTTTGGAGATGCCTTCATCCCGACGCTGTCCAGGCTCGAGCTGATGCGCTCGGGGCTGATCTGCCTCCGTGGTACGCCGAAGCTCTGGACAGCGAAGATAGGATTTTTTTGATGAAATGAAGTGTGATCACACCGGAAGTTCCTGCCCCCCCCCTCGAACAACCCTCACCCCACCCTCTTCGACGCTGAAGGAAAACAGGTGCCCTGGGATTCGATCGACCTGCGGGGGCTCGATGTGCGTGTTGACGGTTCGGCGATGCGTCACCCGTTAAGGGAACTCTCCAGGGCCTCCTATTCGTGGATCTTCTTGGGGCCCAACTGTGATGAGCGTATTGCCACCGCCCGAGGTGCTGTTTTAGACACTCTCCCCCGGACCTCACAGGCTGCCGAGCAGCAGGCTATGGCCCTCCTCCCCATCTTTCAGGACTGCGGGGGGACTAGGTTCGGGGACAACATGACGGTTATCAAGATGTGCTCTTCGTCGGTAACGAACCAGTGCTCGAGGAAGCACCGCTACGCCGGCTTGCGGCGAGGCTCTCTGTTGCACGAGCGGGCAGGTCACCAGCCACAGTTTCGACCAGCTCCCGCATGGTGAGAAGAGAGTTGCCCTGGGAAACTGGTATGCGGATGCCCAAGCCAAGAGAGCTCTCCTCGACCACCCCCAACCCTCTCGCTCGGAATCCCAGGAGGTCGAGTGCAAGATTGATCAGCTTAAAGCCACTGCCCGTTGAATGGGCAAAGGTTTGGCCGTTTTCCCGCAAGATAGGTGCGATCGTGTTACGAGTTCTGGTCCGAGGCCGAGTTTCTGAAATCTGTAGGTTGGCACGCTTGGCAAGAGCTCGACTGTGGGCGCGCGCGATGCCTCAGATGTTAAACCCTCTCGCGGGACCAGGACTCAAGGCCCATGTTGGGCTGTAGAGGCACGAGTAGGAAGCTCAATAGAACCCCGGATCTGTCTCTAGGGCACACCCTGGTACACTGCACGTTGGTCCAAAACACAGATGAAAAAAAGGTTTTCGTTTTTTTCCCAACCATCCTGTGGTGTTGGGTCCTCGTTTTGAAGAGACGGTGCCCCGCGTTCCTGTCCTCTCCTCTCCTCTCCTCTCCTCCCCTTCCCCCTCCTCCCTCGTGCCCGCGCCCGCATGCGTCAGCCACACCCATTTCGGCACACCCCTCACACGTTTCGTGGCTCGATAGGGAGCTCCACCGAAGGCCCCAGTGCCCGCGCCCGCATGCGTCAGCCACACCCATTTCGGCACACCCCTCACACGTTTCGTGGCTCCATAGGGAGCTCCACCGAAGGCCCCAGTGCCCGCGCCCGCATGCGCCAGCCACACCCATTTCGGCACACCCCTCACACGTTTCGTGGCTCCATAGGGAGCTCCACCGAAGGCCCCAGTGCCCGCGCCCGCATGCGTCACCCACACCCATTTCGGCACACCCCTCACACGTTTCGTGGCTCCATAGGGAGCTCCACCGAAGGCCCCAGTGCCCGCGCCCGCATGCGTCACCCACACCCATTTCGGCACACCCCTCACACGTTTCGTGGCTCCATAGGGAGCTCCACCGAAGGCCCCAGTGCCCGCGCCCGCATGCGTCAGCCACACCATTTCGGCACACCCCTCACACGCTTCGTGGCTCCATAGGGAGCAAGGCCCAGTGCCCGCGCCCGCATGCGTCAGCCACACCCATTTCGGCACACCCCTCACACGTTTCGTGGCTCCACACCGTTGCGTCGGCACACGTTTCCTCCATAGGGACCGAAGGCCCCAGTGCCATGCGTCGCGGCAGTGCACATCACACGATAGTGCCACACACCCATTTCGGCACACCCCTCACACGTTTCGTGGCTCCATAGGGAGCTCCACCGAAGGCCCCAGTGCCCGCGCCCGCATGCGTCACCCACACCCATTTCGGCACACCCCTCACACGTTTCGTGGCTCCATAGGGAGCTCCACCGAAGGCCCCAGTGCCCGCGCCCGCATGCGTCACCCACACCCATTTCGGCACACCCCTCACACGTTTCGTGGCTCCATAGGGAGCTCCACCGAAGGCCCCAGTGCCCGCGCCCGCATGCGTCACCACACCCATTTCGGCACACCCCTCACACGTTTCGTGGCTCCATAGGGAGCTCCACCGAAGGCCCCAGTGCCCGCGCCCGCATGCGTCACCCACACCCATTTCGGCACACCCCTCACACGTTCGTGGCTCCATAGGGAGCTCCACCGAAGGCCCCAGTGCCCGCGCCCGCATGCGTCACCCACACCCATTTCGGCACACCCCTCACACGTTTCGTGGCTCCATAGGGAGCTCCACCGAAGGCCCCAGTGCCCGCGCCCGCATGCGTCAGCCACACCCATTTCGGCACACCCCTCACACGTTTCGTGGCTCCATAGGGAGCTCCACCGAAGGCCCCAGTGCCCGCGCCCGCATGCGTCAGCCACACCCATTTCGGCACACCCCTCACACGTTTCGTGGCTCCATAGGGAGCTCACCGAAGGCCCCAGTGCCCGCGCCCGCATGCGTCAGCCACACCGATTTCGGCACACCCCTCACACGTTTCGTGGCACCATGGGAGCTCCACCGAAGGCCCCAGTGCCCGCGCCCGCATGCGTCAACCACACACATTTCGGCACACCCCTCACACGTTTCGTGGCCCCATATGGGGGCTCCACCGAAGGCCCCAGTGCCCGCGCCCGCATGCGTCAGCTACATTTGTCGGCACACCCCTCAAACGTTTCGTGGTCCCATAGGGAGCTCCACCGAAGGCCCCAGTGCCCGCGCCCGCATGCGTCAGCCACGCCCATTTCGGCTCACCCCTCACACGCTTCGTGGCCCCATAGGGCGCTCCACCGAAGGCCCCAGTGCCCGCGCCCGCATGCGTCAGCCACACCCATTTCGGCACACCCCTCACACGTTTCGTGGTCCCATAGGGAGCTCCACCGAAAGCCCCAGTGCCCGCGCCCGCATGCGTCAGCCACACCCATTTCGGCAACTCCCTCACACGTTTCGTGGCCCCATAGGGAGCTCCACCGAAGGCCCCAATGCTGCCGCACGCATGCGTCCCGCACACCCATCCCCTTCACACGTTGGCCCTATAGGGAGCCCCACCGAAATTTGTAGTGCCAGCTGCGGTATTCACACCTGCACATGATTGGGTCCTTCGTCAAGCTAATTGTTTTTCTGTGCCGTCTGCGGAGCGCACGCGACCCGCATATGCCGTCCCTTAGGGAGGGAATGCCAGCAGCGTAAGCTGGCCAGTGGTGCGCTTGCTTTGAGACGGATTTGCGATGGCCAGTTTCCTCAGCATCATCAGAACGCTGAGGTCACGACGACTTCCAGACGAGGAGTCGCGAAGCTGTGCTACGCTGCCGCGCTGCCGCCCCAAGACGAAGTCACGCTGCAACTTGCAGCGACAGGCCTTGTCCAGACGGAGAGCATGAGCGCTTTGAGCCTGCGTGTGCGGGCAAATGAGGAGGCAGCTCGGGCTGCCGCCTCTGCTGGCGCATAAGGATATTGTGCCCATGATTCGACCCCTCGGGGCCAAAACAAACAGCAAGCCCAAAACGTTACCCAGCCCACCCAACAATAGAGGGAACATACTCCCCGCCACGTCGAGAAGGTTTTAGTACCAAGCCCGTTCACCACCGAAAGAAACGGGGGGGGTCAAAACAATTACCCTGCGACGTACCCAACCCTTCCTACACATGTGGTGGTTGCATTCAATACCGCTCAATGCTGACGGGCGTGCTGAACAACTCGCAGTGTGGACGAAGAGCACCCATCAGCGAACTCAGAAGAGCGCAACAAGAAGAGCAGCGACAACGCGTAAGACGCACCTCTGCTGGGCCTCTCAGGAGTCCACGGAAGTGGCGACAATTGCGCAGATCACAGCCCCCCAAGGCACCGCGAGGTCTCGAGGTGGTCCGCGTGGGACGTACCTCCGCTGGGCCTCGGCGACAATTGCGCAGATCGCAGCCCCCCAGGGCGCCGCGAAGTCTCAAGGTGGTCCGCGTGGGACGTACCTCCGCTGGACCTCCCAGGAGCCAGCGAAAGCTGCGACACTTGCGCAGGTGGCAGCCCCCCAGGGCGCCGCGAGTTCTCGATATGGTCCGCGTAGGACGTACCTCCGCTGGGCACACCAGGAGCCCACGAACGCGCCGCGAGGTCTCGAGGTGGTCCGCGTGGGACGTACTTCCGCTGGGCCTCCCAGGAGTCTGCGAAAGCGGCGACAGTTGCGCAGATCGCAGCCCCCCAAGGCGCCGCGAGTTCTCGAGGTGGTCCGCGTGGGACGTACCTCCGCTGGGCCTCCCAGGAGCCCACGAACGTGGCGACAATTGCGCGGATCGCAACCCCCTCCCCCGCCCAAGGCGCCGCGAGGTCGTCCGTCCGCTGGGCCTCCCAGGAGCACACGAAAGTGGCGAC
This sequence comes from Prorocentrum cordatum, assembly GCA_963575745.1. Classification (NCBI taxonomy): domain Eukaryota; class Dinophyceae; order Prorocentrales; family Prorocentraceae; genus Prorocentrum; species Prorocentrum cordatum. Next base: position 130,981 of record CAUYUJ010014476.1, read on the forward strand.
AATTGCGCAGATCGCAGCCCCCCAGGGCGCCGCGAGGTCTCGAGGTGGTCCGCGTGGGACGTACCTCTGCTGGGCCCCCCAAGAGCCCACGAAAGTGGCGACGCAGATCGCAGCCCCCAGGGCACCTCGAGGTCTCGATGTGATCCGCGTGGGACCCACCTCCGCTGGGCCTCCCAGGAGCCCACGAAAGTGGCGACAATTGCGCAGATCGCAGCCCCCAGGGCACCGCGAGGTCTCGAGGTGCTCCGCACGGGACCCGCCCCCGCTGGGTCTCCCAGGAGCCCGCGAAAGCCTGCGACAATTGCGCAGATCGCAGCCCCCAGGGCACCGCGAGGTCTCGAGGTTGTCCGCGTGGGACGTACCTCCGCTGGGCCTCCCAAGAGCCCACGAAAGTGGCGACAGTTGCGCAGATCGCAGCCCCCAGGGCGCCGCGAGGTCTCGCGCTGGTCCGCGTGGGACCCACCTCCGCTGGGCCTCCCAGGAGCCAACGAAAGAGTGACGACAATTGCGCAGATCGCAGCCCCGCGGGCACCGCAAGGTCTCGAGGTGGTCCGCGTGGGACCCACCTCCGCTGGGCCTCCCAGGAGCCCACGGACAATGGCGACAATTGCGCAGATCACAACCCTCAGGGCACCGCGAGGTCTCGAGGTGGTCCGCGTGGGACCCACCTCCGCTGGGCCTCCCAGGAGCCCGCGAAAGAGTGATGACAATTGCGCAAATCGCAGCCCCCAGGGCACCGCGAGGTCTCGAGGTGGTCCGCGTGGGACGTACCTCCGCTGGGCACACCAGGAGCCCCAAGGCACCGCGAGGTCTCCAGGTGGTCCGCGTGGGACCTGCCTCCGCTGGGCCTCCCAGGTGCCTGCGAAAGTGGCGACAGTTGCGCAGGTCGCAGCCTTCAAGGCGCCGCGAGGTCTCGCGGTGGTCCGCGTGGGACGTACCTCCGCTGTGCCTCCCAGGAGCACACGAAAGTGGCGACAATTGCGCAGATCGCAGCCCCCAGGGCACCGCGAGGTCTCGCGGTGGTCCGCGTGGGGCCCACCCAACCATAGGAGGGTTGGGAAAAAACCTTTCGCGGTGATGCCATCGGAGATCCCCACATCACGATACCCTGCTCGCTCTGGGCGGGACCTCCCTGGAAGGGTGGGAGAATCACGAAACTTGAGAGATGGTGCGGTAAAAAGATGCCCGTGGTGGGGACGTGGAGACGGGTTAAAGAGAGCTTGGTCCTTGGGGATAAGAATCTTCGGCCTCGGCCTCGCCGCCCCCCGCCGCCGACAGAGGGTGTCTTGGCAGGAGATGATCAACTCTACGGTGTTCAGTGGGGGGTCTGTATTATCACCTGGGCCATGCGGTGACACGGTGCAGTCTGTGTGGTGCAGGCTGTGCAGCCGCCCAGCGCGCGAAGCACCCACGGGCGGCCCCGGGCAAGCATCAGGCGGAACGTCGGCACCACCAATCAGTGCGCGAGGCGCCCGCAAGGCGCCCACGAGGCCACAGGCGGGCACCACGGCCACCAACTGGGCACTGGGCAGAACTCTGCAAGACCCATCCCAATCCCTCACGGACACAAAGGTAGAACGCTCTGCTCCGGAGCCAAAAGTTTAAGAGCGCCCAATGCAAGCACAGCCTTTTGAGTACACATGCTTTCGCATACACCGATCCTGGCCAGCAGCCCCCTGGGCCCCAGCATCGGTGTATACACCCTGAAGGCTTGATGCGTCAGGTGTCGTAGAATCGCACCCCAGGATTACCTGGGGTCCACTGCGGCTAGCCTTTCACACCAGATCGGTCGCTGACGGCCCCCAGGGCCCGAAACTGGCCCTCCAAAGGCGAAATCGAGGAGAAGCATCCGGCGCAAAATTTACCCTGATCACCCTCAACAAAAATCAGAAGTCGCTACTGGGTCCGTCAATTTCAAATGAGACAGGCACGAACGCACACACGTACGTCCCGCAAGGCCTGGAGACTCTTCGAAAACATCTTGGGGGCGATTGAGGGCCCTCTGGAGCTGCGGTCTAAGATCGATCAGGGGAATCTGGCTGGTTTGTGGGCCTGGCCCAAACTCACCTGCCCTCGCTCACTCTCTGACCCCAGCAGCACGCGCGAGACGATTGCTTAGGTGCCTGAACGGTCTTACTCTGTCACACAGAAACACGCGCCCCTCACTCTTACCCTCAACTACAAGCCTCTTTTCTCCCGCTCTCCGCGGACTCTCGTTGGGCAATTCCGCACAGCTGCGATGAGGGGGGGTCGCTTGCCCCCCCCCCCCGCTCAGCTGCCCGCTCAGGAGAAAATTCGAACTACTGCATCCGCGACTGCAGCATCACCAGCCTCCGTGTCGCTGTCAGAATTCACGGCTCTATCGAACAAGACCTGTTGCTCGACTACGTCGATGTCAACATATCTGAGAAACTGCGATGATTTCCACTCGCCTGCTGCCAATATGGCACCTAGGGACTCGCCCTGACTTGCCAATTCAGTCGCTCTCCCTGCCCGGAACGACTTCAGGGAGAACGCTGCCGCTCCTGGTACCAATGCCAGGGTGAGAAATCGCCGCAAAGCGCTGACAAAGACGCTGCCGCTGAAAGTAAACAATTTCTGACCGCAAGCTCTGCTTTGTAAGAACGCTCCTATCCTGTGCACAGGGCACAAGCGTTCGCCTATACGAGTACACGAACACTTTCTGGCGAGATGGGAGCCGGCTGGACGGTGCTTCCTTCGCCGGAAAAGCAGGTGCAATGCTCCGTCTGCAATCCAGACTGAAGAATGCCTCCCTGCCGGCAACGCACCTTCCTCCCGCGCAGCTCCAGCTTCCAGCGGGATTCCCTCTGACTGAACTCTCAAGAGAAACGCCCAGCTGATTATCACTAGCTCCTGGAAGCCATCTTGCACGTTCGCTGCGTCAGCAAGCTGCACTACTTTGATCAGGATTGGCGGTGTGGGCAATTGCGAGACTCTGGCTGGTCCACTTGTGAACCGCATAGCTCTCTTATTTACTCCTGCCAGGGTCTGCATCACCTCCTCGCCATGCCATGAAACGTCCAGGCCCAAGTGGACGCAGGTCCACCTCACGTGCCCGACGTAGTTGCTGGCTGTTTTCCCCGACCGGAAAATTGCCAGAAACTCGCGCGCCTGGTCCTCTGAGCGCGGTGGTAGAGTAGCACACGCTGGAAGGCCCTGAATATGGACTGCGAAAGCGTGCCAGGCACGGAGGGCACTTGAGACACTTGCTAGCGATGCTCTAGCCGACTCCATTTTAAGGAGCCTCGCTCTTGGAGCACACTCAAAGGATTACCTCCCTGTTCCCTCGCAGCCTTCGACTTATTGATGACCTCCATGGGTCTCGCTCCCTGGTCCAGGTCCGCGATGCCCATGCCCTTCAGCTCTGATAGAACATGGCTTTCAAGTTCCTGCACTACCTGCGGTGATATGGAGTCAACGAAACTCTCAGCAGATGACGTCGCTGGCCGGGCCTGCGCTCCTGCGTGGCTCAGCTGCGCCGTCGGCTGCACCAGTGACGCACGTGCCAGCAAGCGTTCCAACGCAGCCTGAAGCACCGGCGAGTCCGTGACTCCTTTGAGCTCGGCGGCCGTCAAACCACCCAGATGACTGATGTGGTTGAAACCGCGCAATGTGAGTATGAGCCCTAGACGCTGGCGTACATGACGCGGCAGCGGCGGCGAGTCCATCTCTTCTAGCACATCTGACCATACGTTCACCGCGCAGAGGAAAGATTCGTTCTTGAACCCTTTCAACTCGCCCAGCAAATCCGCACGCATTATGTCCAGCGTGTCAGTCCCTCTGACGTCCAAGAGCCATTTCTGCTTCAACACCCTGGCAAATATTACTGCGCGGGGGTGCGGCGACCGTCTCCAAAGGGACGCATCCGCCACAAGGTGGCCAATTCCCGTTACTGCCAGAATCTGCCTCGTCACCTTCAGTTGGCCCGAAGACTTCAGCAATGGGAACATCCGAAGATGGTCGCCTCGCACGAGCGCCGCAAGGACTTGGTCTCTCAGGGCAAACGCCCTAGCACATTCATGCGGACATTCAACCCGCGACGTGATGTCTTTGGACCTTTTTGGGGAGTAAGACACCTGCTGCACGAAGTTGTGTGGTAGACCACCTCGCTTCTCCAGCCGGCACGGCGCTGCGTTCGTGGCTGCTCTTGGACATCTCTGGCTGCTCAGCGCACCACCTCGAATGAACAAGAAAACAGATGACTGCTGCCCTTGCCAATATGGAATACATGCACGAGGGGGCGGGCGGGCGGCAAGTTTCCGTGCAACGCCCTGTGAGCCACCTGAGCCCAAATGGCTACGGGCCCTGCCGTGCAGACCACAAGATGCCTGCTCTCTCCGGGTGTGAGGACACCTGCCAACAGGGATCGGGTCCAGACCTCCTGGCGCAACCAAGATGCCGAGAGCACCTGGTCGATGGGGCGGGGTCAAAGAGCTCCAGGGCCCACGACAACCGACCACGCACCAGCGCACCCTGCCGACTGGGACGGGGTCAAAAAGCTCCAGGGCCCAAAAAAAAACGACCACGCACCAGCTGGAAGGTGCAGAGCTCCCTCCACGAGCGGCGCCTTCAACGCACCCCACAGCACCGACGAGGCAGAAGAAGAGCCTCCTGGGGGCGGGGTCGATAGCTCCGGGGCGCGCAAAACGACAGAGGGACCGCCGTCCTCGCGCCCGCTCTGCTCTGGAGGCCTGTGCGCTGACTGCTCGCTACGTCCCCCTGCTGCTTTTGGGTCAGGCGTAGAAGACGACCGAGGGGGAAAGGAGGAAAAGGGGGAGGGAAACCGGCACAAGGCGCAAAGAGGGACAAGTCAAACCTCCTTCGCCGGAGCTCAGGCTCCCTGCTCCAGCCCCCAGTCGCCGTTGCGACAGAGTGTTCGTTGTCGAGCTCATTTGGGCAAGCACCCAACGAGTTGGGTTTCCGCCCAAACTCACCTGCCCTCGCTCACTCTCTGACCCCAGCAGCACGCGCGAGACGATTGTTTAGGTGCCTGAACGGTCTTACTCTGTCACACAGAAACACGCGCCCCTCAGTCTTACCCTCAACTACAAGCCTCTCTTCTCCCGCTCTCCGCGGACTCTCGTTGGGCAATTCCGCACAGCTGCGATGAGCGGGGGTCGCTTGCCCCCAACGCTGCCGACCCCAACGCTGCCTCAGAAGAGCCATTGCAACAACTGTTCCTGTTTCAATCAGACGGATCACAAAAGGAAAGAAACCATAATGATTATTTTCCGCCGGTCGCAAAATGTCCCAGTCCCATGCGTTCAGGAGCCACTTGGGCAAGGTTGGCTCTACAAACTTAGCTGAAAGCTGATGCATCATGCTAAGATCATTGCGAGATGGGCCATCTGCCAAATTCGCTTCCGATTCTACTCTCCCTAACTGGAGAGATATGCCCCTTGATGCCATGTCCAGCCACGTCATTCCTACGCCAAACTTCAACTCTGGAGCGCGGCCGATCCCGTTGATCAGCGCATGGAGTACGCCATCGTTGTCAATGAACTCCATGACCATTGCTTCTGCGATGCCAAAGCTATGACAACCGAGAACGAAACCAAGGAACTCTTGGTAACATATCTGGTTGTCGTCTCTGTCCAGCAGTAAAGCCCAGATCTGCGGAAGAACTGTGGCGCGCGTCCACAACCAGGTGCGGTGGCCCCCTGGTTCACGGAGCGCTGCCGCTGCAGCAATGCACCGAGACTCCCCCGACGCGTCTGTGAACATCGCGACCCTGCGCCTCCGGAGCTCCTCCGCAAGCCGGCGATGTGGAGGGCGTGGGACGAGGTAGTGCTGCCAGAACAGATTTGCTCGCCTCAGCAAAGGTGGCATACCCGGGAGAGGCGCGAAGGCCTGCGCGAAGTACGGCTTAACGAAAGCCCTTCCTACCTTGCACCTGGACGATGTGATTGCTGACCCTAAACGACCCGCAGTACGGATAGCTTCATGCGGTTGCACACATCCAAGTTGAAGCTGAATTTCAAGGTCCCTGAACCACCGCCGTGCTTTGTCCTGAGCTACTATGGATGACGCTGCTCCATCTTCCAAATATACCTCTACTACCGCACCCAAAACGGGTAGCACGAGAGTATCGTCCACGTCCTTTGCTGGATCTGTAACGAGCCCCAACAAAGGAAGGCCCTCCGTTACCAACCAGCCCCCTGTTATCCCTACTCCCCTCCGCGACACGCCAAAGAAATCATCGACGTAACGGAAAAGAGGAGCACGGAACTTGACCAGGACGACGTGCCGGATAAAGCTCCCCAGCCTGTGCCACGCTGCGTTCGCAGCTGATGCTCCGAACATCATGCCGCAGTGACGAGCACGCCGCAAGTTGCCATTCCATGTGAACACGAACCAAGAGAATTCCTCGCGCTCGCTCGCTTTTGGAACGCGCCGGCACGCTTTGGAAGCATCGCGCTTCCAGAGCCGAGGTTCCGCATGATGACGAAGAAAATGAAGCGCTGCCGTAGCCAACTCCTCAATGCCATCGTGCTTGGCCCCGTCAGGAATGAATGTTGCCTTGTTCTGCCCTCCTTCCGTCTCGTCATCTATTGGTCTAGTGCGCCGCCCTTTCGGGCGCTCTTCCCTCGCGGGAAAACCCCTCGCTAAGGTCTTTGACTGCGCTACGTCAAACGACGAGAGTTGAGGGCACGAGCAAAACCCTTCTCGAGCCTCCTCCTGGGTAAGCTGCATGATGTCGTCGTCCCACTCGCTGGGTCGCATCTGGTCTATGATTCTCATGTTCCTTTCAATGCGCTCCCGCCTCAACTGGTCTACCCCCGCGGGGTTCCAGGTGGGCTTGCCGTCTGGCCTCGCGTCCGGGCCGCAGCATGGGAGTTGTCCGATTAACGGGAAGCCACACAGATCATCCATTAAAGATGGGTCCAGTTCTCTATAATTCAACTCAGTAAGCAATGAGTGAAACAACGAATACTTCAGTCGCTTGGCCACAAAATTACTCGAAATATTCGGCCGTTCTCCGTGCAGGTGATCACGGGCACAGCGGGCCGCCCGATGTTCAAGTTCCCTGAACACCGCCAGGCGGAAAGCGTCAATATCTGCTGCTTCGCACTCGCTCTCCCAATCCAAAGCTAAACGAACTTTCTCATTGAGAGCGCCGTGCAAGGCAACCTCTTCGTCCGGGTGCCGTGCTCCGAGTGCGAATGCGATATGCTCCAAGACTGAGAGCCCCTTGGGGGCACCGAGACCACTGGGTACAAAAGGATTCTCAGGGTCAGCCAGCAACTCTCTCTGTCTAGGTAAAGCAATAGCGCCTCCACTGCTACCTTCTGAATCGTCTGAGTCTTCAGAAGATAGTCACCGTGCATCGCCCTTGCCCCCCTTCTTCTTGCTGCTTTTGAAGTCGTGGAACTTCTTGCGCTTGTTGCTGACGTGCCCCTCGCCCTCGACCCACTGCCAGTTCGTGTTGTCGCCTCCTTTCTTCCCGCCGCCGCCTTTGCCGCCCTTCCAATCGGCCTGCTGCTTCTGCAACCACGCGTGCTGCTGCTTCGCCTGGTTGAGCTGCTGGTGGTGCTGCGCGGGGGTTTTGCTGGCCTGCTCCGTCCTCTGCTGGATGGCGTCGGCCGCCGCGTGCTGCTTTGCCATGACTGACTCAAGGGATGCCGGCAACGGGGCTGCAAGTCCAGATGGCGACGAGGGCCCGTACGCCGACCTCAGGCCCGCCTGCGCGAGCACGGCGTCCAAGCGCAAGGTGGCCGCTTCCAAGATATTCTTGTCAATGGAGCGGAACTCCTTCTGGATGTCCAGCTCTGGCTCCGACATGGACGCTCTCTTTGCCAACTGCCTCCGGAACAGGTCATCGTATAAGATGACTAAGAACTTGTTGTGCTGGATGGACTTGCTCTGCTCCACCAACTTGACCAACTCGTCCTTGTAGCACGCAACGGTTGCCCATGTAAGCTGTTTCATGGCCACCGCTGCCACTGCGTACCTGTCAAACGCCGTTGTCCACTGCACGAAGGACCTGAAGAACCGGCGGGTTGTTGTAGCACTCCGCAAGGCACTGGTGAGTTGACCAAGCGTCGCGACAGAGATCGACGGGTCAAGCGGTGTACCCCGTTCGCCTCCCGTGAGCGCTTTCCCTCAGATTGTATCCGAAGGAAGCCACAGTGGCAAGACCTCTTTGGCCGTCAGGTCTATGTGCGAAAACGATTTCCGCTGGTCCTTTTCAGCGGCAGCGTTCTCTGCGTGCAAAACCCGCCACACCAGCTCCTCTGCCTGCATATGGAACGGGAGTCCCTCGAGACCCGCTTTTGCCAGCTTGTCTGCAGCATTCACCTTTTCAGGCGCTACTGCTAAAAGCTTGGCCACCACCTCGGCAGAATACTCGGGCCCAACCATGTCCAGGACGTCCTGCTGCATGGCTTGGGGGAGTGATTGCTGGGTCTGCGGGGTGAGAACAGATGCAGCAGGTGCTGATGAGGCACCACTGCTCTGCTTCTCTGGGTTTGCCAGGCGAATCGCTCGTCGAGCTAAGCCTAGCACTGGTAGGGATAAGTCTGGTTTCACGTCACTCTCTTTCAGGCCAACTAACTGGCCCGGCTCAGACACCCCATTGTCCGTGAAGTACGTCTCTGTCGCCCTCAACACCTCGGGCGTCGGCTCCTTGGCGTCCACTGACTTGAGGAAGCTGTTCAACGTCACCTCCGCCATGGGTCGCCTGTGGGGGATCTGAAGCAGAAAGTTTCCGTGCAACGCCCTGTGAGCCACCTGATCCCAGATGGCTACGGACCCTGCCGCGCAGACCACAAGATGCCTGCTCTCTCCGGGTGTGAGGACACCTGCCAACAGGGATCGGGTCCAGACCTCCTGGCGCAACCAAGATGCCGAGAGCACCTGGTCGATGGGACGGGGTCAAAGAGCTCCAGGGCCCACGACAAACGACCACGCACCAGCGCACCCTGCCGACTGGGACGGGGTCAAAAAGCTCCAGGGCCCCCAAAAAACGACCACGCACCAGCTGGAAGGTGCAGAGCTCCCTCCACGAGCGGCGCCTTCAACACACCCACAGCACCGACGAGGCAGAAGAAGAGCCTCCTGGGGACGGGGTCGATAGCTCCGGGGCGCGCAAAACGACAGAGGGACCACCGTCCTCGCGCCCGCTCTGCTCTGGAGGCCTGTGCGCTGACTGCTCGCTACGTCCCCCTGCTGCTTTTGGGTCAGGCGTAGAAGACGACCGAGGGGGAAAGGAGGAAAAGGGGGAGGGAAACCGGCACAAGGCGCAAAGGGGGACAAGTCAAACCTCCTTCGCCGGAGCTCAGGCTCCCTGCTCCAGCCCCCAGTCGCCGTTGCGACAGAGTGTTCGTTGTCAAGCTCATTTGGGCAAGCACCCAACGAGTTGGGTTTCCACCAGAGGCCTGGCCAGAGGCCTCATAAACGCATCCTGGGGTCTCGGGTGATTCTTTGGACCCTCTTTCGGGCCTCTTGTGAATCTTTTGGGGCCTCTCAGAGGCCGTTGGCGGCCTCGGTGGGACATGTTTGGGCGGCGTGCTCGAAATGGCAGCTCGGTTTCCCCCTGTTGGGCCCTCCTGGACCGTCTTCGGGGCTTCTTGGTCCGTCTTGGTGCCTCTTGGGCCGTCTGGGGGACCTCCAGGGAATCTTTTGGCCAGTCCTGGGGCGATTTGGGAGACCTCTTGGGCCGTCTTGGACCGTGTTGAAATCGAAAAGGGGCATGTGCTAAAAATGTATGTCTCCCCACAGGAATGGAACGATTTCTGCTTATCTGGGCCCTCTTGGGGGTCCTCTTGGAGCGGTCTTGAAGCGTCGTGGACGCCTTTTAGGCCGCTTTAAAAGCATCCCGACCCGTCGGAGACCCCTGGAGGGCGTCATGGAGGCGACTCGGGAACGTCTTGGGCTGCCGGGGCGGCTGCCAGAATCCACTCGGAAGCGATTTCCGCCCCTAACTCCTCCTCACTCTGCACCCTTCCCGTCGGGAGCAAGCGTCCCCCCGCTCCGGCCTGTTGGAGGAGCTCGGCGCAGAGCCGCGCGCGGCCACGACGGGGGACGCGTCCTGGGGACGCAAAAACGACACCGCTGCCGCCACTTCCCAGATCCCTCCCTTTTTAGCAAAACGCCCTCTAGGGAGAGCTGCAAGGGACACTCCATGTGCGCACGGCACCGCATTCCGAATGCACCCCTGCGGGGTAGATCATCGACGTCCACAAATTCGCCGGCCCAACGGGCCAGAGGCGTGCTAAGATCTCCGGTAACTGGTTAACAATTCTCTAGTTCGCGCGCGCGCGGGGCGGCCCCTGGGGGTCCCCGGACGAAAAGTACCCCGGGCGATCCCCGACCGACCCCCGAGCGATCCCCGGGAGATTCCCCCAGAGCGCTCCAGGAGCGCTCCATGAGCGCACCAACAGGGCTCCGAGACGTCCCCGAGAGCCCCAAGAAAGGCCAAGAGGCCCCCAAGAGGCCCCCAAGATGGTACACGAGGGGTCCGACATGCCACAAGATCGCTCCAAGACGCCCAAGATAGCCCCCAGACGCCCCAAGAGGCCTCCAAGAGCACTCCCAAGAGGGCCCCCGGAGGCAAAATTCATTGTTTTTCCTTAGGTTTTTGAAAGATTTTGGAGCTTCCACCTTTTCGGCTTCCCGACGCCCCAAGACGGCCCAAGAGGCCCCCAAGATCGCCCCAAGAGGGCCCAAGAGGCCCCCAAGAGGGCCCCAAGATGGCCCAAGAGGGCTCGAAGACGGCCCAAGAAGCCTCCAAGACGGTCCAAGAGGGCCCCAAGAACGCCCCCAAAGGGGCCCCAGAGAGGGAACACGAAACAACATTTCGAGCCCTCGGCCCTAAGAAGCCCCTACGAGGCCCCAAGAGGCCCCTAAGAGGCCCCAAGAGGCCCCCACGAGGCCCTCAGGAGGCCCCCAAGAGTCCCCCAAGCGGCCCCAGGAGGCCCCCCAAATGCCCCCCCGAGCGCCCCAGGAGTCCCCCAAGCGGCCCCAGGAACCCCCAAAGCGCCGCATTGACACCAGGCCCTCGGGCAAACGGCAGACATGAGACTGTATGGGCCGGCGGAATGAGCGAAGCGATTGAATAATATGATGTATTCGGCGACGCGCACGTCGATTAGCGAAACCGACTGGGGACTATCCCCGTACACTCGAGAGTCAATTTCGAGTGAACCTGTGCAGACTTCCTTAGTCGACTTGTCTGTGGAGGCGTGCTGTCAATGCCCGACCTCCTGGGGTGCTCTCTGACAACTATTTCGAGGCGAGTCTGGCCATGGCGACGAGGGACATGTGAGCGACGAGAAAAAACTGGTCTTACGCGAGAAGACATGGCAACCTTCCGCCGCGGCTTACCGCGGGCCGCCAGCGTGGCACACCGTGCGGAGAAGAGGGCGCTTCAGCCTGCCCTCGCGCGGGGAGCTTGCGCGCGGGTGCCCGCGCAATCGAAAATCGTGTTGCGTCACCTGTGCAGAGGTATCGGTACTTGTTCCTCCTCCGGTGTCCGACACGTCCGACATCCCCCCGCAGGAGGTGGCTGATAAGAAGCTGGAGTACGGGCTCGGGACGTCGGTGGAAGCCTCGCTGAAGACCTCGGGCTGCCAGCGGGCGGGGGGCGGCGGGTTCGTCGCCGTCGTCGCCGTCGATGTGGGCGAGGTCGCTGTCGTGACGTCGGCGGTTTCGGCCGCGCCTCCCGGCCCAGAAGCATCCGCTGGGGTGCGTTCACGCTGCGCCCCAAGACGTCCAGTGCCCCGGGCGGTTGCGCGGTAATGGCGGCGGCCTTGCCGAGGACGCCGCCACGGCAAAAGTCGCCTCGAAATCGCAACCCGTACGCGACGCGGGAGGGGTCTGGGGCAGGAAGGGGCCCAAGACCTTCAGGCGCCGTGGAACAAAACATGATCGACCCACGAACCCGGAAAGGAATATAGAAGTGTAAGACATGGCAACGTTTCAAAGACACCTGACTGGGCGACGGGTAAATGCAATGCTGAATGTATCGAACTTGATGTACCGTGCCGACGGCTGTGCCGTGCTACGCCGTGCTGAACTGCCATGTGCCATGCCGCGATTGTGCTCTATATATAGCGTTGTGGATCGAGTCCTCGTTGCCACCGAGTCCTGACCGAACTGATCTGGATCTTAAGCTCGAGTTGCCTGAGCAGATGGTAGCTGCCCCAGAGCTAATCGACAGACGTGACATACCAGGAAGACGCGCCGCGGAACGTCCCAAGGGACGCGCCAGGCGACGTGCCAGGGGACGTGCCATGGGCACGCACCGCGGGACGTGCCAAGGGGGCGCGCTGCGGAACGTGCCAATGGACGTGCCGCGGGACGTGCCAGGGGACGCGCCGCGCGACGTGCCAGGTGGACTCGCCACGGAACGCACCAAGGAACGTGCCAAGGTGCAATGTTCAGTGTATCGATCTTGATGTACCGTGGCGAAGGCTGTGCCGTGTTTGGCCCATTGCAGCCTGGCATGCTGCCTGGCACGTTGCGCGGAGCGTCCCGTGGCGAGTCCACCTGGCACGTCGCGCGGTGCACGTCCATTGGCACGTTCCGTAGCGCGTCTCTTTGGCACGTCCCGCGGTGCGTCCCCATGGCACGTCCCCTGGCACTTCGCCTGGCGCGTCCCTTGGGACGTTCCGCGGCGCGTCTTCCTGGCATGTCCCCTCTGTCGATTAGCTTTGGGGCAGCTACCATCTGCTCAGGCAGCTCGAGCTTTAAGATCCAGATCAGTTCGGTCAGGACTCGGTGGCAACGAGGACTCGATCCACAACGCTATACATACAACACAATCGCGGCATGCTGAGGGTATCGATGTTGATGTACCGTGCCGAGGGCTGTGCTGTGCCTGGGCGACCTGGACACGTGAAAACACACGTTTCGCTCATGACGTTCTCAGCACATCCTCATGCTAGACATCCGCCTGTGCCACCTGGACACGTGCAAACAAGCGTCTCGATCGAGACTTCCTCGACACATCCTCATGCTAGACATCCGCCTGGGCGACGAGGACGCGTCAAACCAAGCGTCTCGCTCGATCCTCAGCAAATCCTGGCGCTAGACCTCTGTCTGGGCAACCTGGAGGCGTGAAACCAAGCGTCTCGCTCGAGACATCCTCAAGACCTGGGCACGTGAAAACAAGCATTTCACTTGAGAGATCCTCCGAATTCATGTCCCCAGGAGAGGACAATCTATAACACAAAACAAGCGTTTCGCTCGAGACATCCTCAACGAATTCTGAAAAACAAGCGTTTCGCTCGAGACATCCTCAAATTTTAATTCGCCGGCCCTACGCGACCTCGTTATTTATCGCAAAAGAAATTCGCCGGCCCTACAGCCGTCAAAACCGGGGGGAACAAAACTAAAAGAGAACCCTGGGCCTATGCCCTTTCCGGGAAAAACACGCTGGCAGGCCTGCAGTCGGAGATTCGGCAGTGATAGCGAGCATGGGCGAGCGCCCAGCATGGCGAGCATGGCCTGCAGGGCGCCCCGCGGGGGTTCGAGAGAAGTGTAAGGCCCGTCGGGCGTCTGGCGAAGGACGCTCGGAACACGGCTGTGGCAACCGTCTTGCGAACGTCCTTCGCCAGACTCGGGAGACAGCCAGGCTGTCTCGGGTGCTCCTTAAGGGGGGGGGCTATCCGCCGGCCCCCTTGCGGGGCCACCGGGCTGCGAGGGTGAGGATTGCAGCTCCCCTGTTCCAGTTGCAGTTTCCAATTTCCACTGTTACAGTCCTGCTGTCTGCTTCCTTACTGTTGATTGCTGCTGAACGCGCGAGGGGGGGGAACCCCAAACCAGCTTTTTTACCACGCCCAGATCGCGTTGTCTGAATTCCTGGGGGGACGTAACAATGCATGATATTCGCGTCCCCGAGGCCATAAACCCTTGCAAATAATGCAAGATTCGCGTCCTCGAAACCATAATTCCTAGTAAATTACGCGATGCGTGCGTCCCCGAGGCCACACGCAATGTCTGCGTCCCCGACGCCATAAACATTGTAAATTACATGCGATTCGCGTCCCCGAGGCCATGCACCCCCGTAAATGACATCATATTCGCGCCCTCGAGGCCATAAACCCTGGTAAATTATACCAGATTCGCGTCCCCAAAGCCATACAACTTTGTAAGGTACGCAATCGTTGCGGCCTCGAGGCCATAAACCCTGGTAAATTACGCGATACTCGCATCCCTGGAGCCATACACACTCGTAAATTATACAATATTTGTAGTTGTGAGATATTCCGCAGTGTGTGAAGTCCTGACATTGCTTCACGTCAGCGTCCAGACATCCCAACGCAGCTCTGGCAAGTCCCATTCTAAGAGAGGGGGGCCGGCGGCATGGGGGCGAAGCCCTTACGGATAACGTGGGGTGAGGAAACGTGCGCCTTTCGTGCATCTTTTGGGCCCGAGGTTGCAGTTTAGGGGCCGTTTGGGGCAATTTGCCTGCATTCCTGCATCACCCACGTCATGGACCCCCCGTTGCAGTCGGCCCGATTGTCTGGCGACACTGCTTTTTACGTCGCAGCGCGGAAGAAACGATCCGTTCGCGAGCCCCAGTAGCCGGGGGCGCGTGGCGTACAAATTAACCGGCAGCAAGACAAGGAAGGAGGACGATGGCGGCCGCAGAAAGCAGGTGGGTGAAGGAGGGCACATACCGCAGAATATGTTCAGCACAGCATGAGTGGCCGGAGCGGCCAGCCCGTGCTGGGGCGACCTGGCAGTGGGCGCGGAGGGACATCGCGAACACACCAAGGGGCTGAAAACAAGGCTGCAGGCGCTGAAAGAGGGGGGGGACCCAGCGGCCCTCGAAAATGCTGACAGTTGCGCAGATCGCAGCCACCCAGGGATGGCGAGCTCTAATCTGAGCCTGGGTATGGCGACACTGTGTTTACACCCCCCAGTAGCCCTTACAAAATGGCGATCGATTAGCAAATCGCAGCCCCACAAGGGTGGTGAGGTCGAATCTGAGCCTGCGCAAGACGTTACTGAGCTGGCCACGCCCGCAGCCTTCTAAACTGGCGACAATTGCGCAGATCGCAGCCGCTAAGGGATGGCGAGGTCCAATCTCTGTGCTGGACCCCACCAGCAACCCTGGAAAAGGGGCGCTATGAGCTTCCTGCCAATGTCTCTTCACCCAGAGCATTTTCGATCCAGAAATTGTCACGAAGACAATGCTGATAGCCAACCCACGCGGGTGGACACAATATCCATCAGGCCACGCGGCCAAAATCATCAACACCACCACCACTACTACCACCACCATAGCAACCCACCTGCTCTACTGACGCGCAACCTTTAATGCCGCTGATACCCTACCACGTCTACAACCACCACTCCATTCCTCCTTCACCGCTTCATCCTCCGCCACCCTGCATAGCCTGACCTTTTTCTGTCCTTCCCCTCTGCTGTGCCAACTCGACCTCCTCTCACCCCCTTTCCCTCCGCCCCCTCATGCCTATCCCCCTCATCCATCCGCGATTTTCCGCCCCTCCCTCCTCCAATTATTCCTCTCTCTCCTCCGCCCCTCCTGCTACTCCTCCTCCTCTTCCTTTTCCTCCTCTTCTTCCTCGCCTTCTCCGTCCTCGGTGCCTCTCCCCCGATGCCCCCCCCCACTGCCCGCCCGCTCGTTCGTCGGGTCGGGCGAAAGGGGGGGATAGCAAAGGGGGGGGGTTGAGAATCAGCTCACGTAGCTGATTTTCCCGGTGCCTCCCGGCGCCGGAGGCGGCTATGTATCGAGGAATGGGCCCCTCTGTGAGGCCGAAACCAGCTGCATGCAGCAAATTTCGTAACCCCCCTTTCCCAATCCCCCCCTTTCGTCCGGCCCGAGTTCGGCCCCTCCCCCCAGGGTCGCCCGACGCCCCGCCCGCGCCGCGGGGGGCCTCCTCGCCGGCGTACTTCAGGCCCGCGAGCAGCGGGCTGGCCGTCGCCAGGAACCCGTCCTGGACGGCAGGGCGGGGCCCCGCGGGCGGGGCGAGGCGAGGCGGGGCGCCCGCCCCCGCTCGGGACTCCCGTGGGCGGAAACACACGCAATACAACGACTGACGATCTCAAACCTGTGATGTGTGTGATAGGCTTGTCTTTGCAGGCGCTCTGCGGTGAGCTTTCGCCGGCCTCGCCAGCTCGTCAGACGGCCTGGACAAGCACAGCTATGGCACGGCCCTCCCTCTTGCCAGCACGCGCGCGCAGGAGCGAGGAGGGGAGGGAAATGGAAGCTACCTTCTGACTGCGCCGCTCCATTTCCGAGGCCTCGCGGGCCGGGGCCCCCGGGCCGCGGCCCCGCGGGCGCGGGGCGCTTTTGTCGCGGATGCCCCGCGTGGAACGTGTCCGTGCGACACCGCGTGCCTGCGAGATCGCGCCCCAGAATCTGGACCGCGAGGGCGCAGATACGGATACGTTCGCCGCTCGTGATGCTTTCTGCTCCACCGCGTGGCGCTGGCGGCTTTCTCGGGTAATTAGTCCTGGCGCCATCGACTGCCCCTCCGCCCAGCAGCCTCGGCGCGCCGGGGTGCTCGGCCCGACCGCAAGGCAAAGAGGGAGCTGCAGCGCCCAGTCGCGCGCGCGCACGCGGGCGCGCTGAAAGGGGAACGTCAATGCGGTCCGGCGGCCTCGCATTCCCAGCGGGAGGAAGGGAGGGAGGACTGAACTGAGGGAGGAGGAAGAGGAGGAGGAGGAGGAGGAGGAGGAGGAGGAGGACGAGGAAGAGGAGGAGGAGGAGGAAGAGGAGGAGGAGCACTTCGGCCACGTCAACAGACGCAGGGCCGCGAAGCGATGTAGCGATGCAGGAGGAGGAGGGGGAAGAGGAGGAGGAGGGCGTCGGCCACGTCAACAGACGCAGGGCCGCTAAGCGATATAGCGATGCAAGAGGAGGAGGAGGAGGAGGAGGCGGCGGAGGAGGAGAACGAGGAGAAAGAGGAGGAGAAGGAGGGGGAGGAGCACAGGCAGGAGGGAAACACCCCATAATTCCACGGGGCGCAGAGGTCGATGATCCTCAGAGCGTGCGCTAGCGCCAACACATGCTGCTCCACTGATGCCCTGCAGCCCATTGCAAGCGGCGCAATGAGGGCCGACACAGGCTGCGTGCTTTCGGCGAAGCTGCACGCAGCACACATTGTGCTAACACACGTTCTGGGGATCATCGAAATGAAGTTGCAAGGGCTGGAAAGGCGCAGTGGCGAACCGAGCAGGCTGCCACAGAGTCGGTGGCGGCAGGGTGGACGGCGGCCCAGCGGCAATCGGGCGCGTGGAGAGGGGGAGAGGAGTCGTCGGGAGGAGGCAAGAGGATGAGAGGGGGGCCTAATTACTGGGGTGTTGCTGGAAGTGGTCTCGTGCCCAGGGTGTCCATATCGTTTGGCGCTAGCTTGGAGCCACTGGAGCCCTCTGAGCCTCGTGAGGGGCACTCCGAAGGCCGTCTCACCTTCGAGGCGGCCGGGGAATGTGAGCTGGATGGGGCCCGAGAAAATCGGTCACACACATACATACATACATACATACATACATACATATGTATGTATGTATGTATGTATGTATATATATATATATATGTGTGTGTGTGTGTGTGTGTGTGTGTGTGTGTGTGTGTGTGTGTGTGTGTGTGTGTGTGTGTGTGTGTGTGTGTGTGTGTGTGTGTGGGGGGGGTGTACGGGCAAATCCGCTCAATATCGGTCCCCAGACCTCTCCCGGGGTCCATCTGGCGCACAGTTTCACCCAAGATCCGTTTGGACAGTCCCAGGGCCCGAAAACAACTCCCAGACACCAGAAAAGTCAAGAACCTTCCTCGAGTCCAGAACCTCGCCCCCCCATCCCGCTGGATGGAACCAGTTTTGGGCCACCTCAGACCCCCAGCCAACTCCAAGCCTGGCGAGGGCGCGATCGCCCGCTGGCGATTGCGGCGGCGCCGCGGAGGGCGGGTCCGGCGGCGCCTGCGGACTCGAGCTCGGCGCCCACTCCCGATCAGGCGGCCCCACCCCGTCCCGAGCCCTCCTCCTCCTCCTCCTCCTCCTCCTCCTCCTCCTCCTCCTCCTCCTCGAGCGTGGCTCGCGGCGCAAGCTTGGTGGTATCGGCAGGGGAGGCAGCCAAGGCTCTGGGCGTGCCGGGAGTGGAAGCAGCGGCCGCTTGGGCGAAGAGCACCAGACTTGGGATGTTGGCGATATTGGCAGATCTAGCCAACACTGTGAAGAAAATGCGGTGTGCTGAAAACTCGCGACCAGAATCATCCTCGCCTTCTTTACGCGGGATCTTCCGACCTGGATCGATCAGCGAGGATCCTGGGGCCCGAAATGGGCCAGCGACAGTCACTCACGAAGCCCGGATGTCAGGGATGGCGAAGATGACGAGGATGGCGACGACGACGCGACCGAGGACGACAATGGGGCCGAGGACGACGACGACTGCGGCCACGACCACGTTGGCGGCGACGGCGACGGATAGGCAACCACATGTGAACCCTGAACGCTGGCCGGGGTTCAGAATTCGAAGGACAACTGCGGCCACATGAGCCCCAGCGGCGCCGTCCGATACCCTGGTGTCGATTGGACCCGCAGGGGTAGGGTCCGCGCGTGGTCGCAGAACGGAGGCGACGGGCCTCGACGCTCGGCGGCGGTGGCGCGCGTGCTGGGCACGCGGAACTCCTTACGACCTCGGAGCGCGGCCCGTCACCGCGCGGTTCTGGGACCTCGGAGGCCTCAGTCGCCCGAGGCGTCCTCGTAGAACGGCTCGAGTCCCAAAACCGCGGGGTGACCCTGGATCCCCACTGACTCATCACACTGGCCCTCCTCCGAATGTTTGGTTTCCGGGACACAACTCGGGTCTCGGGGCGTCTTTTCCGGATGATCTGGGCAGCCCCAGAACGCTCTCGGTGAGGCGCAGCTGCTGGAACGCATCCCGAGGCAGGAACGCCCACAGGAACCCACGAAAGTGTCCGAAGGCCCCGAAGCCCCACCGACTCACCTTGTGGTGACGTTGGGGGCCCCCGAGCACGGAGCTCGGTGGAGCTCGGCGGCTTGCGGCGGGTCCTGGCGCATGCCGCCGCAGCCAGGCGCGGTGCTCAGCCC
The DNA here is from genome assembly GCA_963575745.1 of Prorocentrum cordatum. NCBI lineage: Eukaryota > Dinophyceae > Prorocentrales > Prorocentraceae > Prorocentrum > Prorocentrum cordatum. The sequence continues at coordinate 150,021 of CAUYUJ010014476.1, forward strand.
AGGAAGCAGCGGGCACGGCAGCTGCACCTCGGGGCCAGAGCGCGCCGCCTCGGCGGAAAGGGCCGAGGGAGGAGGCGGAGGCCGAAGGCGAGGGCAAGGACGACAACGTCGACGGGCGCCTCTGGGGACCGCCGTCGTCGTCGTAGGCTTTGGCGGCGTCGGCGTCGTCGTCGCCGTCGCCGTCGGCATCGTCGCCGTCGGCATCGTCGGCGTCGGCGTCTGCGTCGTCGACGTCGTCGTCGTCGGTGTCGTCGTCGTCGGCGTCGTCGGCGTCGTTGTCGCCATTGCCGTCCAGTGGGGCGGCGGCCTTCAGCCGGCCGCTGGAGATTGCCCCGGGGCCCGTGAGGGGCACGGCGCGCCCGCGCGAGCCGCAGCGCGTGCGGAGGCGACGGAGGAGCGGCACCTGCGGATGCGGGGGGGCTGGCGACGGTGGCGACGCCTGCTCTGACACCGGGGACCAGTCTGAGGACGACGACGACGACGGCGGCGACGACGAGCACGACTGAAAATCAGATTAGACAATGCGCTGCGGGCCGCTGCCCACCATCACCCGAGCACATCGAAAATCATCTTCTTCCGAGAACCAGCCCCCACAGCTAGGGGGACGCCAACTGCGCACCTCATCAGATCCTCGACTCAGGGCGGGCCTGGCCAGGATCTGTAGGTGAATGGTTGACGCCATACCACCTGCGGCGGGGACGACGATGGCGGCGGCGGCGACGGCCAGGAGAAAGATTCTAGCGGTTTCCCCAAGTTGTCAAGAAGGCTTCTGGATGAGGCGAAGGATAGAGGAGAAAGGAGAGAAGAGGGACGATGGAAAAGTGGGGAGGGAGAGAGGAGACAGGAGGATGTTGAGAAGGAACAGAAGGAGGGGTCAAGGCCAGGGAGGTGGTCTGACACCAGGGGCACCAAAGGCAGAAACGCATGCAAGGTAAAGCCACCCTATGGGGGGTTGATCTCTGTGTGTTCGAATACACTACGCTGAGATTGCGATGGGCCTGGAAGGGGGCAAGCGCGATTACTGCGCGGCTACGCTTTGCCGACCAACTCCCTACTTCTTCGTGCAAGAGGTCCAGTAGCGATCGGCTCTGGAGGCCCCGTCTCTTGCTAAACCACCGGCCCCACTAATGCCTTGGACGATCCCCATCGTTTTCATCATAGGGTGATGATATGCGTTGTTATGCAATTGCTCATTTTGTGTTGTGCCTTTGCCTTGAATTACTTTCCGATGTATTGCCTTGTGTATCCGCAGTCTGCACTGTTTTACAATATGTGTTATTTCATTGTTTCGCATTGCTTTGCGTGTTGAGTTTAATTCCCCACATGTTTCGTGGGGTTTTGGTTTTCTTCCCTGCCGCAGCGCACCCGCGTCTCCTCCTCACACCTCCCCTCCTCTCTCTTCCTTCCTCCCTTTACCCGCCCTCAACACATGCACGGCCAGTACGTGAGACACGCGTCTACATACAGCCGCACGCATGCACACACTCGCACACACAAGACGCGTGCTCACTGCATCATACACCCAAGACGTATGCACAACATACTGGGCACCCACGTGGGACACACGTTCCGATGCGGCCGCACACGCATCACACACATACATATGAAATGCAATATACAAGGCGTGCGTGTAGGATTCGCAGTGGATGGCAGAAGGCTCTGTGCAGGCCATGGCGCACGGCACGGCAGGCGTGGAACTTTGTCGTCACCAAAGGGGGTGCGCAGCATATGCGCGACAACAAGACGCGTTGCACTTCCTCGGCACCACAGGGGGTGCGCAAGGGGTGGTCTCCTTATCCGTTTCGGGCTCGCAAAAAAGGGGCAGGCGTGGCACTTCCTCGACACCACAAGGGGTGCGCTGGGGGTGGTCTCCCTGTCCGTTTCAGGCTCGCAAAGCGTGGCGGGCGTGGCACTTCTTCGACGCCACAAGGGGTGCGCTTGGGGTGGTCTCCCTATCCGTTTCGGGCTCGCAAAGCGTGGCAGGCGTGGCACTTCCTCGATACCACAGGGGGTGCGCTGGAGGTGGTCTCCCTATCCGTTTGGGGCTCGCAAAGCGTGGTAGGCGTGGCACTTCCTCGACACCACAGGGGGTGCGCTGGGGGTGGTCTCCCTATCCGTTTCGGGCTCGCAAAGCGTGGTAGGCGTGGCACTTCCTCGGCACCACAGGGGGTGCGCTGGGGGTGGTCTCCCTATCCGTTCCGGGCTCGCAAAGCGTGGCGGGTGTGGCACGTCCTCGATACCACAAAAAGGGTGCGCTGGGAATGGTTGCCCTATCCGTTTCGGGCTCGCAAAGCGTGGCGGGCGTGGCACTTCCTCGACACCACAAGGGGGTGCGCTGGGGGTGGTCTCCTTATCCGTGTCGGGCTCACAAAGCGTGGCAGGCGTGGCACTTCCTCGACACCACAAGGAATGCGCTGGGGGTGGTCTCCCTGCCCGTTCCGGGCTCGCAAAGCGTGGCAGGCGTGGCACTTCCTCGACACCACAAGCGGTGCGCTGGGGGTGGTCTCCCTATCTGCTACGGGCCCGCAAAGCGTGGCAAGCGTGGCACTTCCTCGACGCCACAAGGGGTGCGCTTGGGGTGATCTCCCTATCTGTTTCGGGCTCGCAAAGCGTGGCAGGCGTGGCACTTCCTCGGCACCACAGGGGGATGCGCTGGGGGTGGTCTCCCTATCCGTTACAGGCTCGCAAAGCGTGGCGGCGTGGCACTTCCTCGATACCACAGGGGGTGCGGTGGGGGTGGCCTCCCTATCCGTTTCGGGCTCGCAAAGCGTGGCAGGCGTGGCACTTCCTCGGCACCACAGGGGGTGCGCTGGGGGTGGTTTCCCTATCCGTTTGGGGCTCGCAAAGCGTGGTAGGCGTGGCACTTCCTCGACACCACAGGGGGTGCGCTGGGGGTGGTCTCCCTATCCGTTTCGGGCTCGCAAAGCGTGGCGGGCGTGGCACTTCCTCGACGCCACAGGGGGTGCGCTGGGGGTGGTCTCCCTATCTGCTACGGACCCGCAAAGCGTGGCAAGCGTGGCACTTCCTCGTCGCCACAAGGGGTGCGCTTGGGGTGATCTCCCTATCTGTTTCGGGCCCGCAAAGCGTGGCAGGCGTGGCATTTCCTCGACACCACAAGGGAGTGCGCTGGGGGTGGTATCAGGACAACCGACGACGAGTACGACAAGTACGACGACGATTCGCGACGAGGGTTGAGAACGCAGGGTTGTGCATATATCAGATGGTAACGATACGCAAACACATCATACTTAAATGAAGTATGTGGGGGTCCTCGGTAGCGTAATTGATGTGCCTTGCTTTGCATTTTGATAATGCCTTGATTTTCTTGATATGGCGGCTTCTCGCGTGTATAGTCACTTTGTATTGGTCCCCACTTCCCCCACACTGGGGGCAACCCAAACAACCGCTCCGTCAATATCGCCTTCAAGCGTGGCACACTTACACCCGAGTCAGGCGAAGCGGGCCTGCACACCTTTCGGACCACGTCTTGAGATCCAAAATTGTGAGAGCGTCTCAAGCGAAGCGGGCCACAGCACTTCAATTCAGGGCATCTCGCAGTAGCCCGGGGCTCGGAGGATGTCTCAGGCGAAACGTGCCTGAGTATCTCGCGAACCACATCTTGCCCAGAGTTGTGAGGATGTCACATGCGAAACGGGCCAGAGCACCTCGCGAGCCGCATCTTGGAGCCCAGAGGTGTGAGTTGCGAGGATGTCTCAAGCCAAGCGGGCCAGAGAACCTCAACTCAAGGCACCTCGGAGCCCGGGGGTCCGAGGATATATCAGGCAAGAAGGGCCTGAGCAACTCGTGAAGCGCATCTTCAACCCAGAGTTGCGAGGACGCCTCAGGCCAAACGGTCAGAGCCATGGATTCCGAGGATGTCTCAGGCGAAACGTGCCTGAGCACTACTACATCGCGAACCACATCCTGGAATCCAGAATGGCGAGGACATCTCAGACGAAACGGGCCAGACCACCACCTCAATTCAAGGCATCTCTAAGCCTGGGGCTCAGATGAAACGGGACTGAACATCTCAAGCCAGGGCATCTCAGAATCCGGGGTTCCGATGATGTTTCAAACGAAACGGGCCTGAGCACCTCGTGAACCGCCTCTTCATCCCAAAATTGCGAGGACGTCTCCGGTCAAACGGTCAGAGCCAGGGATACGGAGGATGTCTCAGGCGAAACATGCCTGAGCACCTCGCGAACCACATCTTGGAATCCAGAGTGGTGAGGACGCCTCAAGCGAAACGGGCCAGACCACTTCAATTCAGGGCATCTTGAAGCCTGGGTTTCCGAGGGTGTCTCAAGCAAAACAAGCCTGAGTACCTTGCGAACCACATCTTGTAATCCAGAAGTGTGAGGAGGTCTCGAGCGAGACGAGCCAGAGCACATCAAGTCAGGGCATCTCGGAGCCCGAGATTCCGAGGATGGCTTTTTGTAGGCCCTGGGGCGCACCCAACTCTTCTGAAAACAACCCCTCTCCGGCACCTGTTCGGCATCGCCATTGGAGTTGCTGGGGTCGCTCGAATCTGTCTCGGGCGACCCAGGCACCGGGGCTCAGGTGCACTGTCCCCCTCGCCAGCCAAGGCAGGCCCTGGATGGGCTCTAACCAGCCCCAAAAGCTAACCGAAATCGCCAGCGAAGACCTTACGCCCGCAACACTGACTGACCGTTCGAGACATCCCCACAATCTGGGCGCGAACGGGCCCGTGACACACCCTTCGTCGCAGAGCACTGGCCCGCATCACCTCCCCCTCGTCCTCAGTCATCTTGCTCAACGGTTGCTCTGAATTGCGGGGGACGTCTTATGCAAAACTGGCTGGACCCCCTCGCACGCGGCATCTATTTGCCCATAATTGCGGGGAAGTCTCAGGGGAAATCAACAGGATCACCTCGCGGGCGGCAACTTGAAACCTAGTGTAGCGACGGCATCCCTGAACCCAAAAAAATTGACGATGTTTCAGGCGATGTGTGCCAGACCCAGACCATCTTTCGCTTAGCGTCTGAGAGCCCAGAGATGCGAGGATGTCTGAAGCGAAACGGGCCAAACCATGTCAAGTCTGGTCGTCTCGGAACGCAGACTTGTGAGGATATCTCATGCGGAACGAGGCGATTCACCCCAACATGTTGCCAATGTCTCGACGCGCGGGCCCCTCGGGCGGCAATCGTTCTTACCGCCACATTGCCCCCCGGCATCGGCCTGGCGAACCGGGAACACTCCAAGACAAAACCTATTGAACGGAGACAAACAGAAGTTCCGACATAATTTGAAAGACTGGGCGGTAATTGGCCTTGCATTGCTTTGACGCATCATGATTTGCTTTTAGCTTCTTTTGCTTGAACTGCTATACTTTACTTAGCACTGCCTTGACTTGAATTGCCTTGCACCGTACGCCGTTGATTCTCGCTGAGTTGATTTACCCTGCTGCATATTGGATGGCATTGCGAAGCGTCACCATGCACTCTCATGGTATGCCATTACACTTCTGTGTCGTGCCCTGGATTGGTTCAGAAACTACTGCTGCGCATTCCATGGCTTGTGCTGGATGTGCTGACTGCTCGTACTGTGTTGCGTGTATGCATAATGTGCCGCAGCGCACGGCAATATTCACAAGCGCTTCAGCACTTCGAAACAAGGAACAACAAGGCACGCCAAAAGGATCTCGTTCCTCGAAGACGCTACCCGTCATGCAGCTTAAGACAACTGCCCACGACGGAGGCGCATTCCGCCATCTGCCACCGTGCCCCCTGGCACGTTTGAGGCGTGGTAGAGATCGGCGGCGAGCGAGGGCGAGAAGTGAGAAGGAGAATGCCGGCTCAGACGGCTCGGAAGTCCCCCGGCCGCCTTCTGAGAAGTGTTCTGAGCATTCCCCGAAGACAGAACACACACACACACACACTTCTCGGGCAGGCGCGAGGGCTTCTGAGCAGCCCCGCCGCCTTCTGAGAAGGCCCTCCCCTTCGCGGCCTTCGCGTTCCCCCCTCTCGCTCGCCGCCGAAGAAGGCCAAGCGCTGCCTGGACTTCGTTGCACGCATCGCCCCCCGCTCCCGAGGCTCCCGCGGGCGCCCCGACGCCTCCCGGGCGCCTCTCCAGGGCTTTCGGGAGGATGCCCGAGATGGCTACTAAGACTGCTCAGCACAGGCCACCGAGGCCGCCACTCCAAAACGGTCCAAGATGGCCCCCACACGGCCCGAGATGGCCTCAAAGCGACCCAAGAAGAGGACCTCTTGGAAAGCCCGAAGAGGTAAACATCACTGTTTGCCGTTCTCATTTCAACAAATGTGCGCGTTTACACTTTCTCGGGCTTCCGGCAGCCCAAGACGCCTCCAAGATTGTCCCAAGAGGCCCCCGAGACGGCACAAGGAGCTCTCAAGGTGGCCCAAGAGGGCTGAAAGACGGCCCAAGGAGGCCCAAATGCAGCCCAAGAGGCTCTCAATACGACCCTGCTGGGAACCAAGAAGACCCCCTGACGGCCCAGAGAAGCCCCCAAGACGGACTCTGAATGAGCCAGAACGTCCAAGAGCGCCCTCAGCCACATGAGGAAGACGGCGAACACACGCGACGAGATACACCCCGACACGACGCGGACGGGCGTCTCACATGTTACGGCACTGCCAAGCGTAAGGATACGAACATGCGGCTCCGTTTGGGCTCCTCACACAGAATGGTGTGCTGGTACGGTGGCGGGACTTGCCGTGGCAGCTGGATACAGGCTCGCGAAGTCAGAGGGCATCGGCGGAGAGATCGGCAGAGAGAGAGGAGGAGAGGAGAAAGGGGATGGGGAGCTTTAGTGGGGACCGGGCGTGGAGGAGAGGAGATCAAACAGGTAAGCATGGACATTTTAAAAGGGAAGGGTATAGCCAGGATCGTGCAGCGGAAATCGGTGGGCGAGGGTGGGCGAAGGGAACGAGAGACAGAAGGGGCAATAATCACGGCCGAGGTAATACGAAAAATAAGTCAAAGGAGAATCATCAAGACATGGGCACCTTCTTGGTCGGTGGCGGGAAATCCACGCGCACTCCACCGCTCAACGTGATCGGCTTGCACTCGTCAAGCATGTTCTCGTGCATCACTGGGCTGTTCCGGTAGCGCTCGATGTGCTTCGGCAGGCCTTCGTTGGCGATGAGAGCGATAACGGCCATAAATCAGAGTGAGGGGGCCGAACGGTCATTCACTGTCCCTGGGTGCGTGGCTGAAGTGGAATTCCGCGGTGCGGATTCTCGTTGTTGTTGCTGTTGTTGTTGTTGTTGTTGTTGTTGTTTGTTGTTGTTGATGTTTGTTGTTGTTTGTTGTTGTTTGTTGTCGTCGTCCCACCCGCAACCCGCCCCGCGACCCACCCGCGACCCAACCCCGCGACCCACCCCGCGACCCACCCCGCGACCCACCCCGCGACCCACCCCGCGACCCACCCCGCGACCCACCCCGCGACCACCCCGCGACCCACCCGCGCCCCACCCGCGACCCACCCCGCGACCCACCCCGCGACCCACCCCGCGACCCACCCCGCGACCCACCCCGCGACCCACCCCGCGACCCACCCCGCGACCCACCCCGCGACCCACCCGCGACCCACCCGCGACCCACCCGCGACCCACCCGCGACCCACCCGCGACCCACCCGCGACCCACCCCGCGACCCACCCCGCGACCCACCCCGCGACCCACCCCGCGACCCACCCCGCGACCCACCCGCGACCCACCCCGCGACCCACCCGCGCGACCCACCCGCGACCCACCCGCGACCCACCCGCGACCCAAACCGCGCTGAAGGTACAAACCACCATTTTCGGCGGCTGCGGCGGGTTTTTTTGCATCCCTTCCAGGTGGAGAGCCCGCGACCCACCCCGTGACCAACTCGCGACCAACCCGCGTCAGGGTACAAACCACATTTTTCGGCGCCTGCGGCGGGCATCTTTTGCATTCGTTTCAGGTGGAGAGCCCGCGGGCCATCCGCGACCACGTTCAGGGTACAAACTACATGTTTCGGCGCCTGCGGCGGGCATCTTTTGCATTCGTTCCCGGTGGAGAACCCGCGGCCCACCCGCGACCCAAACCACGTTCAGTGTACAAACCAATTTTTGTTGGCGCCTGCGGCGGGTGCTTTTGCATTCCTTCCAGGTGGAGGTGGAGAGCCCGCGACCCACCCGCGACCTAAACCACGTTCACTGAACAAACCAATGCCGCACAACGCGGCGGCGGATTTTCGCATGCCGTCTGAGCCCGCAAGGACCTCTTCAAGCCCCGCGCATCCACACCAGCCCGTCCAGCAACTTTGCCCTGGCGAGTTGCCTTGATCAGAGAAGGCGGGAAGCATAAAGTGGAAAAAAGGACTGCGTTGCAGTTATCTTGGGAAAGGAGGGGAGACAGGAGGAGTAAACAGGGGACGAGGAGAACGCGGCAGAAGAGAGGATGTAAGGATACTGTGGAGAGAGAAAGGAAGAGGAGCAGGAGGACGAGGAGGGGGAGGAAGGGGAGGAGGGGAAGGAGGAGGACGAGGAGGGGGAGGAAGGGGAGATTGATGATGATGGACGACAATGGGAGGACGATGACGGAGGCCGATGAGGGGGAGGACGACGATGGGAGGACGATGATGAAAGGACGAGGGGGGGAGAGGGAGGACGAGGAAGAACAGGAGGAGGAGGAGGAGGGAGGAGGACGAGGAGGAGGATGACGATGACGATGAGGACGAGGACGAGGACGAGGAGGAGGAGGAGGAGGAGGAGGAGGAGGAGGAGGAGGAGAATATCGCCATCGACAAGGAAGGTGGGGGCCACGAGGTCCGCCGGCTCGACAACGCCCGCGTCGCCCGCGCCCGCCCCCTCACTCTTATCTGCAATTGCGGGGTGCTATATACATGCGCAAACCCCGCAGTTGTGGATACGAGTGAGGGGGCAGCGGGTAGGTCGCGAGTGGGTCGCGGGTGGGTCGCCACCGGCAAAACATTATCTTGACTGCGGAAGCTGGCGGAAGCCCACCTCATTCACGCACCCGGCCCGAGGAGGGGCCGCCATCTGGATATTGAAGGAAGTGTGGAGCCGGGAGGAAGGAAATCGCCACCAACACCCAGGATGAATAGCAAATTGTGGGGTTGATGCAGGATGCGAGTGATTAGAAGAAACGTTTTCGTTATCTCGTTTCCACCTCTTCCGTCCCCCCTCCTACCTCCTCCATGTTTCCTCCCCTGTCTTACTTTCCCCAGTGCTCGCTTCTCTCACGGCTGCCCCAAAAAATCGCGTTCTGTGAACGGTGTAGCTGCTAGGTTGAAACCTGTTTTGGCCTCTCGTCTCCGAAACCTTGGAAGCGGATGGAGTCTCGTCATCCGCATCCCTTCCTCTTCCACCCACCACCCCCTTCGTGTTTTTCAGCCCCGTATTCTTCCTTCTTTTCATTCCCCCTCCTTTTCCTTTGTCCTCCATATCATTCCCCCTTTCTCCTTTTCCTCCCCCTCCCGCTTCAGTTCCCTCTTCCCCCTCCGTCTTGGGGAACGTGATGGATGCCGAAGCAGGGTAGCGGCTCGAAACATCGGGCGCCCTGGATCAGACAGGAGCGGCCGCTCTTTTGAAATTTGGGCTCCACGCCGCCAGATCCGTGTTCACGTTTTTTGGTGTTGTTGTTTTTTTCCCTCGCACGTCAGACTATTTATGTGACATCGGACGTATGATTGAGACATGATGCTCACGCCCAGGCCAATGCGATGGCACGAATCTGGTAAAATTCGGCCCGCTTCGGTCAATCGGACAGGCAGTATATTCACAACGTGATGCCAAACGACTTGTCGATTCAAAGACTGGTCTCGCGCACCCAATCCATAAATTCGTGGCCCGCGCTCGCTCGGGCAAGCAATGGTTTCCCAACCACGGCTAACGAGCATAGTGACGGTTCGCTGGTGTGTCGGCGCAGCGTGGCTATTGAAGAAGCACTTGGACACGTCTCCCTCCAAGCCTGACGCAGCGCGAACCAGCGCGAACCTCGAGAAATACACTGCAATACGTCTTATGACTATAGATAGACACTAGAACCACGCGCGCGCTTCGCGCGCGCTTAGGTTCTAGCTAGGAGGCGAGCTTGAGTCAACGAAAGTCGCAGGGAAGGGGGCAGGGGGAAGAAGGCCAGAGAGCGCTGAAGGATACAAATACTGGAACCCTCTTGTGATTTTGTGGGGGGCCTCGTCCGGCCGCTCGCTGGGAGTTTGACGTAGCTTCTCGGGAGCCTCTGAACCTGTCGGGGGCCTCCTGGAAGCAGGTTCGAAGCATTTTGGGAGCCGATTTGGGGCTTCTCGGGGCCTCCTTTGGGCCTCTTGGGGGTCTCCTGGGGCCTCTTGAGGGGCCTCCTTGGGGCCTCCTGGCGGCCTCTTGGGGCGGAAGGCTCGAGCTTGCGGTTCGTGGTCCCCCTCTGGGCCCCCTCTTGGGCCCGTCTTGGGGCCCTCTTGGGCCATCTTGGGCGCCTCTTGGGCCGTCTTGGGGCCCTCTTGGGCTGTCCTGGGGCCCTCTTGGAAGCTTCTTGGGCCGTCTTGGGGCGGTCTTGGAGGCCTCTTGGGCCGTCTTGGACGCGGTGAAAGCCCAAGATGCGAACATGCGAAAAATATACGTTTTCCCAATAGGAATGGCACGATGTTTGTTTCTTGGACCTCTCTTGGGGTGCCTCTCGGAACGTCTTGGGCTGATTTTGGAAGCCTTTTGGCGCCTCTGGGCGGCGTTTTGGCGCCTCCTGGGATATGTTGGGCCGGAAGCTCGGAATTCGAGAGTGGCTTTCTCCTTCTGGGACCCCTCTCGAAGTCGTCTTGGGGTTCTCTTGGGCCGTCTTGGGGCCGTCCTGAGCCACTCGTGCGCAGCCTTGGAGCGCTCCCGGAGGCCTCCTAGGCCGTCTTGGAGGCCTCTTGGGCCGTCTTGGACGCGGTGAAAGCCCAAGATGCGAACATGCGAAAAATATACGTTTTCCCATAGGAATGGCACGATTTTTGTTTCTTGGACCTCTCTTGGGGTGCCTCTCGGAACGTCTTGGGGTGATTTTGGGAGCCTTTTGGCGCCTCTTGGCGGCATTTTGGCGCCTCCTGGAGCCTCTTGGGCCGGAAGCTCGGAATTCGAGGTTGGCTTTCTCCGTCTGGGACCCCTCTCGAACTCGTCTTGGGGCTCTCTTCGGCCGTCTTGGGGCCGTCCTGGGCCACTCGTGCGCAGCCTTGGAGCGCTCCCGGAGGCCTCGTAGACCGTCTTGGGCGCCTCTTGGGCCGTCTTGGACGCGGTGAAAGCCCAAGAGGCGAACATGCGAAAAATATACGTTTTCCCATAGGAATGGCACAATTTTTGCTTCTTGGGCCTCTCTTGGGCTGCCTCTCGGAGCGTCTTGGAGGCTTCTGGGACCTTCTTGGTGTCATGACAGGCGTCTTGGAAAGCATCTGGAGCCATCGGAGCGCGTTCCGAAGCCGCCTGCGAACGATCTTGGACGGCGTCCGGCGGTCCGACGAGCCTCTGGGCCCCCCGGGGCCCACATTTGTGGTCGGGGTCCCGGCCCCGGGCCCCCGGACCCGGTGCGCCGTTATATGTATACGCAGGACTGCACTGGCGCTTCGCGCCATGCGCCTTTTTTTCCGGACGCTTCCCCGGCAATGCAATCCATCATCGCTTACTTCAGCAGGGTGGACTTCGAGGGTTTGACGGGCGATCGGCTAAGTTTTTCGATATACCTGGTGCCTGCTGACACCGCGTTCGCCCGATGCGCTTGCACGCTTGTGCGCATGAGTGGGGAAACAATGCTGATTTTTTCGCGCGCGAAGGGGCTGGCATACGACGAAACATCATACTGTTGTGATGGCACCTGTCCGTGAACGGGGAACGGGAAGGGAGCATGGATGATGGGGGCTGAAGATGCGCAAGGGGGGAGGAATGGGGGGAGAAGCGGGAAAAGGTCCAGAGGAAGGAGCGGGCGAATGAGGATGGCCATCGGATGCCACGAACGTGGAGGTCGACGAAGAAGGCAGAAGGGGGAAGGGAGAGAGAGAAAGACAGAGATCTAGAGAGAAAGAGAGATAAAGAGAGAGAGAGGGAGAAAGGGTGATAGAGGTACGGGAAAAACAGGCGGGCTGGCGTGAGCGCAGCGAGCGCACTGAGAAAAACGTATGGGGTGGGTGGGGACTCTTTTGGGCCGTCCTGGGGCCCTCTTGGGCCGTCCTGGGGCCTTCTTGGGCCGTCTTGGGGAGTTGGGGCCCTCCAAGAGTCTTCTGAAGCCATCTAGGGCCCTCTTGGGGGCCACCAGCGGCCTCCTTGGGGGTCTCCCATGGCTTTTGTGGGTCTCTCTTGGGCGCCTTCGGTGGCATCTTGGGTTTCTTGCGGGCAGTCTGGGGGCTCTCTGGGGTAATCTTGGGACCCTCTTGGGCCTTCTTGAAACTCTCTGGGGGGCCTCCTGGGCCGGCTTGGGACGATGTCGGAGGCCCATCGGGCCGTCTTAGACGCTGCGAACACCCAAACATCGGATATGCTTATATATATATATATATATATATATATATATGTGTGTGTGTATGTATGTATATACAGTTCCATGGGAATGGGACAATTGTTGTTGCTTCGGGGCTCTCTAAACGGCCTCTCGGGGCGTCTTGGGGGCCCCGTAGGCCGTCTTCGGACCATCGAGGTTCCTCTTGGAGCGCTCTTGTGCTGTCTCGGGTCTCTCTTGCGCCTGTCCGATGACCTCTCTGATCGCTTCGAGCTTGCTCGCAAGGCTCGGCAAGGCGCCCTGGGAGGCCCGGCAAGGCCAGCGGACCTTTTCCAACGGCGTCCCAGGAACCGCCGACACGTCCGAACGGGAGCCCGGGGCGTCCATGGGGGGGGGTCCAGTTTAAGGGGGGGGGGTCCAGGAAATAGAAATATAGGAATATGAAAATCTGTATGTATATATGCATATATATATATATGCATCTATATATATGTGTATATATGTATATATATGTGTATATATATGTATACATATATATATATATATATGTATATATGTATATATATATACCTATATACATACTAGAACCATCGCGCGCGCTTCGCGCGCGGGGGCCCATACTAGAAGACTTCAACGGGGCATGAAGAGGTGCCCACCACGCTAAACGCATCATGGGCAATGAGAACGCCATGCGTGTCAATCCGTGCTCCTGAAAGTTTTCGGAGAAGATGGTTGCGTAAGGGGGCGGAGGCCTGATATGAATCGGGCTCCCAAAAGGTTATCCGGAAACATGGTTTTTAGGGGGCGTCTTGGGGAGCCTGTTGGGGCGTGCCGTCGTCGTCGCCGTCGCCGTCGTCGTCGTCGTCGTCGTCGTCGTCGTGATGTCGTCGTCGCCACTTGGGGCGCGCCGTCGTCGTCGTCGTCGTCGTCGTCATCGTCGTCGTCGTCGTCGTCGTCGTCGTCGTCGTCGTCGTCATCTTCGTCGTCTTCGTCGTCGTCGGATGGACGCCTCCCGAAATCCAGCCAGCGCTTCTGGACCTCCTCTGGAAGACCTCCTGGCCCCATCCGTAGGACCGGCTGAAGCCGATCACTCAATCACAAACTCGGGCCCCAGCGTCCAGAGAAGCCAAAACACGTCCAGGGGTTCAAAAGGGCCGCTGGGGCAACTTTGTGCGAAACGATCCGAGGGCCGCGAGAACGCGATCAGTCATGTTCCCAGTAGCGTGATGTTACTTCAGAACCTCCGGGGACTCTCGGGCCCATGATGATGAACCATGTCCACGACATGCTTTCTGGGGACATGATTTGTTGGAGTGTGTTGGGGGGCCTCTTGGGCGTTCCCTCGGGGCCCCTTGGGAGCCTCTTGGGGCTTCCTGGGGGCTTCCTGGGGGCCTCGCGGGGCTTCTTCGGAGCTTCTTGGTGGCCTCTGGGGGCCTTCTGGGGGCCTCTGGGGCCATAGGCATCGAAATATCCGTTCGCGGTCCCCCTCTGGGCCCTCGCGTGGGGCGCTCTTGGGGCACACTTGGGTTGTCTGGGTAGGCTCCTGGGCCGTCTTGGGTCCCTCATCGGGGTCTCGTGGGCCGTCTTGGAGCGATCTGAAGGGCCTCCGAGGCCGTGAGGAAGCGTTGGGAAGCGGGAAACGCGAAAGGCCAAAATACTTGGAAAACTCATGGAAAATATATGAATTGTGTCTCTCAGGGCCCCCTTGGGGAGCCTCTTGATGCCGTCCTGGAGCGCGTTGGAATCCTCGTCGGCCGTCTTGAAGGCATCTTGGGCATTTTCGGAGCCTCTTGGGACCGTCTTGGGCCCTCTTAAGACCGCCTTAGCCTGTTGTGGCCCGTTTCGGGGCGGGCCCGGGCCGTGTCGGGAGCTCTGGGACACCCCCCAAGCAACCAAGGGGGGGCCCGTGGAGGGTAGGCACAGGCACTGGCCCGCCGCCCCCCCTGGGAATGGGCCGAGTTGTGCCTCTTGAAGGTCCTCTTGGGGCCCTCGTCGGTCATCTTCAAGCCATCTCGGGCCCTCTTGGGCGTCTTCGGGGCCTCTTGAAGCTTTCTTGACCATCTGTACGGCCCGCGCGGCCTGTCGTGGGCAATGTGGAAGCGGCCCGGGGCAGTCCCAAGCCGTCTGTGACCCCCGGGAGGTCCCGGGGGGCGCCCATAGGGGAGGGTGGCACCGGCTTGCCCCCCCCCCCCCCGGCTTACTCCTACATGTATATATATATATATATACATACGTACATATAGATTGCGCACTCTCAGCACTTAACAAGAAGGCTCGGCGCCGTTGCACCCCCGCTTCCCACCCGATCCTGGCCCCCCAGTGCGATTCTCCCTCCTCCTTCCTTCCTGAAGCTTTCGCAATATACTGCGACAAAATATAAAACTTGCGCAGCATCAGCGCCCAAGTCTATGCAAGTCTCGGCGTCGGGGTCCCCCCGCTACCTGCTGATCCCCCTGATTTGACCCAGGCCCTGTCGACACTGCCGTGGCTACCAGCCAGAATGCAGGTGTCACACCCATTCCGCGCGGGACGGGCTCGGTGTCTACGTTTGGGGGGGGTTGTACCAAATTATGTTTTGGATGCTCCAGGGCCTCAGGTGGTTGCTATGTGTTGTACCTTCAGCATCGGCGGTCAGGTGGTGGGGGGGCAGGGTCAGCAGTGACACAAGGCAGGGGTTACTTGAAACTCTGCGCTGGGTGTCATGCCAAATCCCCAAGCTTTGGATGACTACCACTAAGTGACAAATCGGAGCCAATCGTACAGTAGAAGTGCTCAATGCCAAGGCCAACGACCATCGCCTGATACGGGCTGATCTCATTTGAACTGTTTGCCGGCCCCAAAAAAAACACCCTCCACAACAGCAAGGGTAGCTCCGTTTCCCTTCGGATTGACTCCTTGAGTAGTGCCGCCCGTGGGGTAGGCTAAGAATATTTTGTCGGTGCTGATGTTCTCTGCCTTTCCTGGAATGCGCCGCCGCCTGCGCCGCTGAAGGTGTACACGCCACCCAAGTTGGGGGCTGTTTTTACGGTCGCTAAGTTCGTCCCCTGGTCGTCGACGAAGAAAATGTAATCGAGCATCTCCGCTCCAGTGTTAGCATAAAAATCTAGAAATGTTTGTAACATGACGTCCTTCATGCCAGAAGTCGCGCAATGCTGCTGCACCGGATTCATTCGATACTCCCTAAATGTCATACCGGTTGATTGGTTGTATTTGCCAACGCATGAATGAGTCATGACATCCAGTACGTTCCAGTATGGATTCCAATCAACTGACGTGCGTAAGCTCCGTATTGTTTTTTTTGGGTCTGTATCATTGAAAGGCCCACAAAACGTCTCATTGTACACAGTTTAGGTCAAACTCTATCCATCGCTGTTAATTGCAAAACGGGTTTCGATTGGCGAGGAGGTTCCAAACCAAGGGTTCGATGTTGATAGAATGCTCTCTGGTCCCAGGATCCCGTCCTCTTTGACTGATGTTATTGTTGAGGACAAGCCCCCGTGCGAAGCCCCAAACGTCCCCAAGCTGGTATACATCTGTCCAAAACAGCTCTGAATACAGCGGAGGCGTAGTACCCATAAGGGAACTCCTAATGCCAAAGAAGGTGTAATCGATATCACTGGCAAAAAGGGCGAAAGGTTTCTTGGGCTTACGACTCTTATGAGGTACGCTGTCCTTCTTGCGACTTGTAGAATTTGACGCCGCAACAGAAAGGACCCTCGTGAATGATGATGAACGTGTTTGCAATGCTGCTGTGTCCTCATCTGCTGTGTCTTCACTCTGGGCGCAGTCTTCCGGATTGACCGAACAACTGCTGCCCACAACTTCAGCTGACAACCTTCCTATGCCAATCGCGACTAGCGGTCCCAGGAGGAGCTGAACCATGGTTTGCACAAGTTTGGGAGCGTCACTTCTAGACAACGCGGCTCAGGTTCTAAACTTGTCGCTCGAATCGACATGGCTTGAACCAAAATGGCTACGGACCAGATCCGTGCCGTCGTTGGGGTCGACAGCTCCGGAGCACCAAGTCAAGACGCCGGAGGTCGGCGTGAAGGCGCAGAGCGGCCTTGCACCGTCCCTGTGATCAAAGTGCGGCTCTCGCCTGAGAGCCGCGCAAACTCGTCTTACATAACTGCTTCCAACAATTACAGGGTCATGGACTGCGGATCTTCTTCGACGTGTGGCTCTCTCCTCAGCGCGGTGCATATTCGCCTTGTTGACTGCAACAATTGCCCTTGTGGAGGAAACTCCCTTCTCCGGAGGGGGATCTCGCTTGGGCCTTACATGTTTTCGCAATCCGAATCTATGTGCGACATAATGCAACACTTCAGCGGATGGAGTGCCTTGCCTTCTCAAACTTAGTTTTCGCTTGAGGCCTCTCCATGTGTTATCTCAGTCTAAGTTTTGTGCAACAATTACACGGGTGGAGCGATGTTCCTTTTGAGAACGGGTCTGTCGCTGAACACGCCTTTGAACGATGTGATCATCTACCTCTTCACCTTGTTCGAACGATGCAGGCCAGTCCGTTCTCAAAACGGGACGATCGCATGAATGGAAACCTCATGCGGCTCTCGTCTTGCAATGGAGGCGATTGCTGCAGTGCAAAAAACAGCGTTTGCGGCAGGGACGTGTGAGGAAAGCACCTGGGACGGGGAGGGGTTTGCGTTGCAGCATCGTTGATGCATCCTGGGTTTTGCTCTGGTCTTGCTCGCTCCTTCCCCCCTTTGGGCGTGCCGCCGATTCACGCGACCGTGCTAGAGGTGCGCGGGCGGTCTGCGAGAGCACCGCATCAAGTCCACCGCTTTGCCGCGATGTACTCGGTGTAGTGTCCTCACACTTCGAACCCTCAATGTTGAGCATGGTGAACGCTCTGCGAAGGTTTACTGGGGCTTCTCACTTGACTTGGCCAGAGGCCAGAGAGTCCCAAGACGGCACGGAAAGGTCCCAAGAGAGCCCTCAGACTGTCCTAAAGGGCCATGGGACATCCCAAGAACGCGCCAAGGCAAGCGGCCGAGAAAGATTGCGTCAGGGCGGCCCCACAGGACCCTGAGTCGTTGCCAGAATTTTCGAAAACCGTTCCAAGGGGGTCCCAAGAGGCACACATGTTCGACTTGCTGCCCGTGTGATGAGAGCTGGAAGCGTTCTCGGCCGTTTCGGGCTCCCGGCAGACGGTCTAAGATGCCCCCAAGCTGGCCCCGAGACGGCCCTAACGAGGCCTCAAGCAATTCCAAAAAGCTCCCAAGACTGCTTTCAAGAAGGGCTCCAGAGGAAAACCGAAGAGGCTGTTGGGGCCCTCTCTCCAACATGGCTCCCGAGACCGCTTCGAGATCTCTACGAGGCCTCGCATTGGCCCCAAAGAGGCCCTAAAGAGGACTCCAAGAAGCGTCGAAGGGCCTTCCAAGAGACACCAACCAAGAGGCCTCTCAGAAGCCGCTTGTCCACGCCCACAGTGGTGAGAGTGGCCGAAGGCCACCAAATCCGCCGCCCCGCTTGCCACAAGGGTGTACGGCGTGCCAAATGTTAGGTCATGTTTGGTCCTTTTGAAAGGTTCCCAGGGAGCCTTCGGCCAAACCCGCCGGCCACTCGAAGGACGCGCAAGGACGCGACATGAAGGTGAAAATCGGGAAACTCGCCTCCACGAGGACCTGTAGACGTCCCGGGCCGTCGGTTTCCTGCTCCAGACGGCCCTAAGAGGGACTCCAAGACTGACAAGGTCAAGATGGTCTTGAAGACGGCTACGATGGCCCCAAGAGAGACCAACATGGCCCGACGATGTCTCCAAGACGGGCCGAGATGCCCCCAAGATGGATCACAATGGCCTCAAGATTGCAAAGATGGCCCAAGAGGCCTCCAAGGCGGCCCAAGTATCCTCCCAGAGGACCTCCAGGAAGGCTCGCAGAGGTCGAATCCCGTGGTTGTTTCAGGATTGTGGCGTTTGCTCATTTTCGAATTCCCGACAATCCAAGACGGCCCCGGAGCCCACCAAGGTGGCCCGAAGAGCGCCCAGGAGGCCTCAGAGATGGCCCCCGAACGGCCTAGGTCGCCCTCAAGATGGCCCCCAAAGGGCCTCAAGACGGCCAAATGTCAGGTCATTGTTGGTCCTCTTGGAAAGCTTTCAATGGGCCTTCGGCCAAACCCGCCGGCCACCCGGAATCACAGACGTGGAATGAAGGTGTAAGCTTGAAAATTCGCCTCCACGAGGACCTGTAGACCTGGCCCGGCACAGAAACGGAAAGAGCGCTTCAGAAACAGAAACCGAAATTTCTGCCACCACCTTTCGTACTGGGAGCCTTGGCGTTGAGAGCTTGTTACGTCACCCCTCGCTCTTGGGAGCCTTGGTGTTCAGAGATTGTTGCGTTGCCGCCCGTTCCTGAGCCTTGGCTGGGCCTTGGTGTCAGTAACTTGTTACGTCACCGCTCTCTGCTGGGAGCCTTGGTCTTATCAGCTTGTTTACGTTACCGTTCGCTCTTGGGAGCCTTGGTGTGAAGAGCTTTTTGCGTTACCGATCGCTCTCTATTTGGCGCCTCTGGGCCTTCTTGGGAGTCCTATTGGGGCCCTTGTCGGGCCCTTTTGGAGGCCTCTTGGGAACCTCTTGGGGGCCTCTTGGGGCTTCTTGGGGGGCTCTGGAGAAAGGCTAGACTTTTCGGTTCGTGGTCCCCCTCTTGGGGCTGGGCCGTCTTGGCGCCCTCTTGGGCCGTTTTGGGGGCCTCTTGGGAGCCTCCTGGGCCGTCTTGGGGCGGTCTTGGGGGCCTCTTGGAGCGTCTTCAACCCAGTGAAAGCGGAAAAGTCTTGTATGCTCAAAATGTACCTTTTCCCATCGGAAATCAATGATGTTCGCCTCCCGGTGGCCTCTTGGGACGCCTCTTGGGGGCCTCTTGGGGCTTCTTGGGGGGCTCTGGGGGCCTCCTGGGAGCTTCTTGGGGCGAAAGGCTAGACTTTTCGGTTCGTGGTTCCCCTCTTGGGGCCGTCTTGGCGCCCGCTTGGGCCGTCTTGAGCGCCTCTTGGGCCGTCTTGGGGCCCTCTTGGGCCGTTTTGGGGGCCTCTTGGGAGCCTCTTGGGCCGTCTTGGGGCGGTCTTGGGGGCCTCTTGGGCCGTCGTCAACGCCGTGAAAGCCGACAAAGCGCATATGCTAAAAATGTACGTTTTCCTTTGGAAAATCGATGATGTCGGCCTCTCGGGGCCCTCTTGGGACGCCCCTTGGGCGCCTCTTGGGGGCCTCTTGGGCCGTCTTGGGCGGTCTTGGGCTCTCTTGGAGCGCTCTTGGGCCGTCTTGGGGGGGAACCCGAAAAACATGCAAAAACCCGGAGGGACAACCCGAAAACGGCCATTAACACTCATATGCGCACGCTCCCCCCCTCCCCTGGAACCCATCCCTTTACGGCTTCGCCCACACCAAAACGTCATCACTCGTACCTCGCTCTTTCCGCTACCTGGCCCGGCACAGAAACGGAAAGAGCGCTTCAGAAACAGAAGCCGAAATTACTCACACCACCGTTCGTACTGGGAGCCTTGGCGTTGAGAGCTTGTTACCCGTTCCTGAGCCTTGGCTGGGCCTTGGTGTCAGGAACTTGTTACGTCACCGCTCTCTGCTGGGAGCCTTGGTCTTATCAGCTTGTTTACGTCACCGTTCGCTCTTGGGAGCCTTGGTGTGAAGAGCTTTTTGCGTTGCCGATCGCTCTCTATTTGGCGTCTCTGGGCCTTCTTGGGAGTCCTATTGGGGCCCTTGTCGGGCCCTTTTGGAGGCCTCTTGGGAACCTCTTGGGGGCCTCTTGGGGCTTCTTGGAGGGCTCTGGGGGCCTCCTGGGAGCTTCTTGGGGCGAAAGGCTAGACTTTTCGGTTCGTGGTCCCCCTCTTGGGGCCGTCGTGGGGCCCTCTTGGGCCGTCTTGGACGCCTCTTGGGCAGTCTCGGCACCCTCGTGGGCCGTTTTGGGGGCCTCTTGGGAGCCTCTTGGGCCGTCTTGGGGCGGTCTTGGGGGCCTCTTGGAGCGTCTTCAACGCAGTGAAAGCCGAAAAGCCTTGTATGCTCAAAATGTACCTTTTCCCATCGGAAATCAATGATGTTCGCCTCCCGGTGGCCTCTTGGGAAGCCTCTTGGGGGACTCTTGGGGCTTCTTGGGGGGCTCTGGGGGCCTCCTGGGAGCGTCTTGGGGCGAAAGGCTAGACTTTTCGGTTCGTGGTCCCCCTCTTGGGGCCGTCTTGGCGCCCTCTTGGGCCGTCTTGAGCGCCTCTTGGGCCGTCTTGGGGCCCTCTTGGGCCGTTTTGGGGGCCTCTTGGGAGCCTCTTGGGCCGTCTTGGGGCGGTCTTGGGGGCCTCTTGGGCCGTCGTCAACGCCGTGAAAGCCGACAAAGCGCATGTGCTAAAAGTGTACGTTTCCTTTGGAAAATCTATGATTTCGGCCTCTCGGGGCCCTCTTGGGACGCCCCTTGGGCGCCTCTTGGGGGCCTCTTGGGGGCCTCTTGGGCCGTCTTGGGCGGTCTTGGGGTCTCTTGGAGCGCTCTCAGGCCGTCTTGGGGGGGAACTCGAAAAATATGCAAAATCCCGAGGGACAACCCGAAAACGGCCATTAACACTCATATGCGCACGCTACCCCCCTCCCCTGGAACCCCTCCCTTTAGGGCTTCGCCCACACCAAAAAGTCATCACTCGTACCTCGCTCTTTCCGTTACCTGGCCCGGCACAGAAACGGAAAGAGCGCTTCAGAAACAGAAACCGCAATTACTCACATCACCGTTCGTACTGGGAGCCTTGGCGTTGAGAGCTTGTTACGTCACCCCTCGCTCTTGGGGGCCTTGGTGTTCAGAGATTGTCGCGTTGCCGCCCGTTCCTGAGCCTTGGCTGGGCCTTGGTGTCAGGAACTTGTTACGTCACCGCTCTCTGCTGGGAGCCTTGGTCTTATCAGCTTGTTTACGTCACCGTTCGCTCTTGGGAGCCTTGGTATGAAGAGCTTTTTGCGTTACCGCTCGCTACCGATCGCTATTTATTTGGCGTCTCTGGGCCTTCTTGGGAGTCCTCTTGGAGCATTTTTCGAGCTATTTTGGAGGCCTCTTGGGAACCTCTTGGGGGCCTCTTGGGGCTTCTTGGGGGGCTCTGGGGGCCTCCTGGGATCTTCTTGGGGCGAAAGGCTAAACTTTTCGGTTCGTGGTCCCCCTCTTGGGGCCGTCTTGGGGTCCTCTTGGGCCGGGAGCCTCCTGGGCATTCTTGGGGCGGTCTTTGGGGCCTCTTGGACCGTCTTCAACGCCGTGAAAGCCGACAAGCATTGTATGCTATAAAAGTGTACCTTTCCCAATAGGAAATCAATGATTTGGGCCGCCTGGTGGCCTCTTGGGACGCCTCTTGGGGCTTCTTGGGGGGCTCTTGGGGCCTCCTGTGAGCTTATTGGGGCGAAAAAGGCTAGACCTTTCGGTTCGTGGTCCCCCTCTTGGGGCCGTCTTGGGGCCCTCTTGGGCCGTCTTGGGCGCCTCTTGGACCATCCTGGGGCCCTGTTGGGCCGTTTCGGGGGCCTCTTGGGCCGTCTTGGGGCGGTCTTGGGGGCCTCTTGGGCCGTCGTCAACGCAGTGAAAGCCGAAAAGTTGTATATGCTAGAAATATATGTTTCCTCAGGAAAATCAATGATGTTGGCCTCTTGGGGCCCTCTTGGGCACCTCTTGGGGGCCTGTTGGGGGCCTGTTGGGGGCCTCTTGGGCCGTCTTGGGCGGTCTGGGCTCTCTTGGAGCGCTCTTGGGCCGTCTTGGGGGGAAGCCCGAAAAACATGCAAAAACCCCGAGGGACAACCCGAAAACGGCCATTAACACCCATTCCCTCCCCCTACCCCCCCCTCTGCACTCCCCCTTAAGGGCTTCGCCCTACACCAAAACGTCATCACTTGTACCTCGCTCTTTCCGTTACTTCCTGGGCCGTCGGTATTCCGACTCCAGGCGGCCCTAAGAGGGACTCCAAGACCCTAGATGGCCTCAAGATCGCAAAGATGGCCCAAGAGGCCTCCAAGGCGGCCAAAGAAAGAAGCCTCCCAGAGGACCTCCAGGAAGGCTCGCAGAGGTCGAAATCTATGATTTCCCGTGGTTGTTGCAGGATTGTGGCGTTTGCTCATTTCCAAACTTTCCACGGTCCAAGACGGCCCCAGAGCCCCCCAAGAGCGCCCAGGAGGCCCAGCGATGGCCCCCGAACAGCCCAAGATGTCCTCAAGATGGCCCCAAGAAGGCCTCAAGACGGCCCTGAAGCGCCCCAAGAAGGCCCAAACTTGGCCTGAAGAGGCTCCCCAGACGGCTTCACGCGACGTCAGATGCCAAAGAGACTCTCAAGGAGCCAAGAGGCCTCCAAGAGATCCCAAATAAGCTCTCAAGAAACCTCCTCCTCCTCCTCCTGTTTCCTCCCTCTACATCCTCTGTTTTCTTTTCTCCCCAAGGTGTTGCCCGGAAAATTTCCACAACAGCTGGGGAACACATGATTCGATGGCTCCGCCGAGTTCTGGTCAAAATGTTCGGCCACTTAGGCGTTTCCACAAGCCAGGGGCCGGCGATGCTTCGCCGTAGGAGTCTTCCATAATCTCAGGAGCTCAGCGCGAGAACCGATCTCTAACTCAAGATCCCGTCTCCACCTCCAAGCCCTCCTCTACGGCCGATCTTGCTGCTGCGTTCTGGGGGCGTCACATCGCCCGTAGTCCCAATCATCGCGAGCGACATGTCACGACAAGCTGCGTTACGCACCGCGCCACCTCATTCATTGTTTCAATGTCACAATCACCCTAAACTGTCAGCATAACCAGAAGCCTCTCTGACACTTCGACGTGCGAACCCGCGATCCCTTATCGATCGATTTCTGGTCGGGGTACGCCCCTTACCCACCCACGGTGTACCTAGGTAACCTAATTTCGCGCGTCATCGCGCCTTCGCGAGACCCTTGGAGAAGGACAGCCGCTTAGGCTCAGGCCGCGACGTGCGAAACGCAACTATCTTCGCGCTTCCGCGGGTGACCTAATTTACTGGCGTGGGCCTGGTCAATCCTGGACCCAAGGTGGGTTTGGCCAGGACCCGTTTCTGATGCTCAATTAGCACCCCCCCGACGGCCCGTTATGCTCCCTCTCATGCGCACTGAATCCAAACCCTGACGCTACCCAGCCTCCCACACTCTACGCTATTTGGACCGACTCAACGCAAACCCGGATCAACCGATTTAGAACGACTCCAGCATTGCAAGACCCTGCAAGATCAGGCGCTCTGGCTGAGCCGCGCTTGCGCTGAACCCGCTCACCTGCCGTCGTGGCCGTTACCTGCCGTCTGAAGAGCAAATCGCGCTGTCTCATCGGTGCTTCTCAGACGGCACGCCCCTGCACTGCACCCCCCGCCGCGGCGGGCGCGGGGCCTTGGGATACGCTCCAGCCGACGGCCGCCCGCTCCGCTGACTCCCAGCGGCCGAAGCCCTCGAAGTGGTGGAAGAAGCGCACGGCGTGCTCCGGACTGGGGCGGGGCACGGTCAAACGGGATTACGGAGACGCGTGGTAGGGACGCAAGGGCATTGGACGCCCAAGCCGAGCTTTTCGAGCGGCGCTGGACGGGCCGAAGAGGCTGAGGAACGGCCGAAGAGGCAGGGACGCAAGGGCACCCTCGTAAAATGACTTGTCCTGACGATGCGTTTTGGCGTGCAGGTCATCGACACGGCGGGCGTGCAGGTCCCTGGCTCGTGGACTCCCGCCCGAGACTTCCTTCAGGAACGGCGCTTTCGCATAGGACTTCCTCGAACGTTCTCGCTCTTACCTTCCTTCTCCTCCTCCCTCTCCCTCCTCCCTCCTCCCTCCTCTCCTCCCTTCTCTCTCCCTGCTCCCTTCCCTCATCCTTATGCCTCTCTGCCCTATCCCCTCTCCCTCCTCTCCCTCCTCCCTTCTCCCTCCCCTATCCTGCCTCCTCCCTCCCTCTTTCTGTCATTTTTGTTTCTCTTTTTCTCTCTCTCTCTCTCTCTCTCTCCCCCCTCTCTCTCTCTCTCTCTCTTTCTACCTCTCTTATATGTCTGTCTCTCTCTCTCTCTATTTCTCTCTCTCTCTCTCTATTTCTCTCTCTCTCTCTCTCTCTCTCCTTCTGTCTCTAATCAACCGCCCCCCTCTTCGCTCCTTCTCTCCTGACGTTTTCCCTCTTCCTTCGTCCCTCCCCCTCCCTTCCTCCCACTCTCCCTCGTTCTCCCCCTCCTCGTTTTGCAGGGCCCACACCAATTCCAATGGCGGGCACATGTACGCCCACGAAATATTGTCCGCCCTTTCAGGTTTGCCCACCTGTCTAAGCCCGCCACCCCCCGCAACGAGAAAAAATCCCCCCAAACGGGGTGTGATCGAAGACGGAAAGGGCGGGTATCGAGGGGTTGGGGAACTCGTTTTGAATGTCACACGGACAAGTAAGAGCGAGCAATCGTATACTGATTGTTGTTGTTGTTGCTCGTCTCATTAATGTTGTTGTCGCTATTATTTGATTATTATTATAGTTGTTGTGTTGCTCTTGTCGTTGATGATGTTGTTGTCATTGTAAGTGTTGGTGCCGTTGTAAGTGTAATTGATTTCGATGTTCTTACAAACCACCATGAATGATCATCCCCTCCGGCACACAGTGTGTTTTTCAACTGATATGCCCTTCCAGGTTCTTATTGTTGCGCGTTAGTATTACTGTTGTTGTTATCGTTGCTGCTGCTGTTGCTGTTTCTTGTGTTGTGTTATTTCTCTCTCTCTCTCTCTCTATCTCTCTCTCCCCCATCTCTTTCTCTCTCTCTCTCTCTCTTTGTGATATGTTCTCGTTTTCTTTGCGAATCCGTACTTCTATGTATATATATATATCCAAGATAAAAAGGGGGGGGGACGGTCATTCACTGTCTCTGGGCGCGTGGCTGGAGTGAGGTTCTGCGGTGAGAATTGTTGCTGTTGACGTCGTCGTCGTCGTCGTCGTCGTCGTCGTCCCCCCCCGCGGCCTGGCCCGCGACCCACCCACGACCCACCTGCGACCTACCCGCGACCTGGCCCGCGACCTGGCCCGCGACCCACCCGCGACCCGCAACCCACACCGCGACCCGCCCGCGACCCACCCGCGACCTGGCCCGCGACCCACCCAACGACCCACCCGCGACCTGGCCCGCGACCGGGCCCGCGACCCACCCAACGACCCATCCACACCGCGACCCGCCCGCGACCCACCCGCGACCCACACGCGACCCGCCCGCGACCCACCCGCGACCTGGCCCGCGACCCGGCCCGCGACCCACCCGCGACCCGCAACCCACACCGCGACCCGCCCGCGACCCACCCGCGACCTGGCCCGCGACCCACCAACGACCCACCCACACCGCGACCCGCCCGCGACCCACCCGCGACCCACACGCGACCCACCCGCGACCCACCCGCGACCTGGCCCGCGACCTGGCCCGCGACCCACCCAACGACCCACCCACATTGCTTTAACGAGAAAATCGGCGCCTGCGGCGGGCTCACTGCACAATCGGTGAAAGTTAGGCGCCTGCGGCGGGCTTCTTCAGAGCCTCGCAGACTGCCGACGTCCTCGCCGCCCCCTCACTCGTATCCGCAACTGCGACTGCGGGGTGCTACGTACATATGGAAAACTGCAAAACCTTTCAGACGGGCTGCGGCGACCGAGAATTTGGGCTCGGGGCGCAACGCGAAACAGAAATGCGCACAAACTCCTGGATGAGCTAGATGAGCTGACGAGCCGTGAAAGCGGAGAGTGACTATCAATGAGGACGACGCGGTTCATGACGAAGGAAAAAGACTCTGCTCCACAGAGGGCGACAAAAAAAAGAGGGAGAGAGAGAGACACATAATGAATGAAGGCTTCAAACATGGAATCCGAGCAGATGGGGTCGGCGACGTCGGCGATACGTCGGGACCGTCGGCGTAGATCACAGCGGGCTCCAAATCGAGCCACATTGCCTTTGCATCAGCGATGCGGCGTGGTGACGAAGATAATCAGCCGAGGGGTCGGCCCTGCCCCGCCGAAAATGCTGAAAACCGCCGACATTGACGACGGCCTGGTGCTTCAAGTGGAGTTATCCGGCGAGGCTGCAGGAGCGACCCAATTAATGGCAGGGGCCTCCGAGGGTAAACGAGGCCCGTCTCCCCAATGGTAACCACCCGAAAAGTCGGGCGAGCCCCATCGCCGACAACCGCGATCGACGACGACCAAGTGCTCCTGTCGGGGGTCTCCCGCGAGGCTGCAGGCCCGACCTAACGGCCGGGGCCTCCGAAAACGAGCGAGGCCTGTCACCCCAGAGACAACCAGCCGAGGGGTCGGCCCTGTCTCGCCGAAGCCTGGCGCGGCGGACTCCGAGCAGCAAACCACATCTGCTGACTTCTCCTTTCCGCGCTCGTCCCCTCCGTGAAATTGGGCCTCCGGGGGGTCTTGATCTCGTCTGTTCTTGCTTTGGTTGCGGCCCTGGGGCCCGTGGCCAGCCTACAAACCCTGGTCATCGGAGTTTTGCCGTGACGCCAGACCTGAAGGTTGCCCCCCCTTCTGGAGAGGAAGGAGGCACGGCGTATACAGAAACTGCCGAAACACCGCGTCGATTTCTTGGATCGGCGCTGGATCCCCTCCCGGGGCCGCGGAGCTCGCCAGGGGCGGCGCCGGAGGCGCCGCCTGGGGGCCCCAGGGCCGATTCGAGAAAGCCGAGCGGAGCTACAACTCATGTTTACTCAGAATGTTTTGTTATCGACTCCGTGTCCACAGCATGGCACTCGTCATCACGTCGGTGCGCCCCCTGCTCGAGTCTGCACGGACATCCTCATATCGCTTCCCCATGGCCTCTCTACCTCCCTCTCTGCAGTTCTAGCTGGGACGGCAAGGAACGGGAGTGAGAAAAGGAGAGGCGAGCGGGGGGAGGGGAGGGGAAAGGAGACTTGACCGGACGTGGACAAAAAAAGTTCGCTCATGGGGGTGCGCGGTCGAACCGCTTGGTACCGCGCGCAAGTAGTGGCACGCATCACCCGATCGATCGAATCGTGGCAAGCTGTATCCCGTTCCCTTCCCCTTTGACATCTGTCCTCTCCCAGCGTCTCTGTATCTTGAACCGCCTTTTCCCTTTGACCCCGGCACCCCCTCCTGGCCGGCCCCGCCATTCTACAACTTCATCCCCGCAGGATAGAATGACCCATCCCCGCCGATTCTCCTCGTGAGGTTCACGAACGAATAACCGAAGTTTGCGCCAGTCGTGAACTCGATCGGGAGGTAGAGGAAATCGTACTTGCCAGCGAAGCCCTGGACAGTGAATCTGTATGATGGATTGATGACGACCACTCGCTTCGCCTTTTGGCAAAGTGTCTGAAGCAGGAAGCGGGCAGGCGGCACTCGCTCGGACGCAACAGACATTGAGCTGGCGTGGCAAGGCAAACCCAAACATACGATACTTCAGAACAAGCAAGCATGTAGCAGCCGCGTTTCTATCGTTTCCCATGCTTACCTGTATCTAAATACTTTGGTGTTTGTGATGCACATACATACTTATCACACACATGGAGGTGTACATATATGGAACTAAATCTGCCCAGGAGCATACGATTGCATGTGTATGCGTTCCAGGTGTACACGTATGCATGGCATGTATATGTTTATAAAGGTATATACAATATGTGTAATCATGGCTACACTTTATCATCTATCTCTACATGCATATATCATATAGTTAGTATGCGAAAAGAGCATGCCACCCTCAGCACCGCTGAGCACGGAGTGGTCGTGTCCTCAGGTCCTTTCCCGAATCCCTGAAGCCTGAGTCCTCATTCCTGAAGTGTCGTTCCCCAGAACGCCCCAAGAACGTTCCAAAGAGGGCCAACATCACTGATTTGTCACTGTGGCAAATCAGTGATGAGGCCAGATCAACTTCTGCCGTCGCCGTTGCCGCCGTCGTCGTCACCATCGGCGCAGACGCCGCCGTCGTCGTCGCCGTCGCCACCGTCGTCGCCGCGACGCGCGCGCATCCACGTTATTACCACTGGCTCCGCCCAGATTTTTTTGAGTAGTAGTGGGGCAACTGACAAAAACGTCTTTGACCACAGATTTTAAAGACTTGGGTGTCCTCGGCTTTTCGAGCTCCCATCGCAAGAGCCCCCTGGGACCACCCCAAGACGGCCCAAGTGGCCCCCAAGAGGGCCCCAAGAAGGCCCAAGACACCACCAATGAGCCCCAAAGACACCCGAAGGGGCCCCAAACAGCCCCCACGAGGTCTGAAAACTGCACCCACGTGCCCCCCGACCTCCCCCCCGCGACATCTCAACGAACATCTTAAAGGCCCACCACCCACAACCCAAACACGGTGGCGGGATGGGCCGGAAGTCATTCGACCCGCCGTCCCCTGTTGGCTTGCCACAAGGGTGCCGGGCGTGCCCGACCCTATCGCTCTTGGTTTGGGCTCTTTTTTCCAAAAGAACTCTCCCGCGGGGTTTCGGCCCGTCCCGCCGGCTACCCGAAAGGCCACACAAGGCCAGAATTCTCACACCAGAAATTCCCAAGACGGCTCAAGATGGCTTTCAAAACCGCCAGGGTGGCCTCCAAGATGTCCACGATGGCTTCCAAGACGAGCCAAGAGGGTCCACGATTCTTCCAAGTCCGCCCAAGAAGCCTCCACGACGGCCCAAGAGGTGCCCAAGAGGCCTCCAAGACCTCCGAGAGGTCCTCTAGGAGGGCCCGAAGAGGCCAAAATCATTTATTTTCCTGAGGTGTCTGACGGATTTTCGTATTTTATCATTTTCGGCCTTCCGACGGTCCAAGACGGCCCAAGAGGCTCCAAGATGGCCTCAGGACTGCCCAAGAGGCCCCCAAGACGGCCCGAAGACGGCCCAAGAGGCCTCTAAGACGCCCATCCGAGAGAGAGTACATATGGGACTGACAGCAGAGGACTCGCGAGAGGCCGCGACTCTTCCGAGGGCATGCCTTGCTCCGGACACGAAGCGGACACGAGACGCGAAACACCTGACACTGGCCCCCTTGATTGTGTTGGGTCGACCCACTCGTCAAACCCGACGAGCGGGCTCGGCAGAGCAAATGCCACACGATGATAGGCAGAGGGACTTGCGGCTGTCCTCTGCGTCGAGGAGCGCAAGCAGCTGGTCCCGCGTGTAGCTCAAGGGCAGGTTCCTGGAGACCCCGCCGCGCGGCCGGGAAGCAATCGGCGACGCCGCGGGGGGAAGACGACCGGAGTTTTCCGATACAGCGCGCCCGTGGAACACTCCCGAAGGGGGGGGGGGGGCCCTTCGCCAACACCCCACCTTTTGGACCTCCCCTGCTGGCAGCTCCCCCCACCCCCCCTCCTCTTTTCCCGCCCCCCGAAAGCTACCCCGCCCCTCCGTTCGCGCTCCAGAAGCGATCCCCCCCCTCCCTTTCCAAAAGTGAGGGGTTTTAGCTGCGCCCCCCCTCCTTGGACCTCCCCTGTCGGGAGCCGCGCCCCCGTCCTTTCCGTGTTTCCCGTCCCTCGGAAGCAACCCCTCCCCTCCCTTTCGCGCTCCAGAAGCTACACCCCCCCTTCCCCCCTAGGGAGGCGAGGGCTTGGAAGCCCCCAGACCAGAAGGGCGCCGAAAATCAACAGAGCACCGAAAGCCGAAGGGCCACCGAAAACAACAAGGGTGCGGAAACCAGAGGCGCGCCGCAAACCGTAGGAACGCCGAAAGCCGATAGGGCGCCGACAACCAAAAGGGGCGCCGAAAAACCAACGGGGCGCCGAACTCAAATGGAGCGCGGAAAAACAAAAGGAGCGCCGAAACCCAACAGAAGCGCCGAAAGCCGAAGAACGCCGAAAACCAAAAGGGCGCCGAAAACCAAAGAGCGCCGAACACCAAAAGATCGCCAGAAAGCAAAGGGGCGCCGAAAACCAAAAGGGCGTCGAAAACCGAAAGTGCATCCCAAAAACAGTGCGCCAAAAACCAAAGGCGCGCGGAAAGCCGAAGGGCGCCGAAGACCAAAGTGGCGCCGAAAACCAAAACGCGCCGAAAACCAAAAGAGCGCCGAAAACCAAAGAGGCGCCGACAACCAAAAAGGCACCGAAAACAGCGGGGCGCAGAAAACCAAAGATGCGCCGAAACCCAAAAGAAACGCCGAAAACCAGAGCAGCGCCGATTACCCAAAGAACGCCGAAAACTAAAGGGTCTCCGAAACCCAAAAGGTCGCCAAAAACCAAAAGAGGCGCCGAAAACCAAAATGGCGCCCGACAACTCAAGGGTCGACAAACACCAACACGGCACCGAAAACCAAAACGCTGCCGACAACCAAAGGGGCGGCAAAAACCAAAAGGGCACCGAAAACCAACACACGCCGAAAACCAAAGGAGCGCCCAAAACCAAAAGGGCGTCGAAAACCGCAAGGGCGCCGAGAACCAAAGGAACGCCAAACACCGAACGGCCACCGAAAGCCGAAGGGCGCCAAAAACCAAAGGGGCACACAAACCCAAGGATGACGAACACCAAAAAGCCCCAAACACAAAACAACGGCACCGAAAACCAGAGATGCGCCGGAAACAAAAAGAGCGCCAAGAACTAAAAGACACCGAAAACCAAAAGGGCGCCGAAAACCAAGAGGGCGCCGAAAACCAAAGGGGTGCCGAACACCCAAGGGCCGCCGAAAATGAAAAGGAGCGACGAAAACCACAAAGGGCGCCGAAAACCAACAATTCGCCGAAAACCAAAGGGGCGCCGAAAAACAACAGGGGCGCGCCGATAATCGACAGGGGCGGCGAAAACGAAAGGCGCGCCGAAAACAACAGCTCCGAAGACGGACAGGCCGCCGAAAACAAAAAGGGCACCGAAAGCGAAAGGGGCGCCGAAAACCAAAAGAACTCTGAAAAACAAAAGGGGCGCCGAAAACCTAAGGGGCGCCGAAAACCAACGACGCGCCGAAAACCAAAAAGGGCGCCGAAAAACCAAAGAGGCGCCGAACACCAAAAGGGCGTCGACAACTAAAGAGCGACAAATCAAGGGCGCGCCGAAAGCCGAAGGGCGCCGAAAACCAAAGGGGCGCCGAAAACCGAGATAACGCCGAAAATTAAAAGGGCGCCGAAAACCATAAGGGAGCCGATACGCAACAAGGGTGGCGAAAACAAAAGGGGCGCCGAATTCAAGAGGGCGCCGAAAACCAACGAGGCGCCGAAAATCAAAGCGTGAGCAGAAACCCCAAAAGGGCGCCGACTTCCACAAGAACGCCGGAAACCACAGGAGCGCCGAAAATCAAAGGCGCGCCGAAAACCAAAGGCGCGCCGAGAACTCAAGGGGAGCCAAAGGCCAAAGGGGCGCCGAAAACCAAAGAAGCGCCGAAAACCATAGAGACGCCGAGAACCACAAGTACGCCGAAAACCGACGGGGCGTCGAAACCCAAAGCCGAAAACCAACGGGGCGCCGAGACCCAAGTCCCCCCTTCAGCCAGGGTCCTCCAGCTGGAAAACCAGCAGACGGAGGAGAGGGTGGGGTTAGCTTCTGAGGGCACCCCCCCCTTTGGAAATGGGAGCCCTGGCGTAGCCCGGGCCCCGAAAAAGAAGAGGGTAGCTTCTGAGCCCCCCCCCACCCCTTTGAGCCAGGGCTCCCCCAGCTACAAAATCCAAACAACAGGACAGGGGGGGGGGTAGCCCCGAAATGTCTGCAGAAGAAAGGGAGGGGGGAGAGGGGTAGCTTCAAGCTGGGGCCCCCTTTCTAGTGAGAAGTGTGCCACGAGCGCGCTCTTTCGGAGCTCCCCTCAACCATCCACGAGCGGCGGGTTCACGTCGTGACGTCGCCGTCGTCGTTGTCGTCGTCAGTCGTCGCAGAGTTCTCCTGCTCCCGTCGCAGCTTTTCCCTCCCTTTCCCTGAGGCCTCCTCGTCGAGCTCGCCAGCGACAACAAAAAGAAGTAATGTCGCTATTGAGTCAATGGGAAGCCCTCTCTTCATCCCTTTCCTGCGGGGGTGTCCCAGATCAGAAAACCATCCTCACCAGGGGGGTCCTGAGGCCCAAAGAGGCCCCAAGACAGCCCACGAGGCCCCCCAAAACGATCCAAGAGGACCCCGAATCGTCGAACGATCGGTCCAAGACGGCAAAGGTAGCCTGCTCACAGCCCACGCGGCTGCCAAGACGCTCGAAGATACCTCCAAGAGCACACCAAGAGGGCCCCAACAAGCAACATTCAATGTGTTTTCCTTCGGTTTCTGAAAAATGGTAGCGGTATCGTCTTTTCCGGCTTCCCGACGCTCCAAGACGGCTCAAGATGCCACCAAGATCGGTGCACGAGGTGCCCCAAGAGGTTTCCAAGACGGCCCCACAACGACCCAAGAGGGCCCCAAGATGGCCCTGGAGGGCTTCCAAGAGGCCCAAGAAGCCCCCCAAAACGATCCGAACCGGCTCAAAGAGGGTGCCCACATGGGAGCCCGAACGGACATATCGAGCCCTCGCTCCGAGAAGCTCCTAGGAGGCTCCCAGAGGCCCCTGAGAGGACCCCATGTGTGAGATATACGCTGTTGGGTACATCGCCAGGGTAATTTACTCTTTCACGGGTATTATATATATATATATATATAGATATATACGCTGTACATCTTGCGTTAGTGCAGAGCATGACTGTAGCATAGCGAGCGTACTGCGATGTTTTGGCCCAAACCCTTTAGGGCCCTTGAATCGAGCGCGCCAGCGGTGTGAAGATATCATCGATGTTTTTTTGTTTTGTTCTGATGTGTCATTCTTATTGCTGTCATCAAAGACTTCGGGGGCTTTGATAAGCCAGGCTCGCGCTTCGACCTTCCATATCTCAGTGACCTCTCTTCGGATCTGGTCGCCAATTCCATAATAGGCTTCGACCCAGCGGCGGATCTCATAGACCGCCTGATCAATTTCTCGTCAGAGTCCACGTTTGATTTCACAGACCGGGGCAATTTCGATTTCGAGCAGCACGCATCGGACAGCAACCCCTTGCAGTTTCAGTCAGCACGATGTCCAAGCCAATGGCGGACATGCTACCGGAGCGAGGAGTTCCACAGTTCGACGGCACGCTCAGCAAATGGAAATAATACGAGAAGCGGGCAATGATTTTCATTGCGAAGCTTACATTGGAGAAGAAGGAGGGCGACGCGGCTCTCATGCTCAGCGCAGGTCTCATCAACAAGCGAACTCATTGAGCCCAACGCGACGAAACAGCTCATGGCCAGATTACGGAATCGATTCAAGATGGACGACAGGACCGAGCTCGCGGACGA
Source organism: Prorocentrum cordatum (assembly GCA_963575745.1). Classification (NCBI taxonomy): domain Eukaryota; class Dinophyceae; order Prorocentrales; family Prorocentraceae; genus Prorocentrum; species Prorocentrum cordatum. Next base: position 183,624 of record CAUYUJ010014476.1, read on the forward strand.
CTTTGAGGAGTATTTCTTCAAGCTCAAGCGGTACAAAGGTGAGACGCTGTTCGCCTACATATCACGAGTGCGAGCAGCAGAGCGGAAGCTCAAGACGCACGACATCGAGCTACCGGCGAAGGTCCGAGGCTGGCTCACGCTACGACGAAGAGGATACAGCGCGGACCAGAATGCGGTCATCATGTCAGTAGTTGGTAAGGATATCACACAGGAGGTTATCGAGGCGTTGAAACAACGTTCGGGCAGGAGAGTATCATGCACGAGCCGAATCACGCACAGAAACAGTATTTCGTCGACGAAGACACAGCAAAGTACCACGACGAGAAGTTCCATACTGGCGAGCCAGAGGACGAGCCAGACGACTACGACAAGACGTACTGGGCGGAGGATGACAAAACCTGGTACGACTGCGAAGAGAGCTACTACCAGCGCGACCACAACACAACTCAAGAGCTCGACCCAGGCGAGCACGACGAAGTCTACGCAGCCTACGCGGACGCCAGGAAGCGGTTCAACGACCTGAAGCTAGCACGCGGTTTCTACCCGGTAGTGGCGATGGTAGGCGGAAGCTCAGGTTCGGCCGCAGCATCAGCGAGAGGTTCGCACGGACGAGGCCGGTCAAGCAGCAAAGGCACCAAAGGACGCGGCAAATCCAGAGGAAGAAAGGGCAACCCAAAAGGATCATCACTTCCAGGCGCATACAGCAGACCACGACCTACGGCAGCGGACCCAATGGGAAGTTCAAGGCCAACTACGAAACCAATACCAACATCAACACCATCGGCCAACTGCCTACGATGCGGCAAACCGGGCCACTGGGCTAGGGACTGCACCGAGCCACCCAACAAGAAGCGGGTCCACACCGACGACAGGTTTATGGTCGATGAGGTCTACTGGGATGACAAGTGTCATAGCAAGACCGACACCAGCGCAATACCAACAAGCAATGGATCCATGGACTGTGGAGCGACCACTCTCATGTCCGGCTCAGAGACGATCAAGGACTACGTGAGGGACTGCTGGCAGAAGGGCTATCCCATCGAGGACCTCAAGTTCTACTACAAGTGCCGACGACCTTTTCGGATCGGTAACGGCAAGATCGAATATGCGCAGTGGTGTGGCACTATACCTGCCAGCTTCAAGCAGAAGTCAGACACGCTCTACATCTACGTGGTACAGGAAGTACGCCCATCCTATTTCCGAGGCCGCCGTTGCTGGAAGTGTTTGGAGTTCAGGTCGACTACGCCAAACAGACAGTTGCGTGGAACGGCGGCGAGTTCGAGGCTGCAACGCTATCTCACCTCAAGGATACTACACGGTGGACCTTCTAGAGGAGTTGGACGGGAAGACGAGTCACCGCACGAACGGCTTCGAGTACGAGCCCGTCGATGCGGCGCAGTTCCTGGACCCCAGCAACGAGACCATGAGTGGCATAGAGTTTCTGGACAACGCCTACCTGGCGGACTCCAGCGAGAACGGCGAACAGCAGGAGCAACTACAACGGCGACCTCATACAGAAGGCTGTTCCCGACGAGTAATACAAGTTAGTTGCTGCAAAGCCTACATGAAGCAGTGGCAATGTCCGCAGCAGTCCTCATGCGGCAACCTGTGCTTCACTACTACAGCCATTGAGCCAGTCGACACCGCGCTATCGGAGCCATGCTGGTGCCTACTGTCACTTACGACGAACAAAGTCAACTTCAACACCGACGACGACCCCCATGACAACGTCAAACAATTTTCAACCAACTTCATTCAGAAGATCGACTCAGCCGTGAAGCATGCCAGCGAGCAGTGCCTACAGACCATGAAGAGGGTAGCTCATCAACGTTGCACTACGAGACGGACGATATGGGAAGTCTACGCTGGAGAAGCCAGACTTTCACAAGCCCTGCGAGATCTAGAACACGCGTGGAGACGTGTGGGCTCACTACCGGTTGGGGTTTCGCAAAAGAGGATCATCAGAAGGCATTCCTAAAGAAACTGACGGAGGAGCAGCCTGACGAGATTCATCTGTCACCAATGTGCGGACCCTGGTCCAACATGCAGGAGCTCAACATCCACCGGCATCCCGGTTGGAAGGAGTACCTCACCGAGCTACGAGAATGGCATTGTCGAATACATCTACAGTTTGTGGCCAAGATGTATCGCATACAGCAGCAAGGAGGGCCACATGCTCACATCGAACATCCAGCTACGTCGAAGGCGTGGCATACCGTGGCATTCAGCCGCCTACACGGCGAACACAACACGTTCGACCAATGCATGTACGGCCATGCGACCGAGGGCAGCACGATAATGGTCAAGAAGCCGACGACGCTGAAGGCGACCAAGAAACTCATGGCAGCGATGCTCAGCGAGCGATGCGACCGATCACATGGACACGACCTACAGGAGGGACGAACATTCACCAAACCCGCCGAGGACTACCCGTACATCTGAACAACGACGATGGCACAAGTCATGGTCGAGCCCGAGATCGAGGACATCTACGCAGCGGAGGACTCAACGCAATCGGAGGAGGGTACCAAGCCCTAGCACTCGGACTCCAATTGTGAAGCTCACCAGCACGCACGCCCACGAGAGCAATACGGCACGGAAACACTACGCTGCGTCAAAAGACTTCACCGGAACATGGGACACCCCATCCCAACAAAACTACATCGTCTACTTCAACAAGCAGGCGCCCGGGACAACATCCAACAGTATGCATCGGAGTATCGGTGTGAATACTGCATGACCAGACAACGTCCACCAAAAGCACCCAATGCGTCAGCAAAGCAGGCCACCAAATCCAACGAGATCGTCTATGCGGACTTCTTCTGGATCAAGAATAGTACCAGCAAGACGGCAATTCTTTCGATGATAGACGGGGCCACGCGTTACTGTGCACTAAGTACCATCAGGACCGAGACGGCAGAGGAGCTGATCAAGGCAGTTGAGCGTGGCTGGATCAGGCAATGTGGACCCATGGGAGAATTGCAGACAGAAGATGTTTCAGGGTTCGCTTCAGATGGCTTTACACAGTTTTTAGAGCAGCATAGCATTTCGATCGTTATTGCAGCAGGCGCGGCGCATTCCAGTTTGGGAGTGGTGGAACATCGGCATCAAGGTGTTCGAGATGCAATGGATCTTTATTGCGCAGATGTTATCGACCGTGGCGCCAGGACGGCTATCGCGGAGGATTTGATCACGGAGGCTTGTATTTATGTACAACATCCGGTCAATCGGTCGGCTTTCACAAAGGGCTGTTCACCATGCCAGTGGGTTTCGGGAATGGATCCGACAACTACCATGACCAACTCTAGCGACAAGTTCATACCAGCGACCCTGTGCCAGATGAAGGAGGACGAGGACTTCAAGAGTGTACTTGAGCGAAGGTCAACGGCGGCATCAGCGTTTCTGAAGGCGGACGCCTCGGCCGAACTATGACGAGCACTTCTACGACGCCACGTTGCCCTCAAGCACGATCTTGCGATCGGCCAGCGGTGCTACTACTGGAGAGAGGGCAAGACCAACAAGCTCAGCAAAAATAGTTTGGAAGGGACCCGCAATCGTGGTCTTCAAGGAGATGAGGCAGGACGAGAGCGGACCGAGGATCTACTGGATCGTGCACGGCACGAACCTACTACGCTGTGGCCCAGAACACGTTCGACCAACTGTTAGCGACGAAGGACGTGTTCTCCTGGAGAACCTCACGCAAGCCAAAGATATGCTTGGAAACGTGAGAAGGACCGGAGTTACGCATTTCCACGATGTCAGCTCACAGCAGCAACCATTCGACGCGCCAGGCGATTCGGACATGGACATCAGCGACGACGATGGACCAGGAGACGAACCACCACCAAAGCGACATAGGGGAACACCGTTTACTGGAGCAGCAGCTTCGGCAATAACGGAGATGGCCTCACCACCCTCCCCCATTGCAGGCATACCCAACACTACAGAGGACGAGCTGATGGAAGTTCCCGGCACACCTCAACAAGAAAGACAGCCAAGCGAAGGACAACCATATCAAGAACCAATACCGCCGACACCCCCACCTCAGCCTATGGGATCACCAGTACAGTCGACGACTCCACCAACCTCGCAGACACAGTTACCACCACCTCCAGTTCGGCTGCTACCACCAATACCAGCACCAGCTATGTTGGGACCAACGGCGGCAGCATCGTCGAGTTCGCTAACACCGGCACCAACATCTGCTACGGCGAGATTAGAATTAAAGGAGAGCCGCAGGCGATTGGACGCAGCAGAAACTGCCATGTTTACCCGACCTGGAGGAATATATCGAGGACCACTGCCATCAGTGCAAACGGCAGAGTCTCAACCAGTGGGAGACGACAGCGCAGACGACGAGCTCGCAGCCATGCAACTCTCGACGGCAAGGTACCGACGGCATCACCTACAGCATCTCGATTCGGACGTCAGTTGGCTATGTTACTGGCAGCAAACAACGGATGGAGATTGTGGACAGCGGACGTGGCAGCCGCATTTCTGCAGGAACGGCCGCAAAAACGAGTACTGTACGACAAAATACCACGAAACGCAGCAAACCTCATGTGCATCGAACCTGACACTCTCATGAAACTGATCAAGCCAATCTACGGACAAGTGGACGCACCACAACGTTGGTGGCAACAAGCAGTTGATAACCTCAAGGCCAGCGGGCTCAAGCAGCACCCCCTGGACCCATGCCTCTTCGTTAGCTACGACAAGGACGGCAACTGCGACGGGTTTATCCTACTCTACGTAGACGACATGCTCGGAGGAGATCGCAAGCCCGGCAGCAACTACAGCAACAGCATCGAGGCAGTCAAGATCAAGTTCAAGTTTCGGAAGTGGATGGAGGAGGACACAAAGGACTATTGCGGATCGGATCCACACCAGACCACTCACTGGGACAACAAGCACTCCAACGGCACTGAGGTCAACATCAAGATTCAGTCCTACGCCTCCAACCTCAAGCCGATCACGATTGATCAGAGGGACGGCAACAACGACCGAATACTCACGCCAAAAGGAGATACGCCAACTTCGAGGACTACTTGGAGCTTGGAGCTCTACAGTGGCCAAGTTCGCAAGCATGCCTGCCCACATACGTCAGCAACGGTCAGCATTCACCAAGGGCAGCTTCCAACGGCGACGGCGGCGACAGCAAGAGAGGTAAATAAGACGCTAAGGTTCTACAAGCAGAACGCGGACGTCGGTCTCAAGATGAAGAATATTGGCAAGGTCAGCGACATCGCGCTCGTAGCGATGACGGACGCAGCTTGAGGAGTGCGACAAGACGGATCTAGTCAAAGAGGATATGTGACTATGGCATGTCACTGGAAACTACTTGGCGGCGAGGATTCAGATTTCTGCGCTGTTGATTGGAAGTCTCTCAAGTTGATGAGACTAGCCAGGTCATCACTACATGCAGAATCCCAAGCAGCGGCAGCAGGCATGGACGCACTAGAATTTGCGAAGCGATTCTGGGCAGCCCCCATCTACGGCAACGTGAACGTCAACATTGACGAGAGCAAGCACTACGCAGACGAGTCAGCACTCGTGATCGATGCGAAGGCGCTCTACGACGCAACCAAGAAATAGAACATCACCAACTTCCAGGACAAGCGCACCGGCATCGGGTTGTTAGCACTACGAAAACGGATGGATGCTACACAGACGCAATAGAAAAGGGTCTCACCAGAGCGGCAATATGCGGATGGTCTCACGAAGTTAGCTGCAAGGCAACTCTTCGCAGACAGACTTCGAGCTGGACGACTTCAGCTACAGCATGACCCGACCTATACGACAGCCAAGAAGAATACCAAGGAGGAGCGACAGGAGATCATTAAGAAGAGTAAGATGGAGATGTCATTAACTATGAAGGCGAGATCACCACTCATGCAGTTGGCAATATTTGCGACGTGTTGTTGCAAGTCAGCGGCAACCTACACTCCAGAGGTCGACTACCACACAGAGTGCAAGTACTACTATGGCGAGATCGCGAAGTGCTCGTGGTTTTCTGGAGGCACCTGGGATGCATTATCGTTTACTATGATTGGAATGGCAGTGGCAGTTCCAGCAGTCTACTAGATAGTGCGAGAATTTATGGAGCATCAAGACGACTCCAATGTGAAGTATCAGACCGAAACCAGCAGCAAGCATGAGACGGCAGAGGAGACAGCGACGACCAGCACCGACAAGGAGACGACCATCCACCTCAAGAAGACGAGCAGCAACCACAAGCAAGTGCGACGGCGGACGGTCGGCGCAGAGTATGGCGACTTACCGGCTGCAGGGAGAGCAGCGGCGATTATGTCACAAGATGAACGGATCTAAGCGAGCAGGCGAAGTTTCAGTGGAGACGACTGAACCCAAACAGTGACAGGACGGCTACGATCGGGCAGCAGACGACAGCTCCACGGGCTGCAGTGAGTGAGCCAACGCACCGGCGCAGCTTCAGATAATTGTTGCACGTTCAGCTTTATTGCCAGTCATACACTTCATACTAGTTATGCACTTCATACTCCCCTTGCGGACGCAGGTTTGCATTTCATGTGCATGCAGGTTTTGTATCTCAACTTTACGCAGTTGGTTTGTGCAATATTATGCAGTTTGTGTAGAGAACATGTTTAAGATGAATGTATGTGGGGTTTCAGATTTCACATGTCATATTGAAGGGAGGGCTTCTCCCTGTTCTTTTTTCCACAAACCTCCCTGGTTGGGTATTCGTTTTGAATCGAGCACTGCGGTCTCCAATCCTCCTCCTGGTCCTCCTACCGCCTCCCGTCTCCCGCTCCCCTCTTGTCTCCTCTTGCGTTGTGCGGACCTCGCCATCCCTGGGGGGCTGCGATCTGCGACGCTGTCGCCACTTTCGAGGGCTGCTGGCGGGTCCTGCGGAGTGAAGCACCGCGGGGATCCGAGCGAGACCTCGCCGTCCGTGGGGGGCTGCGATCTGCGACGCTGTCGCCACTTTCGAGGGCTGCTGGTGGGCCCTGCGAAGTGAGGCACCGCGGGGATCTGAGCGGGACCTCGCCGTCCCTGGGGAGCTGCGATCTGCGACACGGTCGCCACTTTCGAGGGCTGCTGGTGGGTCCTGCGAAGTGAGGCACCGCGGGGATCCGAGCGAGACCTCGCCGTCCCTGGGGGGGCTGCGATCTGCGACACTGTCGCCACTTCCGGGGGCTGCTGGCGGGTCCTGAGGAGTGGGGCACCGCGGGGATCTGAGCGGGACCTTGCCTTCCCTGGGGAGCTGCGGTCTGCGACGCCGTCGCCACTTTCGAGGGCTGCTGGTAAATCCTGCGGAGTAAAGCACCGCGGGGATCTGAGCGGGACCTCGCCGTCCCTGGGGGGCTGCGATCTGCGACGCTGTCGCCACTTTCGAGGGCTGCTGGTGGGTCCTGCGGAAAAACGCACCGCGGGGATCTGAGCGAGACCTCGCCGTCCCTGGGGGGCTGCGACCTGCGACACTGTCGCCACTTTCGAGGGCTGCTGGCGGGTCCTGCGGAGTAAGGCACCGCGGGGATCTGAGCGAAACGTCGCCTTCCCTGGTGGGCTTCGATCTGCGACGCTGTCGCCACTTTCGAGGGCTGCTGGTGGGTCCTTCGGAGTGAGGCGCCGCGGGGATCTGAGCGGGACCTCGCCGTCCCTGGGGAGCTGCGATCTGCGACACGGTCGCCACTTTCGAGGGCTGCTGGTGGGTCACCGCTGGGATCTGAGCGAGACCTCGCCTTCCCTGGGCAGATTCGATCTGCGACACTGTCGCCACTTTCGAGGGCTGCTGGTGGGTCCTGCGGAGTAAGGCACCGCGGGGATCTGAGCGAAACCTCGCCGTCCCTGGGGGGCTGCGATCTGCGACGCTGTCGCCACTTTCGAGGGCTGCTGGTGGGCCCTGCGGAGTGAGGCGCCGCGGGGATCTGAGCGAGATCTCGCCGTCCCTGGGGGGGCTCTGGAGAGCTGCTGTGGAATACGTTAGGCGCAACGGGCGCATGGCACAGCCAACGGGGGTGATTTGTGAAACAGACCATCTGCCGGGCGATGGCCATAACGTTGCGCCTACACGTATCCCGTGGGGGCTCTCAAGAACTGCTGTGTGATACGTTAGGCGCAACGGGCGCATGGCATTGGCATTTGTTATTACGTGGCCCTGAGATCTTGATCGGGGGCCTGCGAGCCTTCCGATTGCTGCTCGCAAAATCACATGCGTCCATGTTACGTCATCGCCCCCGTTGGAGCAATCCTGGTGTATTTATGCCCCGCATCGCGCAAGGGTTGGGTACGTCGCCAGGGTAATGTACTCTTTCACGGGTGTGATACATACGTTGTATATCTTGCGTTATTGTGCAGAGCATGACTGTAGCATAGCGAGCGTGCCGTTATTTGTTGGCCCAAACCCTTTAGGGCCCTTGAGTCTAGCGCGCCAGCGGTGTGAAGATATTATCGATGTTCTTCTGGCTTTTCATTCTTACTGCTGCTATCCAAGACCTCGGGGGCTTTGATCAGTTCATACCATGAGGCCCCAAGAGGTCCCCAGGAAGCCCGAAGAGACCCCCAAGCGGCTCCCAGGCCTCCAAAACGCTCCCAAAAGGCCCCCAAACTGCCCACCAGAGGTCTACGAGCGCCCTCCGAAAAGGCCCCACAGAGCATCCCTGAAGACTCTGCCCAACGTCAGCGTCGTCGCCGCCGCCGTTGTCGTCGCCGTCGTCCCCCCTCAGGATCGGCGGCACCAGCCGCAGGGCCATCCCAAGAGTCGCGACGCCCCGGGAAAACGCAACCAGAGCTCACGTCAACCATCTGCGCGCGGCGGCTTCACGTCGTGACAACGTTGGCGTTCGTTTCTTACACCGCACAGGTACCTCCAACTGTGCAACTTGCCGACGGCGCAGATCGCCGAACGTCGGCCGATCTTGGAACACCGGCGGCAGTCAACCTTGACAGCCCGAGATGGGGTCGCCGCCGTGCCAGCGCGGCACGGACCAACCCTTCAAGATTGGGCCAGACTGACTGGTCCTCGAGGGTCCCGGGGCCCGATGCAGGTCAAAACGCCCACCGTCCTCTGCTCACGCTGCCTGGACGCTGTCATGGGATGATGAAGAGGACGGCTCAGGACGACCATAACGCGGAGCATGAGGACAATGCTGAAGACTGAGGCTTCCACGGGCTCCAAAGGCTCCAGGGGCATCCGGATAGCCAAAAATGGAGGAACCAAAAGGTACCGATACCGCTACTCCTCGGACCTCTCTCGGGGCACGTTCTGACCAGAATTTCGAGGAAAATCCAGCGGTGGAGACGAGGGCACCCGAGCAGGTACAAAGGGGAAAGCGAGGGAGGGGTAGCTGTATGGGTACCTTTCCTTTGCCGAAAGAAAAACATCTCCCCAACCTCGGTCTTCGATCCCCGAAGATCGCAGTATGTGGGCGGGGCCAGGGGCCCTCGCTCTTCGTGAGACCTCGTCCTTCTCCCTCATCCTCACCGTCGTCACTGCAATCAGCACTGATAACAAGGATGCGCGCTAAGGGTTCAAGCGCCTTGGGTGCCCATGTCGAAGTTTTTTCGAACGCGGTGGGCCATGGAAGATAGTCAAACATGGGCCACAAAGGCACGGATACAAGGGTACCCTTAGGAATGTTACCCCTCCTTACCATGGGTTTCGACAGTATCCTGCCAGGGATCAACGCTCGCGGACAGAAGTGGAGCGTGCGGATGCCCCTCCTCAGCACTACCGTCGACTTGCCCTCCACGTTCTGCAGGTCGTCCTCGTCATGGAGGGCTGGAAAACAAATACAATCCTTCTATCTCCCCCGCCCCCTTTTTTCTCCCCTCTTTCTCTTTCTCTCTCTGCCTCTCTGTCTCTCTCATGCTTGAAACAAGCACGATGCCGGCAACAACGCGCGTATTCCCTCGAACATGTGCGGGTCTGGACCCCGATGGACAATCCCGTGTCGGGGTACGCCAAATTTGGCGGACTAGTAAAAACTATCTAACCCGAGTGGGTACCAAGGCAATGTCTGCTAGACCTTGACTGGCAAGTGTCTTTACACACACACACACCCACAGTGAAACACGACTTGTCATCTCGACACCCTTCTTGACGAACTGGGGTCCCACCAATAACAGAAAATATTTGTTTCCCGCGGCAGCCGCCCCGCTTCAACGACGATGATGACTACGAACACGACCACGATTACGACTACGGCCACGATACGAACCGCAACTACGATTGCGAGTACAACCGCCGAAAATGCGATTACGGTTACGATCGCGACCGCAACCACGATTACAATCACGGTTACAAACACGACTGCAATCACGACAACCACTGGTTCCTATTGCGCTGGTCGTGAAAAGATGCTCACAATACTCTTGCTTGCACGGTAGCCCAACATGGATTTTCCCTGGGAGGGCGAGCCCCCGCAGCTGACCCAGCCCACCCAACAATCGAGAGACGAATAACATCCGTCGCGACAACGACGACGACGATTGCGACGACGATTGCAACTACAACAACGACTACGATTACAACTGCAATCGCGACTGCAATCGCGATAAGAACTACGCCAGCAGTCACGACTGCAACCGCAACCACTGGTTCCTATTGCAATCATCGTGACAAGGTGCTCGCAAATCCTTTCGCGTGTCGGGTAGCCCACAATGGAGTATTCCGTGGGGGCGATCGACCTCCACCACTACCGGGCCCACCCAACCACAGAAGGAAACTGATATACGCGGCGGCGACGACGACTACCAATACGACTACAATCGCGACTGCACTTACGATTGCAATCGCGATTACAACGGTGTAAACAATCACAACGAGAACCGCACCCGCTGGTCCCCGTTGCGTTCCTCATGAGAGGTCGCGCGCAATTCCTCTCGCGTGCAAGGTAGCCCACAGCCCCAGGAAACGATTGACATCCACCAATTTCGGGCCCGCCCAACAGTAAAAGGGTAACACATTCCCGCCGCGGCAACAACGATGACTACGATTAAGACTGCGGCTGCAACCACGACGACGATTACGATTGCCATCGCGGCTATGATCGCGATTGCAATCGCGATTGCAACCGCGACTACGAGCAAAACTACAACGGGAAGCCATTCGTTCGAGATGCTGGCAAACCCTCTCGCGAGCAGGGTCTGCGAGAACGACCGCGAGGAGGAGCCTGAAGAGCGAGAGGAGAATGAGGAGGACAAGGAACAGGAAGAGGAGGAGGCACACAGGGGGAGGTGGAGGAGGAAGAGGAAGAGGAGGAGGTGGAGGCGACTCCGTTCCTGCTCGCATGCCCGCCCACGCCCTTCCCGCGCGCCTACGCCGCGATATTGCCGAGGTGCGCGCGTCTCGAGAGATCCCGCTGCCTGCCTTTTGTCGGTGGGCGAATGGCGAGGCGGACAGCGCCGATGAACCCTGCAGCTTGGACGACCGAGAGAGGCAACGACGACTGATGAGCAGCAATTCGGTAGGCGAGATATGATGAAACGGTTAACGCAGGTGAGCCTCCACGGAAGATGAGGGCGAAGAGGGGATCCGAAGGGAGACGGGGATGAATGGGCATCGAGGAAACCCCTTGGATGCGGATGCAATCGAGAACATACTGTGAGATGGCATCAGGAGCACTCGGGCACCCGAAAACACACGTGTGGAACGGCCTCGGCATTCGTTCATTCGAAATCCAGCACCCCACCCAGCTGCGAAGCGCGATCCAGCTCCACGCCATCGGGGCGACACTCAATGGCGCCTGCAGCTCCTCCACACCTTCAAACTCAGAAGACGGATTGAAGTGCTTACGAGCTCTGGTCCTGATCCTGCACAAATTCCCTCGGACACGCCCTGCCACCGCGGGCGCCGACGCTCTCCCGCAGGGGCGCTTGCTCGACAAGACCCGAGCGCCTCCATTCCTCCTCGCTGCAGGGCCAGGGCGCACCTTCGAGCCGCACCCGTCGGTCTGGCAGCCCAACGATGGACGCCTGCCACGGCGGCGCTCGAGGGGGCAGTGGGCCCCGTGGAGGCGTGCTCAGGTCCAGGCGAGGGGGGCGAGCTCGTCCCCATCCGACCACGCGGCAGGTCGTCGATCAACGATTGCACGACGATGCCTCGCAACCTGAAGTTGCCGCGTGTTCGAGGAGAGCCGAACGCATGAGGGATGCAGTGCAGAGAGACACGGCGCTTGTCAACATCGGGCCGCCCCACTCGACAAGCTGCGGCCGCTCGCCGCGCCCCATGCTGCCGCTCGGTCAAACATATGGCGCTCGGATGCCGCGAGCTGCCGCGGGAGCGGAACGCGCTGGGCTTTGCATCCCAGCGCAGGAAGCCCACGCTCGAGATAGCGGGATGCACTCTTCGAGAACGGAGCGCCTGCCGCAGCAATCAATATCGCGCGCTCTTCCAGCTTGGCAATGGGGGCTGCCCATTGCTCTCGCATGCCGCATGGTGCTGCCTGGTCCAAGACGGACGCCTAAGTCCTGGGTGCGGGAGGCCTCTGGGCATATTAAACCGATTCAGCCCCGCAGAGGACCGAGCGCACCGCGGCTGCAGCGCCGGGATCCGACATCGGAGCTCCAACGGGACTAGCTATGCGATTTGGCACCTTCTGGGTTAAACTCGCGAGCATCGATGCAAGGCGGAACGCCCGAGCTAGCGCCGCACGCCCCCTCCGCCGCCAAATCGCCGCCCCGCATCTTCGGCGCAGGCTCCGGTGCATCCTCGTCGTTTGCGATCGATGTTCTGAAGCGCATCGTCTAGACATGGGCTAGCAACCAGCGCGAAAAACGAGCCCGAGAGCGGACGGCTCTGGAGGGCACCTGAGAACATCCAGTTGATCAGGCGAAGCACGTGGTCAACCTCGCTGTAGCAAAGGTTGGCCGCGTGAAAACCTCAACCGCAAGGGCGAATCCACGAGGGAGCCCGCGCGCTTGCGCGCGCATTTTCGTCCAATGTTGGCGAGCGGACGGCAAGGCCCGAGCGAAATCGAAGAAGAGGAGAGAGAGGGGGGGGAACTGCGGATGAGACGTGACAACATTCAGGCTAGCCAGACGAGCTGCACTGTCGAAATACACGAAACGACTGACAAAATGACGGCGGGCTATAACGCCGCGCTGGCTCGCAGCTCCTACCCTGTGCGCCGCGACGAGCGATCGCACGGTTTATGGTGGCGCCTGCACTCTTGTTCGCCGTGCACTGAGAGCCAAGCAGACGGGTGTCGCGCGTAACGCTCACAGGACCTTCCAAGCACTCTGTCTCACCATCGCTAGGCAGTGGGCAGAAGACGGACAGAGAGCAGAAAAGGACAGAGGCATGGGCAGGCCTTGGAGAATCCAGCATAAGACGTCATGCAGGATTTCGACCACGCCCGTGCCGCCAGCCGCGAAAGTGGAGCCCGTCGGGACCAGGCGCGCCGTTCGGCGCCCTCCGAGCGAATTTCTCCAGGGGCCGACGCGCCGGGGGCGGGGGCGACGAGAAGTCCAGACCCACCCCGCATCCACGGCGCTCCAAGCAGCGCCCCCCCAAGACGGGATGGGGCTGGGCGTCGCGAAGGCGGGCCCCCGGCGCCTGGCCATCGCCTCGACGGGCGCAGCCTGCCCCGAACGAGCAGTCGCAGGGAGGGGGTCTTCAGGGTCGGCGGCCGCGACCGAAGCTATAAACGTACGGCGAGCAAGCGGGCTCCGCAGCTGAGCTCTACGACCTGCCTGCCGCCTGCTTCCTACCGAAGGTAACGCCGCGCCCCCCATGGCAGTTTACTTCCGCTTCGGCCTCGCGCTCAACTTGTTTACGGCGTTTCGTGGCCTCCTGTTGTTGGAGACCCGAATGGAAACTACTAGCTCTAACAGGGTCGACTAGGGCGACTTCCTCGACCTCGCCGACCTGCAGATGCACGCGGACCCGCGGGTGCTTGCGGCGAAGGACGCGAGCGGGGCGGGCGTCCTGACGAGCGACAACCCGCGCGAACGACCTGCGCGCTATCGCTCGGGAGGCGAGGCGATGAGGATGGGCCTGGAGCTGAAGGCCCCTGGCGGTAACACCTGCTTGCTGACGACATAAAACTGCCATCCCAAGCTGCTCGGGTGGCGCGAATGCCCCCAAATTGACCTGCGCCCCGTGCGCCTGGACCATTTCGGAGAAGAGAGGGTCAGAGTTGAGGCGAACCGGGAGGGGTAGAGGCCGATGGTTTGACCCGGCCGGCGCAGGTCGGCGGGCTAGAGCGATGCTGACCGGCGCGCGGTCGCACTCCACCTTCGCGCAGCTCCTCGGGCCCCCCGATGTCGCGCAGGGATTGAAACCCTGGCGCAGAAGCCGCGGGGGCGAGGCGTGGAAGCAACGGTCGACCTTCGAGCATGAGCGGGAGCCCCGGTGCCAGCGCGTCGGAAGATCCCCGGCAAGCTCGGTGGGCACCCTGAGGATCGAGCGCCAAGCTCTATCTCCAGATCCCCCGCCTCGCTGAATATCGAGAGGCCCCGGAGTCTCGATCCCCGCCGCGAATATTGAAATCCTCCTGCAGCAGGAGACCCGATTGTCATGGCGCGCCCCGCGCCGCTTCCACCTTGGCCTTGCTGCGATCGCGAAGCCGACGGACGTCGTCGAGATTCGAATCGAAATTGTGGGCGTTCCAGTGCCAGAGGCGGAAGCCCGAGGATATAGTGGTGATCTCAAGCGCGAGAACCCTGCCACATATGCTTGCGCCGCGATGCTCGGAGACAGAAAAGGGAGCAGTGGGGGGAGAGGGGGGGCAAGAGAAGCGATCCCTCCAGCGCGAGAGCCCTCCGCATAGGAAGCACAAACTTTGCGCGGTAGGCCGTCACGCTGGGCAGTTTCCTGCACTGCCGGGGCGCCGCCATGGGTCTCCTGGCGGGCAAGCGCGGCAATCGAAGAGGAAGAGGGAGAGGCAGCTAGATTGCTCGGTCGCTGGGGGCGCCGAGCACATCCATCTGCACAATAGTGACGGAAGGCTCGGCAGCTCGGCAGCTCCTTGTTACTAGTGTCGTAGGCGGGGGCGTCGCCCACTCCGCTGCACTTGCGCTCTGGAGAACGCGCGGTCGGCGATTGCAGCCAGCCGAGCCCGCTCCAATTTGAAGACCGCCAAGCTCGCCAGATTCCACCGGACCCGCGGCGGGTCGCCGGGGTGCACCTCCGCCTTCGCAATGGACTGCCGTTGCATGGGGAGCGCCCCGGCCACTCCGTCAACGAACGCGTCCTTCTGCACGTCGTTCGCATTGGCGGTCTTGAGCTGCTTGCGCGCCCGCGGAGATCTCCACCAGACGGTCGCAGGGGAGGGATGCCCGAAATCGCCTCCAAATGCCGTGGCCGTCGCGCAGCAGAGAGCGCGCGTCGCGCGCGCCTCGGCCGCGGAGCGAGTCTCGCCCTCGCCGGCGCCGAAGCGCAGCGCGAAGTTCTTCGAGAGCAGGGGGCCCTCGATCCTGCGCTCGCGCCTCGAGCCGAGGCTGCGGCGAGGTCGAGGGCGCCGTGGCCGCGATGGCATCCTTTGCGCCGATGGCAAAGAATGGCGCGGTCCTTGGGGCGGTTCCAGTCGGCCGACCTGGCCGCGGGCGCGCGCGGCTCAGCGCGCGCCAGGTCGATGACCTTCTCGAGGCGCTCCCACCTCGCAACCGAGTCCGAATGATTATCTTCCGTCGCCGCCAGCGGCGCCATGAACGACCGCGCCGAAGCGAGCGGCCGTCCTCGACTCGACGCAGTCGAGCGAGGGCTCGGCGCAGCTCGAGATCGATCGGGGGAGCGCTGCCCCCGTCGAGGCCGCCGCCCCCTTCGCGATCTCGCCGACGCAGTCCACTTTGAATTTGCGGAACTCCTCGGCCTGGATCTCGCGAACGATCCGAGCGACAGCGGCGCGGTCGATGGGTCAGCCCACCCCCCTCCTCCGCGCGCAGTTCCTGCAGGGGCGCGGGCGGATCGGGTCCGGGCTCAACTGCATCCTCGCCCGCTGCACTTCCGCGCCAACGCCCAGCGAGACGGCGACGGGGCGGCGGCGTCGGCCGGGGCCGAGGCCGCGAAGCCCTGGGGCAGCGCCGCCTGCGAGAACAACGTGCGCCGCCAGCTCCTACGACGGGAAAGTGGGAATGGCCTCCATATCAGCAACGCCAGTGGCGCGAAGTGCAGCGGCAGCTTGTGCGCGAGCTTCCCCCCCCGGCGGGGCTGGGGACTAACCGTCTCCATAGCTGCTCCGTGACCGTCGCCCAGGCGTGAGCTCATCCTTCTCGCGGCGTCTCTCCCTCTTCGACGACGGGGGGGGCGCGGGGGGGGGGGCAGCGGGTGCCCCGCCCGCGGGGCCGACGGGCGGCGAGCGAGCCCGGCCGCGGCGCCGTCTGGCACGCGCGCCAGCGTAGCTCTTCGAGGCCCATCTTGATTTGTCCATCCGTTCTGTCCTTCTTTGTTTCCCTCTTCTCTGCTCGCTCGGGCACGCCGCGGCAGAGAATGCGGCGGGGGCCCCGGCCCCGCGGAGAAGGCGCGAACGCGCTGAGCGGGGGCCCGACTCCCGCCGCAGGCCGAGCGCTGCATGGCCACCAGATTTCGAGCCAAAATGGCTCGGGGAGCAAAGGAGGGGGGGGGGCGGAGACGGATGAGAATGGGGAGTCGAGCTCGCCCCCCGCCGAGAGAAACGAGGGATGGGGGGCCCAAGACTAGAAGACCCATGAGGGTCAGGCAAGCGCGACCATCGATGCGCAACTTTCGGGGGCAGGAGGGGGGGGGGGCTGAAATCCACGGGCTAGTCAACGTTGGGGGCCGTCCCGACCCCCCCAAGCGCTCCGAGGGGATGGCGCCGCCGAGCTCGAGGGGGTCGCGCTCGCGGGACAGGGCTGGGCGACGGGGCGCGTTTAAAAAAGAAGCGCTATGCAATCCAACGAGATGTCCTGCCCCTGGCCACGATCTCCAAACCTCCCTTGTCACCGCTTCCCCCTTGGCCGCCCTCGACGAACCGCCGACCCGATATTCTTCGCCGCAAGACGCGCCCGAGCCTCCGACCCCGCCCCAAGGCCGCTTTTCCGGCGAGGAGCGTTCTCGACGGTTCAAGGGCCCCTGCGCGACCCCGTGGAGGCTGGCGTCGCGAGCAAGCGACCGCTCGCAGCGCTGCGCGCCCTCGCACTGCCGGCGCCCCGCGATTGCAAAATTCGCCAAAGCCGCGCGAAGACCCGCCCGCCCACCGATCGGGGGGGCCGCTCCGCTGCCTTCCCCGCGCGAGGCACGCGCGGCCCATGTGTTCTCCGGGCAAGGCTTCCACTCATCGACTCTCGCTTGTCACGCAAAGGCTTGCGACCTCTTCTGAAGCGCAAATTATAACTTTAACGCACGGCCAAATGCGGCAGAAGTAGCCGTGGTCCAATCGCCGTCGGGAGGGCGCCGCAGACATGCACTTCCTGGTCGCCGATTGGAGCCCTGCTGCCACGGCGGCCAGACCTCGCCGTCGCCTCTTTGATCTTCATCGCTGCGGCTGCCGCACTTCGCGGTCGCCGCTCGGAATCCCATATAGCCGCGGCTGCCAGACATCGCAGGTTGGCGGCCCCTCCGCGGGGGAGGCAGAGGGGGCTGGCCTTCTCAGGAATTGGCGGGGCTTCTCAGAAACCCTTGTAAATTGTGAGAAACTGGCAATGTTTGATTTGCACTCCGATCTCATTGGGCATGGCAGTTACGCTGTCTCGGGCAAACGACCCAAACGCACGTTAAACAGCGGGCGGCCCCCGATGTCCACAAACGTGGAGCACGGGCTACATCCGGAACCTGGCACGCGCGCCGGGCTGCGCACATGGCCGCGCAAGATCGCGCAAAAGACGTAGTCCACGCGGGCCGCCACTATAGCAACACCCACAGACCACTTACACTTCGAAGACATCCCCCAGGCAACTCTGGGAGCCCTAACAGAATCGCGCAACACCTCGGGAACTACCTGCGGCGCCGCTCGCCCTTGCCTCCACTTCTTGGGGCCGCGTTCGCCTCGGACCTCGTATCCTGGAGCCGCCGTGGTATCCTGTGCGAGCAGCGTTGCCAGATCAGCTCGGGCCGTCTGCTGCTTCACCTTCGCGCGCCCGGCCTCGGGCGCCGTCTGCAGCTCCGCGCTCGGCTCCCTGATCTTCTTGAAGAGGCCGTCGTTCATTGCGAGGTCGGCGTCCGTCGCCGTCACCTCGGCGTTGGCAATCACTTTGGTGTCGACGAACTCCCTCTGCATCAAGGCGATGTCATCATGGAGTTTCGCGAGATCTTTGCCCAGGCGCGCCGCCTTAGCCTCGACCTTGCACGCCCGCTCGCACGCCGCTGCATACTCCGAGCGCGCGTCCTCCAGCTGCTCGAGGACGGCCTTGATTTCAACCTTCACCACGCTCAGCTTCGCTTCCACCTAATGGCCCGCTGCACCTCTTGCGACTGCGACTTCATGGGCCTCGCCACCGCAGCGCCTCCCGCCGCAACCTGTGGCATCAACGACTGGGCCCCCGTCAAGCGCCATGGCGATGCCGGAATAAAGGCCAACAGCGGGGCGACGCCCCACGTTGCGCGCCTTGGAAAAATCGCCAGCTCGTCTAGCCAGCATATTCACTTGGTTCCCTTGGCAGCCAGTAGCCGCTTGGCCTCCGACGCCGAAGGCTTTGCGCGCAGCGCCGCCGCGTCCTGCATCGCCAACAGCGCCTCCTCCAAATGCTCCCGTGCGACGGCGCCACTGCTGCAATGCCCGCCGCGCTGCTCCTGGCCGTCCTCGGCCACTTGCACGGCGCCGCGCTTCGTCGCAGCCGCAAGGCAGCAGGCGCGCTGGGCCGTGAGCCCGCTGGCGCAGCCGCCACCGTCGCCACCGGAGAGATCAGCCAGCACCGCGGCAACGTCTCCGTAGGCAGCCTTCGCCGCCTTGTGAAGGCCACCGTTTATCGCTGCGCCTGCGATGACCAACTCGCGCGCCGCGCGAAAGCCGTGGCCGACTCCTGCCCAATGGTGTGAGCCAAAATGGCTACGGGACTGTTTGTGGTTTCGGGTGGCCTCCTGCGAGAACAACGTGCGCCGCCAGCTCCTACGACGGACAGCGGCAGCTTGTGCGCGAGCTTCTCCCCCCGGCGGAGCTGGAGACTAACTGTCTCCATAGCTGCTCCGTGACCGTCGCCCAGGCGTGAGCTCATCCTTCTCGCGGCGTCTCTCCCTCTTCGACGACGGGGGGGGGGCGCGGGGGGGGGGGGGTCCTCCCGACGGGGGACGGGCGGCGAGCGAGCCCGGCCGCGGCGCCGTCTGGCACGCGCGCCAGCGTAGCTCTTCGAGGCCATCTTGATTTGTCCATCCGTTCTGTCCTTCTTCTTTTCCACCTTCTCTGCTCGCTCGGGCATGCCGAGAATGCGGCGGGGGCCCCGGCCCAGCGGCAAAGGCGCGGACGCGCTGAGCGGGGGCCCAACTCCCGCCGAAGGCCGAACGCTGCATGGCCACCAGATTTCGAACCAAAATGGCTCGGGGAGCAAAGGAGGGGTGGGGGGGGGGGGCGGAGAAGGATGAGAATGGGGAGTCGAGCTCGCCCCCCGCCGAGAGAAACGAGGGATGGGGGGCCCGAGACTTGAAGACCCATGAGGGCCAGGCAAGCGCGACCTTCGATGCGCAGCTTTCGGGGGCAGGAGGGGGGAAGGGCTGAAATCCACGGGCTAGTCAACGTTGGGGCCCTCCCGCAGGCCCGCAGCATGGGGCGCCCCGGCGAATGGTCGCCGCCGGAAATGCCAGCCCCCCCCCCCCAAGCGCTCCGCGGCGATGGCGCCGCCGAGCCCGAGGGGGTCGCGCTCGCGGGACAAGGGTGGGCGAGGGGGCGCGTTTAAAAACGAAACGCTATGCAATCCAACGAAATGTCCTGCCCCTGGCCACGATCTCCAACCCTCCCTTGTCACCGCTTCCCCCTTGTCCGCCCTCGACGAACCGCCGACCCGATATTCTTCGCCGTGAGACGCGCCCGAGCCTCCAACCCCGCTCCAAGGCCGCTTTTCCGGCGAGGAGCGTTCTCGATGGTTCAAAGGCCCCTGCGCGACCCCGTGGAGGCTGACGTCGCGAGCAAGCGACCGCTCGCAGTGCTGCGCGCCCTCGCACTGCCGGCGCCCCGCGATTGCAAAATTCGCCAAAGCCGCGCGAAGGCCCGCCCGCCCACCGATCGGGGGGGCCACTCCGCTGCCTTCCCCGCGCGAGGCACGCGCGGCCCATGTTTTCTCCGGGCAAGGCTTCCACTCATCGACCCTTGCTTGTCATGCAAAGGCTTGCGACCTCTTCTGCGGCGCAGATAATAACTTTAACGCGCGGCCAAATGCGGCAGTTGTAGCCGTGGTCCAATCGGCGTCGGGAGGGCGCCGCAGACATGCACCTCCTGGTCGCCGATTGGAGCCCTGTTGCCACGGCTGCCAGACCCCCCCGTCGCCGCTTGGATATTCCTCGCTGCGGCTGCCGCACTTCGCGGTCGCCGCTCGGAATCCCATATAGCCGCGGCTGCCAGACATCGCAGTTTGGCGGCCCCTCCGCGGGGGAGGCAGAGGGGGCTGGCCTTCTCAGGAATTGGCGGGGCTTCTCAGAAACCCTCGTAAATTGTGAGAAACTGGCAATGTTTGATTTGCACTCCGATCTCATTGGGCATGGCCGTTATGCTGTCTCGGGCAACCGACCCAAACGCACGTTAAACAGCGGGCGGCCCCCGATGTCCACAAACGTGGAGCACGGACTACATCCGGAACCTGGCACGCGCGCCGGGCCGCGCACATGGCCGCGCAAGTGCATCGCGCAAAAGACGTAGTCCACGCGGGCCGCCACTATAGCAACACCCACAGACCACTTACACTTCGAAGACACCCCCGAGGCAACTCTGGGAGCCTCAAGAGAATCGCGCAAAGCCTCGGGAACAACCTGCGGCGCCGCTCGCCCTTGCCTCCACTTCTCGGGGCCGCGTTCGCCTCGGACCTCGTATCCTGGAGCCGCCGTGGTATCCTGTGCGAGCAGCGTTGCCAGATCAGCTCCAGCCGCCTGCTGCTTCACCTTCGCGCGCTCGGCCTCGAGCGCCGTCTGCAGCTCCGCGCTCGGCTCCCTGATCTTCTTGAAGAGGCCGTCGTTCATTGCGAGGTCGGCGTCCGTCGCCGTCACCATAGTGTTGGCAATGACTTTTTGTGTCGACGATACCCCTCCTGAATCAAGCCGATGTCATCATGGAGTTCCGCGAGATCTTTGCCCTGGCGCGCCGCCTTAGCCTCGACCTTGCACGCCCGCTCGCACGCCGCTGCAAACTCCGAGCGCGCGTCCTCCAGCTGCTCGAGGACGGCCTTGATTTCAACCTTCACCGTGCTCAGCTTCGCTTCCACCGAATGGCCCGCTACGCCTCTTGCGACTGCGACTTCATGGGCCTCGCCACCGCAGCGCCCCCTGCCGCGACCTGCGGCATCAACGACTGGGCCCCCGTTGATCGCCATGGTGATGCCGGAATAGAGGCCAGCAGCGGGGCGACGCCCCACGTTGCGCGCCTTGGAAAGATCGCCAGCTCGTCTAGCCAGCATATTCCCCTTGGTCCCCTTGGCAGCCAGTAGCCGCTTGGCCTCCGACGCCGAAGGTTTTGCGCGCAGCGCCGCCGCGGCCTGCATTGCCAACAACGCCTCCTCCAAATGCTCCCGTGTGACGGCGCCGCTGCTGCAATGCCCGCCGCGCTGCTCCTGGCCGTCCTCGGCCACTTGCGCAGCGCCGCGCTTCGTCGCAGCCGCAATGCAGCAGGCGCGCCAGGCCGTGAGCCCGCCGGCGCAGCCGCCGCCGTCGCCGCAACATCCACCGGAGAGAGCAGCCAGCACCGCGGCAACGTCTCCGTAGGCAGCCTTCGCCGCCTTGTGAAGGCCACCGTTTATCGCTGCGCCTGCGATGACCCACTCGCGCGCCGCGGGAAAGCCGTGGCCGACTCCTGCCCAATGGTTTGAGCCAAAATGGGAGAACAAAAAGCCGACACCAGCACCAAGAAAGTATTTGTTTCTCGAAATGTCGAATTGCGTTTTGGACCAGCGCGAGCCCGCCCTGGCCTGAGGAATCGCAGAGTGGGCGAGGAGGACGGGGGAAGGGAGACGTCGCGCAGCACGCAGGAGGGAAAGCAGGAAATAACAAGTGCAAGCGAGAAGCGAAACTAGCGGGCGCTCTCGGGAGAAGAGGGAGAGAAGAGGGAAGGCTGCGACATCCCCCATGGCTGAAGCTTCACTCCCCCCCACCGCCGCCCTCCACCACGCCTGCCCCCGCCCGCCCGCCCCCCTCTCATTCCCCCCGCCCCTCACCCACCCTATGTCCGCCCGCGTCGCATCCCTGGCCCTCGTCTGGCCCGACACCAAGGCCCGGCGAGTTCGAATCCGCCGCTCTCTGCGAAAGGGGGCGGTGGCCGCCCGTCGCGGCCTGGGCATAAGACCGTGGCCCCCTCTTGACCCAAGCCCGCAGCCCGTGGCAACCTTCCGAAATCGTCGAGGGGTTCAGCTCGCACATGGGGCCGCCGTTCCAGTGGGGGCCTCGGTGCTGGTGTCGGCTTTCTGATGTTGCAGGGAACAAGCAGCCGGCACCATCACCAAGACGCCACTGGAAAAGTTCGGAGCGCTTTCCCTGTGGGGGCTGGGCGACCCAACGAAGCCAAGAAAGCTTGAGATGGCTCGCATTGCACTCCGACTTTGCAAGCCACGGTGCTTCCATGATAGGGAAACGTCCCATGCAGCTCATGGCGCCCCTGAGGCCCACGGGGCCCCCATGGCCCGCGGGGTTTCCAAGGCTCAGAATCCAGATGTGGCCCTGACGAATCAGGGAGCCAATGGTGCCCGCGCGGCATGCTGGGCCAGCGCGGCGCGTTGGGCTTATGCGCGCTGCGGCGCGCGTTCGGCCCATGAAGCCCTTTGTGGAACTTGTGGGGTTCATGGGGCTGGCTGGGTTCGCACGGCCCGCGGGACTCGCGCGGCCCATGGAAATCCTAACGCTCACTTGGGGAACTGGGGGCGGCCCGTTATGTTCCCGCGCGCTCAGAGCTGGCATTGATCAACTCTGGACACGCGAACCCGAAGACACGGGCGACGGCATTCAACAGAGGCTGCAATGTTTTCTTTTCTAATGGCTTCTTGGTGTTGGTGTCGGGTTCCTGTGCGCCGACCAAATGGCTACGGGGCTGTTTGTGGTTTCGAGGGGGCCTCCTGCGAGAACAACTTGCGCCGCCAGCTCCTGCGACGGGAAAGTGGGAATGGCCTCCATATCAGCAACGTCAGCGGCGCGAAGTACAGCGGCAGCTTGTGCGCGAGCTTCTCCCCCCGGCGGGGCTGGAGACCAACCGTCTCTGTTCCGTGGCCGTCGCCCAGGCGTGGGCTCATCCTTCTCGCGGTGTCTCTCCCGCTTCGACGACGGGGGGGGGGGGCGGGGGGGCGGCGGCGGGCGCCCCGCCGGCGGGGCCGACGGGCGGCGAGCGAGCCCGGCCGCGGCGCCGTCTGGCACGCGCGCCAGCGTAGCTCTTCGAGGCCCATCTTGACTTGTCCATCCGTCCTGTCCTTTCTCTTCCCTCTTCTCTGCTCGCTCGGGCATGCCGCGGCAGAGAATGCGGCGGGGGCCCCGGCCCCGCGGCGACGGCGCGAACGCGCTGAGCGGGGGCCCAACTCCCGCCGAAGGCCGAACGCTGCATGGCCACCAGATTTCGAGCCAAAATGGCTCGGGGAGCAAAGGAGGGGAGGGGGGGGGGGGGGGGCGGAGCAGGATGAGAATGGGGAGTCGAGCTCGCCCCCCGCCGAGAGAAACGAGGGATGGGGGGCCCGAGAACTGCGCGACCATCGATGCGCAGCTTTCGGGGGCAGGAGGAGGGGATGGGCTGACATCCATGGGCTAGTCAACGTTGGGGGCCCTCCCGCAGGCCCGCAGCATGGGGCGCCCCGGCGAATGGTCGCCGCCAAAAATGCCAGGCCCCCCCCCCCAAGCGCTCCGCGGCGATGGCGCCGCCGAGCTCGAGGGGGTCGCGTTCGCGGGCCAGGGGTGGGCGAGGGGGCGCGTTCTAAAAAGAAGCGCTGTGCAATCCAACAGAATGTCCTGCCCCTGGCCACGATCTCCAACCCCCCCTTGTCAACGCTTCCCCCTGGGCCGCCCTCGACGAACCGCCGACCCGGCATTCTTCGCCGCGAGACGCGCCCGAGCCGCCGACCCCGCCCCAAGGCCGCTTTTCCGGCGAGGAGCGTTCTCGACGGTTCAAGGGCCCCTGCGCGACCCCGTGAAGGCTGGCGTCGCGAGCGAGCGACCGCTCGCAGTGCTGCGCGCCCTCGCACTGCCGGCGCCCAGCGATTGCAGAATTCGCCAAAGCCGCGCGAAGGCCCGCCCGCCCGCCGATCGGGGGGGCCACTCCGCTGGCTTCCCCGCGCGAGACACGCGCGGCTCATGTTTTCTCCGGGCAAGGCTTCCACTCATCGACACTCGCTTGTCACGCAAAGGATTGCGACCTCTGCTGCGGCGCAGATACCCAAACGCACGTTGAACAGCGGGCGGTCCTCGATGCCCACAAACGTGGAGCACGGACTACATCCGGATACTGGCGCGCGCGCCGGGCTGCGCACATGGCCGCGCAAGTGCGTCGCGCAAAAGACGTCGTCCACGCGGGCCGCCACTATAGCAGCACCCACAGACCACTTACACTTCGAAGACACCCCCGAGGCAACTCTGGGAGCCTCAAGAGAATCTCGCAACACCTCGGGAACTACCTGCGGCGCCGCTCGCCCTTGCCTCCACTGCTCGGGGCCGCGTTCGCCTCGGACCTCGTATCCTGGAGCCGCCGTGGTATCCTGTGCGAGCAGCGTTGCCAGATCAGCTCCAGCCGCCTGCTGCTTCACCTTCGCGCGCTCGGCCTCGAGCGCCGTCTGCAGCTCCGCGCTCGGCTCCCTGATCTTCCTGAAGAGGCCGTCGTTCATTGCGAGGTCGGCGTCCGTCGCCGTCACCTTGGTGTTGGCAATCACTTTGGTGTCGACGAACTCCCTCTGCATCAAGTCGATGTCATCATGGGGTTCCGCGAGATCTTTGCCCAGGCGCGCCGCCTTAGCCTCGACCATGCACGCCCGCTCGCACGCCGCTGCAAACTCCGAGCGCGCGTCCTCCAGCTGCTCGAAGACGGCCTTGAGTTCAACCTTCACCGCGCTCAGCTTCGCTTCCACCTAATGGCCCGCTGCACCTCCTGCGACTGCGACTTCATGGGCCTCGCCACCGCAGCGCCCCCTGCGGCATCAACGACTGGGCCCCCGTCGAGCACCATGGTGATGCCGGAATAGAAGCCAACAGCGGGGCGACACCCCACGTTGCGCGCTTTGGAAAAATCGCCAGCTCGTCTAGCCAGCATATTTCCCTCGGTTCCTTTGGCAGCCAGTAGCCGCTTGGCCTCCGACGCCGAAGGTTTTGCGCGCAGCGCCGCCGCGTCCTGCATTGCCAACAGCGCCTCCTCCACGCGCTCCCGTGTGACAGCGCCACTACTGCAATGCCCGCCGCGGTGCTCCTGGCCGTCCTCGGCCACTTGCGCAGCGCCGCGCTTCGTCGCAGCCACAGGGCAGCAAGAGCGTCGGGCCGTGAGCCCGCCGGCGCAGCCGCCACCGTCGCCACAACTGCCACCGGAGAGAGCAGCCAGCACCGCGGCAACGTCTCCGTAGGCAGCCTTCGCCGCCTTGTGAAGGCCACCGTTTATCGCTGCGCCTGCGATGACCCACTCGCGCACCGCGCGAAAGCCGTGGCCGACTCCTGCCCAATGGTTTGAGCCAACATGGCTACGGGACTGCTTGTGGTTTCGGGGAAACCTCCTGGAGAGCTTTACCCGAAACCACAGACGGCTTCCCAGAAAGCGCGACGGGCTTGCGAAAAGCCCCGCCACCTTCTGAGAATGCCAGTCCCCTCTGCATTCCCCCACCCGGCGCGCCGCCGAACAGTCGTCGCTTGCACGCGTGTGGCTTCCGCACTTTTGGGTCGCCTCTCGGAGTTCCTGTGGTTTCTGCACCTCACGGTCGCCGCTGGGATTCTCGCCAATCTGGGTCCGCCACGTGTCTTTGCCGGCTGCATCTGCCCGCTGACTCCCGACACGTCTGACTGTCTGGGGTCCGCGCGCCTGCATCGCTCGTGAAAAGGCGTGTTACAAGCAGAGAGGCGCACGGCTCCTGGGCGGCGTCGTCGATCTGGTGAGGCAGGTCCTCCACATCTGAGCTCGGAGTCGACGGAGTCCTCGGAAGACGACGAGGACGACGAAAGGGATGATGGAGAAGATTTAAGATTGTTGATGTGTTTGAGCCCTTCGAAGCCTCCAGAGGCTTCCAAAGACCTCTGGATGCAGCAGGGACGCTGGGGGCACGTCGGGAGAACAAGAAGACAAGGCGGGAAGGCAGCGGAGACGGGAGGCGGAAATGAGACTTCAGGTTCTGCACTCGAACAAAAAGATCAAGGAATCTTTGTTCTGCAAACTCCTTCCTCGATTGGGGTTCCGACCATGGTGCAACATATTGTCGTATGTGCATCCCGCACCCTGCGAGCACGCTGGTTCAAGAAACGTAGCACGAATGGCGCGATATAGATTTGTGCCGCGAGGTACTGATCGGAGTGTAATCCAGTCCCCGAGGACCCACCAATATGTGAGTGTGCAAGAGTTTCAACAGAGCCCCACGCCATCGAGTGGCAGGGCTTCTGAGTACTCTTGGGCGCTCCAAGGTACGATCACATGATCTTTCCCGAAGTCTCGGGAGCGTGATTCATACTCCATATCTCCAACACGCCCGAAGAAGGCCCCCAAGTCCGTCCTGAAACCTTGTCAGGGAGTAGCTCGGGCAATTTTAGATTGTCCACTATCTTTGAAGTTCTTCAGAACTTCAACACGTTCAGCTTGCATGACTTCTGAAAAAGCTTCCAAAGCAGCCCAAAAGGCTCCAAACATCGTCCCAGGACGGCCCCCGAGCACCCTAGAGAGGCCCAAGAAAACACCAAGAGGAGCCAACTTAAACAGGGACTTCGCAGGGGCCTTAGGAATCCCCGGCCCTCCAAATGGCTTTGAACACAACAAAAGCAGGCCACCCAATATGCCAAAGCACTGAAGACATCCGCGAACACCAACGAAAACAAAACTCACAACCTCCTTCTCCTCCTCCTCCTCC
Source organism: Prorocentrum cordatum (assembly GCA_963575745.1). Lineage (NCBI taxonomy): Eukaryota > Dinophyceae > Prorocentrales > Prorocentraceae > Prorocentrum > Prorocentrum cordatum. The sequence goes on from CAUYUJ010014476.1 coordinate 210,696, forward strand.
TCCTCTTCCTCCTCCTCCTCCTCCTCCTCCTCCTCCTCCTCCTCCTCCAAGGAACAAGACATCACAGAAACATGAACATTTGGAGGTCAGCGCTGGGCCTCCCTTGGCGCGCATACCGCGCCATGGACGGCGCCTGAGGCGCCGCCAAGGGAACTACCTCGGCGATTGAAGAAATCCGCGAGGACCGTCCAACGTTTATGCTCTTGCGATCTGTTCCCCGATCCTCCCTCTCTTCCTCAAGCTTGCCCCTTGGGGTGTCCGTCGGCGACGGCTGTGCGTTCGCGCGAGATCGCCTACGGGGAGAGGAATTGAGTGGCAGGCGGGCCTGCTCTCCGGCGCTGGTGCGGAGTGCACCCTGCGCATACCCGCGGCCTCCGACGCGCAATCCTCCATCTCGATCACCTGCGCAGCCACGGCCCCCGCCTCCGCCTGCTCCTCCTCCCCCCCATCGAAGAATAACAAATGACATAAACATGATCGGAGGTCAGCACGGATTTCTCGGATCGCCGCTGGAGCCCCCTGGTGGCGCCTCTGGCGCCGCCCTGGCGTCGCTGTGGCGCCGCCCCTGGCACGCTCTGCGCGCCAGGAAAAAGAGGCCAGCGCCGATCCACGAAATCGGCGCCAACATTTGACATGCACGTTAATGTTTATGCCATAAGTTGTTCCTGTACCCGGTTCCTCCTCCTTTTCCTGCGGCGTCCCGCTCGAAGCATCTCCAATCTTCAGCTCTGGGAAGCATCGTGGGAGTCCTCGCGGGACGAAGCCCGCTGGTGATGGTGCTGCCTCTCCTTCCTCGGAGTTCCCTCCTCGCGCGCCTCGATGAATGACCGTCGGACAACCACGCGCATGCCGTTGTCCGAGACGGCCCTGTCCTTCATCGGGGCCCCCGAGACCTCCCAAGCCCAGCGTTTGTGCTCGTCTCCGGAACTAGGAGAAGGAGGAGGGGAGGATGGCGGATGAGGGCAAGAGAGGAAGAGGCGAGCAAAGAGAAGGTACGGAGGAGGGGAGGTCACCGGAAACACGGTAAAGATGCGCCCCGCCGCCAGAGGGTTGGAACAACAGGGAGAGGGGAGGAGGAGGAGGAGAAGGAGGAGGAGGAGGACGGACGGATCCGCTGGCACAGTTCGAAGGGGTCTGGAAGACCCAGCCAACAGCTTCGCCGCAGGCGAAGCCAAGCTCCCGCTCTGCTATATCGTAGTAACGATAGTCCCAACGCAAGAGGAGATGCCATCTCAAGTAAGAGGGGATACCTTTTAGTCTCGATAGCAATTGTGTGCATCGCGGTGAGTCGCAGTTAAAATCTAGGCGGCCGGCCGCTTGAGCCACGGCGGCCGCGGGCGCACGCTCGCTTCCACTCCTTGCGTCCCCAAGCTCGCTTTAGAAGTCGTGGGGGGGGGGGGGGACGAAGCGTGCGTCCACCACCCGTCTAGCAGGAACAATTCAGCAGCTAACCTATACACAGACAGGAAAGGAAACTGGCCCAAAGGAGGTGGACCCGCCAGCAAGTTGCCTCGCAAATATAACGTACTCATCGGGCGGCCTCAGAGCTTCTTGTCTGGCCGGCCCGATATGGAGTATGTCTTTTCAAGTCATGTTTGAAGGTACGCATGCCCCCCATGACTTGTAGGAGCATCCCTCTGTCGATGCTCCCTTTGGTGTGCCCGTCCGCAGTCATGTCGCGGGTATCGCACCACTGAATGCTATGCACGATTCCACGCTTCATCATCTGTCGTATCCAACTGATGTGTCCTAAAAGGGTACGCTCAGCTGGCTTCTTCAAGTTTTGCTTGACAAGGTCTTAAAAACAGACTCAGCATCGATGGTCAAGGTGACCTTGATGTTCAGGCCACCGAACTCAAGTATATCTTCCAACTGAGTGGGCGTGAGTGGCCCCGCGTGGAGCTCGTGCAGAGTCACAACCGTGGGATAACAGTCCTCCAAATTACGGGCTGCTGCAAGTGTCTCTGCTGAGTAGCTAGAGCGGACTTGCAAGCGGTGAGACTTGCAGCGCGCACCAATCAAGTGAACGACAGACTTGCCAGATGACGTGTTTCCACGTCGTAGCAGGTTTGCCCCGCGAATGCCATAGCCTTTGACGTCGTCATCGGCGTCTCCACTCAGGCGTCGATCGCCTGAGTCGCTATGTTAGTCGACCTCGCCCGCGGGGTTCATCGCCTGGTAGACGATCTTCTTCGGACAGGCCTGTAACTTTCCAGTGGTCGCGCTCTGTCGTCGCACTTGAATATCGGTCGGCTCTTGGACACGCTGTAGAGATACAACATATACCGTCGACCATACCTGGGTAACCAGCGCGTACGCCAGCGCACCTCTGAGGCTGACGAACATGTCTGCCACCAGCACTGGTCAATTCAGGATGTTGTATACGACGGGGCTGTTTGATATATTCATCTTGATCCAAAGTAACATTGCCGTCGTCATCCTTAATGTATATCACATCACAATAAGTGTACGTGTGCTTGTTGAATTTACACTCACCGAACATATCCTCAACGCATTTGGCATACTTGCCAATAGCGTCCGCAGTACCGGCCATATGTCATCAACATGATTGGCCACGAGCAAGACGTTACTCGTCTCAAACTCCTCGTCGTCAGACGTAGGTCGGAGGCCAAATCCTCTGGTGGTTCTCCTGAGCTTATGTGAGAGAGCCCGTGGAGCGTCCTTAGCGCCTGCGCCCGGTTTCAAGCACTGTAGACAGTGCTTTGGCTCGTCGTAGTTCTCAAATCCTGGAAGAGTACGGGGCGCAGTTGCCGATCCAGGCGGCAAGGCAAAGCACGCCGCGCGTCCCTTCTCACCAGTTGCCTCAGCGAGTTTCCGAAAAGTCGATCCCTTCAGGAAGGCCATGTTGATGTCAAGGGGAGCAATGATCCACTGCTTCTTGCACGCTGCCGCGCTAGCCAGTAGCCTCTGGCTCGACCCTCTGGCCGTTCCCGAAAATGTTCCTGCGCCGAAAGCTTCAAAGTCCATGAAGCCTCGAAGTGCCAAACGAAGTCTGATGGCACGTTCCATCTCGCCCTTTTCGTCCTCCACGAATTTCCAATTGTATACATAACTCGAAATCATGATTTTCGACGCTGTGGCGATCTCCTGCATTGTGAATCATTTGTTATCGAATCATGTCTTGGGCTCAGTGAAGAGGGCCTTCGATATGTTCTCGGGGCTCACCTGAATGTCAGCTTTAGTGATGCGGTCGTCTTCCTTGACGACCGCAGCTCGCGTTGCAGCGGCGGCAACATATACTCGCATAGTGGCCACCCGGTCGGCATCGAATAGCAAGCGTTGCTGCTCGGACAAGACTACCTTCGACATTCCTGTCGTAAAGCACAGTTCAACGCACCGACCGTTTTCGTTTGAGTCGAGTCCGTAACTGCCGTCTTCGACCATGGTGCACAGGGGGCGTAGTGCGTCTCCACGGTATCGAGATCGCGAGTGCGTCCCCGCTTCGGCAGGTGCCCCCGCTGTTCATCAGCTACAGGGATCAGCGCGCTCTGATCAGGAACCATGTGTGTGGGTACGGTAAAGAGGTATTCTAGCGGAGTTGCCTCCAACAGTTCTCTTTCCTCTCGCATTTCTGCGCACCGCACCTCCATGACAAGCGACTCAAGATCAGCTTCTGATTCCTCGTGGATCGTAGACAGCCGTCCGTCATCATGTTCTGGTACGGCTTCTGAAGCCTCTCTTGTGGCTCCTTCGCGTGTCGGCGCATCAGCTGCGTCCTCAAACATTGATATATCCTGATCGAAGCCTGCCTGAAGTTTAGTAGACTTCACGCATTGGATGATTCGGGAAGGTGCTGATCCTGTTATATCATGTGTATTCAGAGCAGTACCTTCTGCTTCGTAGTACTGGAATCCTGGATTCACGTCGCTGTCGTAATGGGCCAATGTGCAGCTGCCAGCAGAAGTAACTGGAAGTGGCTTATGTCTACTGTTGGCTGATCTGACCGAAACTACGTTCTCGATGCGAAAGAGGGTTCTGATGAGATATTGCAGAGCCAAGTGTACCTTTTGAGATAGACGACTTGCGGTTGTCTTATGAAGCGTAACTCTCTTGGTCGGTGCACAGCCAAATGTCAGGGCAGGTCCCCGCGCTGACAGGCTGGCTACGAACGTCAACACTTGGTAGTGCGATGTTGTCGGAGCCAATCTCTCGGGCCATGAGTGCTTCAATATAGAGCGAATGTCTTGCATCGCCGCATTGTACTTGAACAACTCGACTGCCTACTCGGATAATGACCTGACCCCTTTTCATGATCATCCCATACGACTGGGAACGGGCCATTCCAGCCCCCCCCCCCCCCCCCCCAGTCATCTTTAGTAGTCGTAGGGCGATGGTAATCGACCAAATCTCCTTCGTCATCGTAGCGCTGACCTGTAATTGTCGTTTTAGTGAGTAGAGCACGATTGGTCTTAGCTACTGCCGTAGCCTGTGTGATCGCTTCAATACATACTCTGCGTATCGTTTGTTCACAAAAACGATATGATGTTTCGGTCGGCTGCTCGTCGTCCAGAGCAGGAAGGTCAGGGAGCAGTGCTGGTTGCCGTCCAAACAGCGCATTGCATGGAGACGCTTCATTGCAGAAGGTAAATGCGTTGGCGGCGAACAAGGCTTCGTGCAGTAGTCTGGTGAACACAAGAGGTATGTCTTACCTATTGAGTTCAGCCTCCATGACGTGAAGTAGATGACGTAGGATGCCATTTCTGGCCTCGATCGTCGCAGCGTGCTGTCCACGCGCACGTAGTCTAAGTTCAGTGCCCTTTGCCTTGGGGACTGCGTTCGCAAGGCCATTATTAAGGGCACCTTCTCCATCGTAGTAAAACACCTTAGCCAATCCAAACTGCATCCAGCACTGATGATATGCATCCAGGATAGCGGTCATAGTTTTGTCTGATATTTCCATCCCAGTAGCATATCGTATACAACGAACGATAATGTGAAATATATTGTGTTCTTGCGTGTGGAAACTCAAATCACATTCCACTTCGTCATTGAATTTGCCAAGTAATGCAGTAGAGGGCATAACTGTGTGTCCAGGGTTGTCCCGAGCTCTGCAGTCTCGGCACGTGTCGCAGTCGCCCTTGATGAGGTGAGTCTAACACTGTCCAGACCTATTCTGCGTAAGATGCATCGCATCTTAGACTCCTTCGCATGGAACCAGCGTAAGTGCAGCTTTCGCAACTCGCGTGTTACCGCGCTGGTGTCAAGGCTTCGCAAGTTTTGTAAGCTGATTTGTACATCGAACAGTGACCAGTCTGGTAGTCGTGGTCGTGTTGCAGGGTTCCTTGTTGTCGATGCACACGGATGTTCTACCGTATCTGTAGTCCACCAGATGGTGCCGTGGACGGTGAGGAGTAGAGCTAGATCTGGCCACCATAGGCCAGCTCCGCTACCAAGTTTGAAGGGGGCTGGAAACCCAGCCAACAGCTTCGCCTCAGGCGAAGCCAAGCTCCCGCTCTGGTAGATCGTAGTAGCGATAGTCCCAATGCAAGAGGAGATGCCATTTCAAGTAAGAGGGGAAACCTTTTAGTCTCGATAGCAATTGTGTGCCCCGCGGTGAGGCACAGTCAAATCTAGGCGACCGGCCGCTTGAGCCAAGGCGGCCGCGGGCGCACGCTCGCTTCCACTCCTTGCGTCCCCCAGCTCGTTTTGGAGTGGCACATCCGATCCATATTACTAGGAGCAGAACTCTTGCCGCGCGCCGCGCGCGGCGCGGACGGCGCTGTGCAGTACCGCCGGCGGACGGCCACCCCTCAAAACAGTTCTTTCAGCATGTCGGCACGGAAGAGGCCGATTTTGGAACCCAAGCCCAACCGCTCGCGAGCCGAAAAAAGAGCCGAACCCAGCCGCGCTGCGAACAGGCCCCAGAAACCATTGCACCCGAAATCCTGCTTCTGGTCCGCATTCGGGTGGCCGCAAGTGTAGCAAGCGTGCCAGACAAACAAATGCGTGCATCCTTCGAATCGTAAAGCATCCGTGCGTCCACGTCCACAAGATGAGGGTACGGGGTGCGGAGAGGACGGCGTGCACTACAAAGGCTCGCAATTGCGGCGACAGCGCTGTCCAAGAGCAGGGTGTCATCGTCTGTGAAGCTCTGCAGGGTGAACGAGGGCCATTCGGAACCCCAACATTCCTTGGGGGCTGCGCGCGGCACCGCGAACTGCAGAGTTTGTCGTGCAAGGCGTCCGCGAGGCCAGTCACCCAACACGGCGGAACGATGACCGTGGCGGTAACAATCCCGAAGCATCGCCGCCGCACGCTCGAGGTTGAGCGCAAAGAGCGGGGACTTCCACAATCTACGCGTGAGAGGGCCGACCGCGTGAGTGGCACCGAGGCGTTCGTCTGCCATCCTCCGCGCGGCGTCAACGACGTCATGCCACAGGTAGTCAGCGCAAACCGGGTCAGGATGGGCAGCCCGTACCCCTCGATCGGCGTCGCGCGCCGAAAGCAGAGGTAGTCGATGTGATACACAGCCCATGGTGGTACAGCTGCCCGTGGAACAACTGCAAACCTTGGCAATGCATGATTCCTTCTGATTCGCTGATGTGCACGGTGGGTCCAAGAATTGTAGCTTATAGCTCAGAACGGTCTGTATGTGCATGTTGTGCTCGATGATGTTCTGCAACATCGACTCGTGTGCTTTGCCAGGCTGGGCCCAACGGTGCTGGTACTTGTTCTCCTGTCCGGGCCCATGCATGGCACTGGCGCTTTGGCCAAACGAACTCCCGATGCATTCGAAGACAGACTCGATGCGCACCGGGGCCTGAGCAGGAGGCTTGAGGTTCATCCAATCGCGGGCGAGGTCAACCAGAGCTGCTGTGAAGCGCGAGCCCGTGGGAGACATGACGCACTACTTGAGCAATTCAATCAAGCCCGTCGCGCGGGCGACGAAGACGTAGAAGTCGCGGGTCGGAATCAAGGCCTGAGAAGATCCTGAAAAGATCCTTGGCCTGAGTCACAGCGCGATGCCCGCGGGCCAGCGGGTCCGTGCGTAGAACCTGAAATATCGAGCTACGCGGATCCCCCTGCAGTATGCCAGAATAGATGATGGAACTGGGGATCCAGGAGCCATGAAAGGACATGACAGCGACGGCATCATCATACAGGGAGCAAAACAAACTAATCACAAAGTCTGGCCAGCCCTGGGAGACAAGGAATTTGAACAACCAACTGTGGGCCATAGACGCAAACGCTGTCCCGCAATTCATCGCGAGGCCGATGGTGATGAAGCTGGTCAGAGAAGAAAGGGTTCATCAGGAACACCACTCCACAAACAATAATCTTGGCGCCTGCACTCCGGCCGTTCAATGGCCGAAGGTTGTCGGGAGTACGGACTGGTCATGCTGTCCTATGGGAGGTGTCACAAGGGACGAATAAGCCATTGCGCGGAGCGGCAACGCTCTCCAGTAGCACTGGTCGGCGACCTCAGCAAGCGCCTCGAACACCATGGGGCTTAGGAAGGCGGGATAAAGGTCGGCTGCGGCTCTTGAGATAGCGGTGAAGACAAAAAACATGTCTGGCCAGCGCAGCGAACTCACCCTCCAGCGGCGGCCGAACTTCTGCAAGTGCTTGGCCTGGGCGCCCTCGGAGACTTCCTCGGCCATTCACTGCTGCGCCCACAACGCGTGGTCAGACTCCTGCTTGCGCTCGGAATCACGTTCGATATGCGACGAGCCGTCATCCTTCACCAGTTGCAGGCTCGATATGATTAAATTGCGCAGTGAGACACCTCAAATTCTATTTTCAATAGAAAGGCTCTTGCATTACAAAGAGAAGTACTCCGAATAGGCGTGGGAGAGAGAGAGAGAGAGAGAGAGAACCAAATAATGCGTCCAAGTCGCCCGAACGCAAACGCTAAGAGAAAAGGAGGGAGGTGGGGAGGGGCCGACAACCAAGCCGTTATCGCGGCGGCTTGCCCTTCCGCATCCTCGTGGCACGGTGCTCCTGCACAGCCAGGGTCGGGGGGTGGTCCGAGGGGCCCTTGCAGGGCCGTTTGAGGGCCACCACTTTACCCGACTCTCCGACGTGACAGGCACATCGCTCGCAGAAGGCGACGCCGTTGACCTTGGCCATCTGATGGCCGAGGTCGCGGAACAGGGCCCAGGCCGCAGGGTCCCGCCCCCCAGAACCCCACGCCCGAGGCCCGAGGGGGTCCGACGGGGCCCCACCGCACGACGGCCCAGGCCCCGAGGCGCGATCGGCGACCACCGCCGGGGCCGACCCCTCCCCCGAAGCAGAGCCACCCGCCCCCACAGGGCCAGGCTCTCCATCGGTGGGGGTCAGCGCCCAGGGCCCCCCACCGCCAGGCCCCGCAGGAGCCTCCGCCGAGCCCTCGGGTACTAGGGCAGACTCCTCAAGCAGCCTGTCGGCCGCCTCCAGTGCCGCACGAGCCCCCTCGGACACGACCAACTCCCAGTCATTGGGGCCCCGCCCGAAAACTCGATTCGCTTTCCAGAAGTCGAACGGGGCAGGGCGGCAACGGAGGCCAGAGACATCGCCACTCACCTCTGGCCTTGTTGTGCCAGAGGTGGCGCCCACCAAGTCCAGGAATAGAAACAACAGGTGCGCGCAGCTCGGGCTGGGGGGCCCTTTGGTCAACCGACGACGACCCCGACGAGCGCAAACCGCGCTCAATGAGGCGCCCCCGAACCCAGGCCAAAAACCTGAGGAATCCAGCGACATCTTCAGGGCCAGCCAATGCAGATCAGTCGCCCCGCGGCCGACCGAGTCACGCGACGCCCCAATTTGGCACAGAACTCGGCCCAGGTATTCCCAAAGACGCAACAAAACGGAGGGCCCTGCTCGGGGCCGAGGCAAACAGCACCATCGAGGTCCTGATGGGCGGGGCACCAGTGCACCACAGGGCGGGCGCCTCCCGGAGACTCGACAACAGCGTGGATCTATCCCCACACTGACGCATGCTTGACTGGTTAACTGGTGGCGACCGAACTCCGTTCATGTGCTTCCTCGGCAAGGCCAAGGAGATCCGTGGCCACTATCTCCAAAGACGGTAACTTTTGCAACTCACGCAGCATCGCCGCCCGCCCTGCTTCGCCGACGGCCTGGCTTGTCCCCGCTAGCCGCCCATAGCAGGCGCGCAGTGGGGGCCCTGCATCAGACATCTGGACGAAACCCAATCCGCAGCTGCGAATTTCTGGCCGGTTAAACCACCTCCCCGAGCCGCCCGTGAACACGACGTTGCCTCGTGAACACGACGTTGCCTCGCTGGCTCGGGGGGGGGGCCCACTCGCCCCGCCAGAGAATCGGTGGGCCCCGAGGCGGCTGCACGCGAAGGCCTGGCAACATCGGCATGCCCACCGAACGCTCAAAGCTGTGAGGATCAGAAATCACTCGGCGCCCGATCGGGCCCTGGGCCGAGAAACCATCTCGAATTTCAACCTGAGCCTCTGCGATGGGCACCTCCTCTTCGCCGTCAAGAAGCGTCTCCTGCAGCGCAGGGCGCTCCAAGAGAAGATGGCCAACAGACTCGCGTGAAGATCCGCGCCCTCGACGCTTTGCGCCAGGCGCGCGCCCGGCAGCATGCCGACGATCTTCCTGCCACCAAGAAATGGCCCACAAAAATCGAATGATCCCAGCTGGCTTCGCGGCCTTGAGCGCGGCCCCGCTGGGCTTAGTCGAGGCTCGGACCCAGCGGGGCCACAACTCGCAACCAACAGGGAAATCAGGAAAGTGGGCCTGGATCCTACGCGTCTGCCGCCACTGATAGCCTGCGCGCAGCAACTGCACCACGCGACGAGGGTCGACGTGCAAAGACCAGAATGCCTCCCCGAGGTCAGACCGCACAACGACGACCCCATCGATCAATCGACCTTCATCAATATCAGGCAAGCGACCGCCATGGGCCCAGACGCATGCTGCCACTCGAACGCCTCCGCTCGCTGGTCAGTCAAGAGTCAAGGTCCCCCAAGCCGGCCCAAGCATTCCGGGCGAAACCGACTCGTCCACACTGCATTGGCATAATGCTGGAACGGGGCCCAAGGTAGCCCCGAACATCGGATCGTGCCAAGGACCGGGCTGAGTCGCAAGGTAGCCCGTGATGCGCCCCCCGCGACCCCTGGCACCCACGAGAGCCCCCGCAGCTGCTCGGAGCCTGGGGATCTCGGTGTCAGTCGCACTCGAAACCCCGCAGCAGTGACTAGCCCCTGGGAGCAAAACCGTTCTCCAGAGACGCGAAACCTTGTTCCCTACCGCCTCGCGTAGGGGGGGGCCCTGCGCATTCGAATCCCAAGCTTGGCAAAGCGGGCTCTTGCGATCGGTCTGCTCCGATTGCGCCCTGACAGCTCATGCCCGAGATTGCGCATGTGCGCATGTTTCAAGTCTAGCCCTACTAGCCCAACCACGAGAGGCCTGGCGACCACGCGGCTGCCAAACCCCGACATGCCAGAGGCCGAATCCTGAAGCACGGTACCAAACTGCATCACAACAGCCTTGAAATTGGCTTGGGCATTCCAGAGATTCCCCGGCCGCGCCGCCCACCCGCTCCCCCGCGCACTGTATCGCGAGGTCGCTACCAACGCCCTTGGCACGACATCGCACAGCCTGGCTCTGCGCGCGGCGCGCAGCGTGAGGAGGGAGGTGGAGTGGGGGCACCCAGCGAGGAGCCCTTGCCATGCGACAAAGGGCTTAGAATCTGAGGCGAAGGCCTTCGGTTCACGTGTTCGACGGAGGTACGCCAGCACCACCCATGCCAACCGCAGCGGAAACCCATGATGCCGAGCTCCGTTGAGCACCACACAAAGACAGAAAGACTCGTTGCACCTCCAAGCGTCGACCGCAACAGTAGCAGTATGCCAGCCCAGCAACGACGCCATCTCCCCATGCCGGCGGCGATCGAATTCGGCAGCCGTCCTGCTCAGTCCAGCGCCACCTGTGCCCCAGACTTCGCCCATCTCGGCACTGGCGATCATCGCTTCGATATGACGCTACGCGCGCGTGCCCAAAACTTAACCAGAGAAGTGACAGACGCAACAAACCGAGACCCTCCACCCTCCTTGGGCAGCCTGACCAGCGTGGTATCGATTCGTTTGTCTGACCAGCACCCTAACGACTCACATCTGCAAAACAGCCGCGACATGACAAGAAACCCAATATCTGACACCTGCCACACGACTCGCGGTGAAATATCCGTCTGCCCAACCACCGTGGTCTCCTTGAACTTCAGACACGCCGAACGGAGGTAGTCGACCGTCATCTCTGGTAATTCGTCCCCTTGGTAGAAGCCCGAGGGCATGTGAAACTGCGTGAGCCCATGCATGGTCCAGATACGCCCCCACTTGCACATCTCTCGATCAACCAACAGGTGAGGACTCGTCATAGCACTCTTATCCAGAACCTCCTGCAGCACATGCACGCGGGTAAAGCGGCGAGCTCTGCTAGCTCCATTAGCCAGAGACTCGCGAGTGCAAGCCTTCCAAACCCTAGACTGCGCACGTCCAAACTTGAGCCGCGCAGCCTCCACCACTTTCAAGAACCCCTCCGTGCACTCATGAGCTGTATCACCCAGCCACACTTCGATACCACGCCCAATGAACACCTGCAGCTCGGGCGGGAGCAACGGTAGCAAGGACGATCGAGCAACCTTGCAATAGAAGCGCTGAAGCCGATCTGCAGCAGCTGCGTAGTCTGGGCAGTCGATGCCGCGCACATCAGATTTGCCGCCATCAGCCCCTGGGCCTTGTAACAGAACAACTGCCGTGTGTGATGTCCATGCTTCAACGGTCTAGCTTCAACCTGCAACGCCGCCGTCTCCTTACTTTGATACGAACGTCGCCGTGGCGAGTTCCACTTGAGCTTAGACAGGGAAAAGGCTACGGGCTGCCCCCCTCCAGCATGCGCAACGCGCTCCCGGCGTGAGTGATCCCATCTGCCCGAAATCGCAAGCCCAATGGCGTGGCGACCTGATCCCAAGCACGCTACAGCCCTGCTTGGCCCTGTGCTGCTTCGCGCAACGGAGGGCCACCCGTCACTCGACGCAACAAAGAAACCGCGCACATCTCATCGGAAACCTGGACCGCCAGCAGCGGGTTTCGCAAGGAACGCGCACCCAAGCTTCAACATCTTGCACCAGGACAGGAAAGCGAACGGGGGGGCGAGGGTACGTAGCCGCATTCTGGCCCACATAAGACTGCGACATGCGCGCGACCAGGTTGCTGCATATGATACTGTAAACTATGGTCGCGCCCGCACCTTGAACGCAAGTGACGCGCCGAGGAACCACGTGCACCTCTGGAAACCCCTGCGACCAACCTGTCCTGCGTACTGATGAGTCCATAATTGAAAGAACCAAGACATATTAAATCGAAGCGTCGGGAATCGAGCACCATGAGATAATGCTGCAGTGTGCTTGTATGAAGGCGTTGCCCTCGTCGAGCCCAACCGAGTGATGAACGCGCGCCGTCGCAGCCACCGAGCCACTCTTGAAGCCGAAATGAACATGCGCAGCACCCAACCTGCCTGGCGCCACGTCCGCCTCGAAGAATGAAGCTGCAATGAAAGAAATTTGCGACTTAGTAAGCGCGCGCAAATCTCCTGACGTGCCGCCAACTTCCGTAGGAACCGCCTCCTGCCAAATGCTGCGGCATCCCAGGTCCTTCACCTGGCCCAGTAACGCGGCCAACTCCGGCCCAACAACGCGATGCTCTTGGACTGGAAGGATGCTGCTGTATGGCCCAGCAGCAAAATGCTCGACGAGGGGGCCGCCGCTGGATACATTAACGGTGGCAATCGCGCCCTTGATACCGGGCCCCTCACCGTCGCCACGCAAACTGCGTGGGCGAACTGACACTGTTTATCTCTGAGCAGCGTCGAGCGCCAGCGGGCTGGGAGAGTGCTGCCGTAGACGACGCCACCTGCGGCGGCAGCCAAGATGTCGACGCCATAGCCGCCGACCCATAATATAATCCCAGGGCGCTGATCAATATGCTCGCCAACATGAAAGCTCGAGCCCGCATGTGCTACGACAGCCATGCGGATCAATGCGGCAAGCAATGTTCGACTGCATGCGCTCTTTTAGCTATGGAGTGGAGACCGGCCTCGTCCTTCGAGAGCTCCCAAAGTGAATCGAGCTTCCCCGGGCAAGCGCGCAGCGCGCCAGCATCGCAGTTGTCGAAATCGGGAAGGGGGGGGGGGAGGTCCACCAACAATCGCGACATCTTCCGCCCGAGGCCGCCTCGCTTAGCCGCCTTCGCTTAGCCGCAGGCGCCTCGTCCTGAGAGGCCTCGTCGCGCCCCCGCGTAGATAGTTGCAGCTGTTCCACAAGCGGGTTGGACTTGACTGTAGCCACCAGTTCGCCAGAGACGCCAGCAGCTTGCAAGGCCCTGCCCAGCGCATCCAAGCTGAAACGCTAACCTGCGCCGCGCTCAGAGCCCAGTTTCAGGAAGCTCAGCCGCGCCACTACCCAAGGCCCGCAACTGGCCCTCGAGATTGGCGATAGAACAGCGCTGCGCCTTTCTCACCGCGCAGCTCGACATCTCCCTGCAGCTTTTCAAGCTCCGCCTTCTTGGCCTGACTGGCTGCGGTGAGCTTCTCCAACTTAGAACTTAAAATTTGCAACTTCGTCGAGAACTGTCGGATCCGAACGCTGGCGGGCTGCTTGGAACGACGCAGCGCCGCGCACTCAGCCTTCGCCATCGCATGCTGCTCTGCGGTGGGCTCCATCCCGGCAACTCCCGCACGCGCAGCGTGCGTCCGCTCGCAGGCCTCGATCTGCGCCAGCAACGCCGCGTTGTCGCCATCATCCACGGGCCGTTGCTCGAGAGGGTTGCGCACCTCAACCCCAGGTTGCGCACCAGCTGCCTCGCGCGAGAGCGCTGCCGTCGAAACTTCGCGACCTCGGCCTCCAGCTCGGCAAGGCGCTCGGACTGGCCCCCCATCGACGGCCCGCCCCCCCGCGCGCGACGGAGACAAGGGGCGCGGGCCGACGGGGGCTCGGGCTCGACGGCACGGACAAAGCAGGAGCCCCCATGCGTGCCCCCACATCCGCTCTCGGCCCTCCCCGAGCAGCACATGCGCCAACCGGCATCGACTCAAGGCTTGCCAGGCCACTGCGCAAAGTAGCGACGCTGCCAATATTGCTTCTCCTTGCCGGCGTCGCGCCCTGCCCTGCGGCGGCGGGTGGGTCTACGCCCTGGGGCCGCAGAGCAGGCGCCAGCGCGCAGCTGCCCGCCAGCAGAAACGGGGGGCCAGAAAAACACACACGCACACAAAGGAATTTCACGCAAAGGGTTTTGGCACCACCAGCGGTGCAGCGCATGTGCACACATGCCGCTGGACCCCCAGCGATCCGAACCAGTGCTGATGCACGGCGGTGCTCTAGGATGCAGTTGACGCGCATGGTGCGGCAAGGCTGTCGGCGGCGACGAGATCCCAATATCCGCTACCAACAAGCATGCCATGGTGGTTTGGCAAAGCCAAACCGCCGTGCAACGTCAGTTTGTTCATCCGTTGACAACGGCACGCGTCGCGGCAGCAGTACGCAGTAGCGCGCGCGGGCATGCGGGGCCGGCGACGCGGCTGGCCAACTGCCGGCGCGACTTCGACAGAAGAGCCGAAACCCACGTAGGATCGCTGTGGCGCGGTATCCGGCGCAGCTGCACCGCGCTGCCAGGCGCCGCGGCCTTGCGATTGCAGCGCCAGGCCCCGCGCGCTCCTCGAGGCGGAAAGCAAGCCCCGCGCAAAGGAATCGCGCGCGCTCTTGTGGGGGGCGGCGAAAACGATCGCACGCGAAGGGAATTCCATTGCGCGACCCCCGCGCCGGCAGCGCAACCAGACCGTGCACGAAGGAATTGCGCGGAACTTCGTGGCGCACAGAGGAATTGCAGCAATGCCCTCTTGGTTGCGCTCTTCGCGCGCGGTGACAGCTCCGAGCTGGAAAAGAAGGGGGGGGGCGGGACAGGGCAAAGCAGGGGAAACGGAAAAAGACGAGGAGGGCGAGAAAGAAACGAAGGACGCAACGGAAGGAAGCCAGGAAACGCGCAAGCGAAGCTAACACTTCGCGCCGAGACAGTTGTTCGTTTGTTCGGTTGGCCGCGCGGTAGATGAATAGAAACAGTATTGTGTGCTTCCTATCGAAGGGACTTCGTGGAAATGAGACTCGCGCTCTCTTCCCAACCCCCTCTTCCCGCGCCCCGTTGCGAGCGCGCGACGGTTTGTTCTGGCCCGCGGGCAGAGGACTGTCAGTTGCTGGCGAGCGGCCGTTCCACCTGTCACGCGTTCCGAACACATGCGAACAGCTGAGCGCACTCGCCGCGCAAACCGACAGCTCCAAACGCCGACGCCGCCCCGATCCCCGCATCCGTGCCAAGCACCCTCTCAACGACGCCCCCTTCCGGCGTAAAACCACGAAAACTCATTGTGTTCATGTGTGTTTTCCTGTTCTGAGAAACAGTGGTGGCCCCCCGGCGAGGCCGAAAGCGTAGGGGCCTTGAGCCGCTCCCTTGACTGGAACCAAGCACCCAGCGCGGTTGCGGCGCTGGAAACTCGGGCCAACATGGCTACGGGAACCCCGAATAGGCGCGCGGCGACGAAGACGATGAAGAAACAAGAAGTAACTGCCGCAGAATTCCCTCGCCAACTAATCGAAGCGGAAGGGGGGTAGGAGGGGTGACGATGGCCAAATCCATCGCATTCTTCGGTGGCCCCCAGATTGGGCAGCTCGTTCTGACGTCGACCATGGCGACCTCGAACATGATCGGGCCCCGCAGGCGGACGCGACCACGATGGACTTCCATGTGCCGGCGAGCCTGCGGTTGGTGATGGGCCAGCTTGTCATGAACGTGGATGTCGTTGCGCCAGATGCAGCGGGAGACGGTGGTGAGCAAAATGAGCATTGTCGAAATCGGCCCCCCACGCTGGGCCAGGGCGTTGCGGGCCATCATGGAGCAGCTTTGAGGACCGCCTTCGCTCGAAAATGGACGACATTCGCGCGCGGCATCCACTGCTAGGGGATGCTCTGGAACCCCGTGCTTTTCGCGACGTCCCACGGTGCGAAGCTGCCGGGCAGGGGCAAAATCAGGGGAACGGAGGTGATTAATGTATGGGGCGTGGTCAGATATCTCCTGCCTGGACCACTCCAACCAACGGGCGCAATGGGCAGGTGGCTCGACGATCGCGTTGGTCATGCCAAAGGCGAGAAAGGCCAGGTAGATGTGGTTCACGCTGTAGAGCGAGATGGAGGCCATACGGTAGCGCGTAGAATGCGGCGAATGGAATTCGATGAGATGGTCCGTGCCTCGGGAAATGTTGCCTCAGTCGTTGGTTGGGTGCGAGGGTTTTTTTAGATAGCGGAAGTTCGGGGCGCTCTGGATGATGATGATCCGTACCTGGCGGTCCGATGTTCTGGTCGCTAGACAAGAGTGGAGCACGATGCTCGGGTCGCTCGCCCGTCCGCTCCCAGTCAGTGGCCATGCTGTCGGGAATTGCTGTGGACCGGGCGTTCGTGATACCGAAATTGTGGATGCTGAAGAAGCGGACTTCCATGTCATTGAATTGGGCGGCTGAAGCCAGGACACGACTAGGGACGGGAGACACGTGGACCCACTCGGCCGATCCAACCCAAACCTTTGACCAAGCTGTGAATCCGCACCCGGAGATTTCGGTGGCCGTCGGCGAATATACGAAATCAAAACGTTGAGCAAGTGGACGTAGCACATCAGTGACATGTTGTCCATCCCCGCGTGCTTCTTCCAGAAAGAAGAGATCAGCTTCCTTCGCGTGGCTGGCGAACAAATTGACTTTCTGCGTGCGCCTGAACATTCCATAGAACATCTTGAAAACGGGAATGCCAACTGCTGGGCGGGCTCCCTTTGCCGAGCAAACAACTAACTATAATGCGGAGTCCACCGAGGCACCGGGCCCGAAGTAAAAACATTGGCAAAAGAAAGCCGAATCGCACGACATGCCGCAACGGCGGGTTATCCAACAACTCCTTTTGTGATAGGCGTGCGAGCCAACTCCACATCATGGATCCACAATGTCGCACGGTTGGCGGTATCATCACAGCGGCCCGAGGCGATCCAGACAGTGTTGAAGAACATGGAGCAACATGTTTTGAAGTACGTGGGTTTCCAGGCGTGCCCAAGGAATCGGGACTGCAAATGACGGATCAGCTGCAAGTGCGTCAAGAACTAAGTACGCCTTGACCTTGCCGCGCGGGTTGTCGATGAAAACGGTCTTCGATCTTCCAAGGTTGTCCCGGCACTGGCCGAAGATACCTTGGACTGCCATGGCGGCGGCAGCAGGCATGCCGTCGAGGCGGACGGTGAAGTTCTCATCCACGGCACTTCCCATAGTTGAAACACGACTCTCGGCAACTTTGGCGGCCTTGGAAAGCCTGATGACGAGAACGTGGCCTTCGGCTTGCGGAACGAAGTCCTCGGTATTGAGCCTGATGGTGGGGTGGCACTCGGTCGGCGGTAGTTGGCGTAAGGCCGCCTGTATCTGCAAATTGGTGACGGTCGCAGGCTGCTCCGCGATGCCCATGCGCTTGGACAGGTCCTGCACCTGCTGCTTGATGAGTTCGCGGTCCTGCTCCATACGCGAGATGCTCGAAGAGACAGTGGAACCTGCGCGGCCTGCGCGGCAAAATGCGCCTGCTAGGCCTCGTCCTGCTTGGAGAAGGCGCAGGGCTGCGGCGACGTTCACCTGAGCAAACTGCTTGGAGGCAGCTGCAATGGCAGCTTCAATAGCCACATCTCGAACGGCATCCATGGCCATCTGCTTGACGTCCTGGGCGAGAGCATCACGTACCCAAAAGAGGAATCTCTCGTCGACCTTGCCCGCGTCGTCGCCAGGGTTGGAAATTCCCCTGAACGTTGCGAAACCTGGTCCGCTTTGACAACGAGCACGCTTGTCACTTCTTTGCTGATCAAGCAATGTTGGTCTTCCCGTCTCGGTCGGGTGAGCGCACAAGTAATAATAAACAATAAGAGAGCGCCGAGTCGGCGGCGCATGCACCGCGCAGGCGGCAGAAATATGTAGATGTGGCAAGGTTGGGTCCGCCAGTGAACGACACACTGGATGACTTGGCTAGACTTGGACTGAGCCAGAATGATTTGAGCAAGAATGGCTACGGAGGATGAGGACGAAGATGAGAAGGAAGACGAGGCTGGTCCCAGGGATGGGGTTGAGAGCTACTCGAGCCACGTCTTAGAGCACTCAAGACGTCAGAGGGAGGTCTGGGCACGATAGGTGCCCAATTGAATACCAAACTCGGCCGAGAAACACAACAAGATATCTGTGCACTCCAGAATGATCATCGCACGACTCCAGTCGATAAATTCATCCACAGATCCCATGCCTCTTTTACTTTTCATATGTCATATCGACTTCGCGCTTTCTGCTTTCCCGGCGTTCCCATTTCCACACCACTGATAACAAACACAACATCACCTGAACTAATTCGGGGAAAGCCCACTCGGTCAGCCCGCCGCCTCATTGCTCCCTGATCCCTGTCAGTTCCCCCAGCTACGGTTCCGCCAAGCTGGACTCGTCTGGGGCGTAGCGCACCTCAGTCAGATGCACCGCCACTGCCCAATTCCCAACCTTTCTCACATTTGTTCGTCCTTCTCCCGCCTTGTGCGAATCGTTACTACACACGTCGTCCACGTCAACAGCGGCTGGGTACTGCGCGAAACATGTTTCTCCTGGCCTGTTCAATCCTCCTGCTGCTGTCCCTTCTCATCTCTCCTCCTGTCTCCTCTTCCGAATCTGCATCTCTCCTCCATCGCCCACCTTCTCCTCGTCAACACACGCCACTATCCCTCATCTGTCCCTCCTGCTCCTCCTCGACCTGTACCGCACGCCTTTTTTTAAACCATAATCCAGCACCCCCCCCCATCGTCGCAACCCTCGGCATCGCGCCCCACACAACCTTTGTTCCCCCCGGGCGTTCCGAACCTCCTCAATCAGTTCCACCTCATCTCCCTCTTCAAAACAATCTCTCCGCCGAGTGTGCCTTCCTCAACTCCTCGTCCTCCTGCAAGAACCCTGGCCGTATCCTCCATCGATCCTCCTCCTCCTCGTCCTCCTGATTCAAGGGTTGCAATGCCGAGTTTGTTGGAGACACGTGGGCACATAATGGAATTCGTTGGCGGGAACCGAATTCGGAAACTGCGTAAATTCAAAAGGTGCTCTGACGATGAAACCCAACCCTTGCGCAACGTGCGGCCCAAACGGCTGGGGAGAAGTTGCAGGGGGTGATCACGTGACAAAGACCTGTAACCGCTGCGAGCGCTGATTGGGGGGCTCGCCAAACCGCGCGACTCGCAGGGCACCGGCCGATGGACAAAGACATTATGGAGGTGCCCCACCAACGCAGCCACCGAAATTGACATCACTTTCCCAGATCGCAGCTCCCCAATGGGAACGGCGAGGTCTAATCTATGTCCGCGGGAATTGCCCACTATGCCCCCCCCCAACAGCCCTCGATATGAGTCTGGGTAGGGCCCCTACGCCGCCCCCCAGCAAGCTACTGGAAATGACGACAATTTCGCAGATCGCAGCCGCCCAGCGATGGCGAGATCTAGGCGACATCCTCGTATGGCGTTATTGTGCTGGCCCCCCCAACAGCACCCGTAAGTGGCGACAAATCCGCAGATCGCAATCCGCCAAGACTGGCGAAGTCTACTCACAATCCGCGTATGGTGTCATTGTGCTGCCCCCCTCCCCCACCCCCCCACGAACCAACGAACGAACGAACGAACCACCACCGCCGACAGCGTCCGGGCCTGCGAAGACCAAGTGGGTGAGGCCATGGCCTCCTGTAGACATACAGACATGAGTGGGCACTGCGAGACATACAGAATATATGAAACTGTGAAACGCACAAAAAGTTACGCAGGATGGAGGAGGAGAGGAGGAAGTCCTGGTTGTGATTGTCGGCGAAGTGTTGGTGTATTTGTGCTCGAGTATCGACCACGTGGAAGCGTCTTGAGCCGAATGAATCCAAGTGAGGTCGTTTGGCTTGCCAGTTTCGCAGCTGTTGGTGTGAGCGTTGGATGGCGGTCGGGTCCGTGCAGTTGCAAGAAACTGGCGACGTCGTCGTCCCAGCGCTTGTGCTGGCCGCCGCGTTGTCTCTGTCCGCGTTGGCGTGGGTTCTCTCCTGGTTGCCAGTGCACTGCGCGCCACGTCCATATGGTGGGCTCGTGATTGACAACCCTCGCTACCATGCGCCACGATCTTTGTCTGCGAATCGCCCCTCCAACGTTCAACGCGATAGTGCTGCATGAGCTGCTTTGTGCGACTCGTGGCTCGTTGGATATACTCGGCCCGCGGTTCCATCGCGATCTCGCCATTGTTGTTGCCATTGCTTCCGCGATGTGAGTCTGTTTTGTCTTGTTGGGGTGTGTTGCTTTCTGCGTCGTCATTTCAGCTGGTTTCTCGATAAACGCTGTCAGGTGCTCGGTTAGTCGTGCCGTCGTCCGCGTCGCCCTGTGTACTGCTAGCGGTCGTTTGGCGGGTCGTGCGCCGCCTCGGTGTCCTGCTGATCATGCGGAACATGCGTCGCTGTGTTCGCCGCAAGTGTTGCCGAGGAAATTCAATGAGTGTACATGTCTATGCTCCGCAAGATGCTGTAGGCGTCACTGTGCGGTTGAAAATCCGGAGTCGGTGCGCCAGCAGAAAGTGTTTGCTTGTCACCTCCTGCTTATGCGAAGCGAGCGTTGCCCATGCTGCCCTCGTGTGGTGGTGGGTATCAATTTCCATCGCGTCGTGAAAGCTGATCGAGTGACCCAGGTAGGTGACGCTGCCATCGTGGGGAAAGATGTCGACGTCCATGTCCTGAATGCGCACTGTGCGCGGATTTGCCCTGCCGGTCCGTCTGGTCTGGTTGCTCAGTATTTGGACTTTGTGTGGATGGGCCCCTGGTTCCTCGAGGCCTCTCGACCATCTTAGAGGGTAATGTAATTGGGAGACGTGAGACTGATCGGATTCTTTTCAGTACCCCGCGCGCAAGCTCCTGAAAGGGGGCCGACAGGCCCCCTTTCCCAGAACCACAACAGCGGCCCAGGAAAAGGGTTCAAGGGTTCTGAGCTAGGCTGCGCAGGCAACTAGAGGGCCCAAGGTGGCTTCTTGGGGGCCCGCGGGCCTCTAGAATCACACTGGCGGTACTCTACTGCTCAGAACTCGTGCAACTCCTCGACCTCATTCTCGCCTGGTTCAAGCGACTAGCCTCAGGCCTCTCTCTGAAGATCTGCTGGGTCTCCCTGAGGCGCTTGTAGGCTTCGGGCTCGTAGTTGAGGTCGTCCACGTTGCTGGTGACTCCTGAAGTGCCAAGACAGTCCATCTCGTAGAAGTGGAGTCCAGAGAAGCAGCAGTCGGTCACGGCGAAATTGACTGGCTCCTTTTTGTGGCGTCGAACTCTGTCCTCGTATCGTCGGCGAAGCACGATGCTGTCTGCGGTGATGCCGTATTCCCCGTCATGTAGTGCTTGTCGTAGTAGGGCGCTCTCGCCCTTACGCTTGGTGAGTGGATCGGTGAGTTGGCTGGTGCCCTCGATCCACCGTAGGTGAACTTCTGGTCGTTGCATGGCTGCTCGAACGATAGCTACGTCGATGGCGGCGCGCTTGTCCTCGGCCACGCTGCCTTGGGATTGGTCACGTGATCGTAGCCGCGTCTGGAATCGGTGACGCTGATCACTGGAAACTTGGATGCTAGCATGTAGGGCCGCATCAGGTCGAACTCGCTGTCCGTAATCTCGAGCAACATGGTGCGCATGAGCTCCCCCATGGCCATTCCTTCTGAAATCGCCAGCGTCTCGGCACCGAACTGGTGAGCACACTTCCTCTTAAGTTTGTGACTCTTCCAGGACTGGATCGAGATGATGGCGGGCTCCCCTTTGAGAATCTTGCGCTGTGTGGCGAACACGATGCATCCAGCCTGCGAAGCTCCATCTCTGGCATTTGCCCAGGCCGCGTCATTGAAAACTGCAAAGGCCATCTCATGAAATGGAATGCGCCTGATCCTGAGAATCACCGAGCTGAATTCTTTAGTCATCCTGCCGATGCGGTTCGCCTCCAGCAAGTCGTCCACCACCAGGTTGGGCATCTTTCCTTGAAGTAGGGACACTGGACCAGATAGATCGGGCCTGCTTTCACGGGCCAGAAACGAAATTGACCCGCACAAACGACGTGCTTGGTGGAGTCCTTCAGGTGTGACTGCAGAATGAGGCTCTTTACGGCGTTCAGTGGCTATATTGATTAGCTGGATGCTACTCGAACTGAAACTTGGTGATATCGTGATCTCGGTGTTGTCCTCGTTCTGCTGTAGCTCCTTACCGGTGTACTTCCCGCTGTTGTGACGCCACGCTCTGAAAGGAAACCTTTCTCGTAGCTTCTGACAGGCAGCGTCGAATAGAACGTCTCCACCTCCCACGATGTCGTCCACAGTGAGGCCCATGATGCCGTGAAGTCCCTTCTCGTCTCTCAGGTAGAAGACGCAGCTGTCGAAGATGGAGCACTGGAAACCGATCTCCTTGGCGTACTTGGTAAAAGCTGATAGCCATTGTAATGGAGCATCGCCTAGACCATACATTGCCTTGAGTAACTCCACCAGCGAACCGTCCTCCACATCAGGAATCCCGGTGCGAGGAAGCTCCACATAAAGACTGCCTTGAGATCGATCGAGTGGATCTCCAGCGGTAAAAGCCGAAGTGATGTCTGCTAGCTGCAAGGTCCACTTGTTAGAGCACAGGATCTGCAAAATCAGGAACACGGAGTCCTTGCCGACGACTGGGCTGTAGGTCTCGAGGTCGAGCAGGTCGGGGTCGGTGTGTCCTTGAACGGTCCAGCTAGCCTTTGCCATCCTCCAAATGCCGCCGCTCATGAACATCAACTGCCGCTTGCTAGCGTCGACCTCCTCAGGATTGGCGCCCATGTCGGTGAGCACCCAGCGGGAACCCATGATCCTGGAAGCCCGATCGGGATCTTGACGTACTTTATCGGCTTCAGCAGGTGGAAGTAGTCGAATTGCTTGGGCATTCGTGATGTTGCCCCACTCTCTACGCTTAGCGGCGATGTAGGGCTGGTACTTGTAGGTGATCAGAAGTGACTTCTCAGTAATCTCCTTACGAAGTCGTTGATTGGTGTTGGTGAGCATGGCTGAGCTGACGACTGGTGCCTTCACTTTCTTAACCTTCTTCTTGGGTGGTGCTTCCGCCTCCTTGTTGATCTTTGCTTCGGTGACGGCAATCCGCTCGCTGACTGGTATGGCTGAGATCGGATTGTTGATGTTCTGCTTGATCGTCAACGGCACGTCGTCTAGATGATCGTAGTTCTTGGTGGCCATGGGAATCAGCTCTGGGTTGACATCCGCGGCCTTCTCGATCTCTGTGGTGGGCGGCTGTGAGGCTGCTCCTTGATCATCCGCGGCTGGCTCTGGTGGAGCAACGTGGGGCACTTCAAGATCGTCTGGTGGCTGATCTTGTCGAGTGAGGTCTTCGTGTGTACGACGTCCTCTGTTCTCGGTGTTCAACTCCTCCTTCATGGTGTTGTCGATCTGCTCCCAGGCTGCGACCTCGGCCTCGTTAGCATGTCGAAGCTGTTCAGGTGAACACTTGAGTACTCCCTGATATGAGCACCACACTGTACTCGGAAGCCCCACCTGAATGACGCGTGCAGGTCCATGCCAAGAACGAGTTGGCAGCTTGTCAGTACTGCTTCGCCAGAAATAACATCGATCTCCTGGCTGAAAAGTGGTGCCTCTAGTAGGTCTCGTCCTCCTCTGAAGCGCCCGTCTCCACTTTTCTGAGCACTCGGCCTCGATGTAGGCAGCCATGGCGGCCTTGCGCATGTCGATGCTCCTGGCCAACTCGGTGTCACCGTTCATCGCTCTGGAGACCGTTGACCAACTTGGTGATCCTTCTTCTAAGATCTTCTCAGGAAGTCGAAATGGTCGTCCGAAAATTCTCTGATACGGTGTAAAACCTCCTCTGCGAACGCTCTCGCCCATCACCACGTTGACCGCATCCACGAGCTCGTAGAAGTCCTCCCAGTTGTTGGTGTTGAACTTCTGCCTGGTTCGGTAGAAGGTCTCCTTCCAGGTGCCTCCAGCGCGTTCGGTCTTGCCCGCCTGCCATGGCGAAGTAGCACTCGTCACCTTGATCTCGGAACCATCTCCTTCAGCAGCTTCTGGAAACTCACCTGCAGAGAAACCTTTCTCGCCATCAATGACTATCATGCGGGGCACCCCGTAAACACGCTTCCAGAATGCGCGGTAATGACGTCGTATATGTGGGCCATGTCGACTCGGTAGAGGTATCACCACTTGATGTCCAGTACCGTGACATACTATGTTCAGCATGGGCACCTTGGTGGTGTTCTCGGGTTCCAGCACGAAGAAGATGTCCATGCCGATGACATCGTTGAACTGGTAGGTAGTCGGGGCTTTGGAGGGCTTCGCGAGCTTCGACCTCTTGTTCGCCTCGCAGCTCGGGCGCTCGAGCTTCTGCGCCGCCTCAACGAAGGCCTGTCTGGCCTTGCCGTACTTCAGCACCACGACGAGGTTCTCGTTGCTGCAGTGGCCCATGTTCTCATGGATCTTCTGAACCTGCTGCTTGACGTGAGGGCCCGTGCTCTTCTCGTCTTTTGGTTCCGTTGTTGGTGTCGTAGGTGCCGCGCATCATGCTGTACACTTGTCCTCGATCTGCTTCCCGAGCTCCTTCGTGGTCTTCATCTTGATGATCGTCCGAACCAGCACCCCAACCAGCTCCTGTAGGGAGTCGTCAATGTCCCCGAGGGCGGTGTGAGGTGGTCGATTCACGAACTCCTGGCTCAACAACTTGGCGTACTCGATGGCCTCCTTGGGTAGATTGGAGAAGTACTTGCGGCCCTTCCGAAGCGCTCTGTCCTCGCCGATGTCGGGTAGACGTTTGAGCTTCTTGATGAGGGGATCCTCCCAGTCCCTGGAGTTCATGTCCTGCTCGTAATAGCAGTACCTGCCGTTGACGGCCTGCTTGATCGCCACGTCTGAGATGAACGTCAGCATCTCCTTGCCGATCTTCTCCCTCAACTTAGTGTTGTAGATGTCCTTCGGAGGCTTGATAACTACCATGAGAGGCGCTGAGTGTTGAAGCTTGCTCCAGACTTCTCACTGCCCCATCCTCGTCAGCAGATGGGAACCCATGGGCGTCACGATCTCCTTGTTGGTCGCGCCCCCTTCTGCCCGATCGCCCCCCTTGGGGTGGTCCAGCTCGGGCTCGAAGTTGAGGGCGACCTGATTCACGAAGGCGCTGCTCTCGGGGATCGCGGCCTCCACTGCCTGAGTCAGGTCCTCGAAGTCGCTGGTCTGATTGATGGACTTGTTTATCACGCTGTTCTGCTTGTCGCTGAGCTTCTCTAGCAATCGCTGATGTCGGCTCCGAGGTGTTCGCGGAGGTTCTCCACCAGCTGATTGGTCGTCGCGTTGGCGTTCTCGTCCTGAAGTAGCTCGCGCAGCGCTGTCAAGGCCTTGCTCCGTGGGGAGTCGTCCAGCTGCTCCCAGTCCTCTGTCTCCTCCTCCAGCTCGTCCTTCTGACACCGGTTGTCCTGGTGCCTTGGCTTGGTTCTGGAAGAGGTCCTCGGGCTTGTCGATGCCGTCCTGCTGGTCGCTGTTGGTCCCGTCTCGGTCTCCTCCTTCTTCTTGCTGCTGGTCTTGGCCGTTCTGGGCTTCCATCCCTTGATCCTCGCCTCCTCGTCCTTGAAGTCGTTGAGCATGTTGATGACCTTCATCATCCCTGGGGCTGACTGTGGGTAGCACTCGAGGTGCATCTTGCAGCCGCAGCACTGCACCCAAAACGCTCGACCGTTGCCGCCGTGGCCCGTGAACTCGTGAACGCACGCCGTCTCTCGAGCTGGATCGTGGTCTCGACCCTGCCTCGGGTTGCTCTTCGGTGGACAGGGGCCCTGGTTGGGGATGCCCAAGAACCTGCAGATCATTGCTCCCGTTGGCGGCCTCGGTCGGTTGTCTATCTCGTGCCACGGCCACTGAAAACCCTTCCCCCTCTCTGGGTTGTCCCGCACCTTCGGGTCCTTCTGGGGATTCACAGGCTTCGCCGCGGCTTCTGTGGTCTCCGCCTGACCCGCAGTCGTTAGTGGCCTTCGCGATGATGAAGGCTGCGAGCGCCGAGTAGAGGTACTTGGGAGCTCGTCGCATGACATGGAAATATGGAGAAATACTGGTTGAAGAGATTCTGGGAGAACCCGTTCGCGAAAGCTGACTCGTGCCGAGCCAGCTTTTGGAGATCGCACGTGGTTTATCCAGCAGTTTACGTTTGAGAACCTCGGCCACTATGTCATTGCACTTGTTGTTCTCTTTGCTTGGATTGTCGTAGTTGCTGTCTTCTCTGGCGCTGTTGTGCTTGCCTTTGCTCTTGTCTAGCTCGTTGCCGTGCTCTTGTACTCTACCCTCCGGACCTCGTGCTCCTCCAACTCCCCTTCGTGCTCGTGCTAGTGCTACTATTATGTGTCGGGTGCTCGTCCTACGATCTCATCTTACCCGTTGTTCAGGTTGTTCTGAAACCGCTGTAGTGCCCAAGACGCCCGAGAAGTAGCAGCTCCCGATCTTCTGGGGCCTCTCGAGGTCTTTGGGGCCCGACGTAGATGATAGATGGATATGCTCCGAGCTCGTTCCGAAGTCCATCGAAACCTCCCTCGAGCACAGACCCCAGCTCTCAGGCTTCTTCCACGGGCGCGCGAAGTTGTCGAGCTGCAGCGGGAAGTGCTCACCTCCAGCGTGGGCCAGGGGAAGTCTGACGTTCTGCTCTGGCAGGTCCAACTCCGACTGGAACGCGTGTAGTGACGCCTTCAGCTCTACAACGAACGTCTCGGAGAGCAACAGTGGGGCCGCGCCCTTGACCAGGCGCGCGAAGATCACTCCGCTGAAGTGGCTCAGCATGATCGGAATGAACACGCCCTCCGTCGCCGTGCAGACCTGGTCGTTCCCGAACCTGTACTTCTTGTGGTAGGGCACCGTCTCCAGCGTGATGCTGTGCAAGTCCTTGTAGCGCTTGGCCCAGGCGTCGAAGGTGACCAGGCCCATCATGTTGAAGTCGCATGCCGTGTCGACCGCGCCCCAGCCTGGTCTGCCCAACTTCTCGATGTCGATTGCCAGCGTGATGTGCTCGACAATGTTGGATCTCTCCGCCATCTTCGCCCCCGTCGCCACGTAGCTACACACCTCGTCGTCCTGGAGCACCGTCATCGCGAATAAGCCGCCCGTCACCCTGCCCTTGTTCTTCGGATTGTCAGGGCACTCCTTGCGCCAGTGACCCAGCTTCTTGCATATGCCGCACTTTGTCCTCTTCTTGATGTCTTCTATCTTCTCCTCGGTCCTTTTCCTGTCTTTGATGTTGTGGAACCCCCTGTTCGTCTTCTTGTCGGCCACGATCTTCCGAGCTTCACCCCATGTCCTGGGCTTTGGTGATGGCCCGACCAGCGCCGCTAAGCAGTCCAGCGCCTCGGCCTCCGTGAGAGCCTCGCCGTTCTCGAGCTTGTCGTCTGGCTCCTTGTCGTCCTGTATGCCCAGCAGGTTCGCCATCGCGTCATAGATGGGGTTGTCGTCGCCCTCGGCCTCAGTCTCCTCCTGCGGCTCCTCTTCCCGAACTCCCGCCATGTAGGAAGCCGCTCTGGTAGTCGAGGTCTTCTCCGTGACCGTGTTGTCGTCCGTCATGCGCTTCAGGATCGCTACCAGCTTGTTCACGTCGTAGTCGTAGCCCGTCTGGATGAGCACTTGGTTGCGCTCCGTCTTGGCCAGGCCGGCCCCTCGAATCAGCAGGAAGCCCCTGACCGTCTCGTTGAGCGCGCTAGGTAGCAACCTGACCAGCTCCTTCTGTTCCGCTCGGATCCTGTTCGCGAGCTTCATGGGCGTCTCATCTCGCGATCTCGGTGCTGCGAACAGCGTCTTCTCGAGCAGCTGAAACGTCTCGGCGTCCGCCTCTGGGAAGGCCAGCGTGTCCAGCGCCATGATCACCGTCTGCAGCCCTCCCGCGAACTGCACACTTCCTGGTCGAAGATGCCTGGTCGCTATCGCCGCCTCCTTTGTCAGGTGCAGCAGCAACGTCTCGCCCTGCTCCTCAGGTGGGACCGCCGTGAGTCGGCTCCACCTGTCTATGGCCAGCCCCTTCTCGGGCCACTCGCTGAGATCCTTGCCGTCCCAGGCTGGACACGGTGGATCTTTTCCTCCTCTGCGTCCTCCTGGTGGTCGTCGTCCCCCGTCTTGGTCTTCGTCCAGTTCGAGTCGTCCTCGACGAAGGCGTACAACCTTTTTGACCTGCTCTGGCGTGCCGAAACCTCTCGACCGTGATGATATGTCCGACGGTGTGTCCTCGTGCTCGTATCTGTCGTGCTCGTACTTGTCATTCTCGGCCCAGTAGTCATCGTTCGAGCCGTCGCTTGCCCACTGCCAAGCTCCCCAATCGGTTTCTCGATGTTTGATCCATGAACTCCAAGGGTCCCACGAGCTGTTCTGCCGTGTCCTGTTCTGAATCCAATTGTTGTCGTCCCCATTGTCATCATCCACGACTTCCCATCTCTGCTTGCTGTCGTGACCGTTGTCGTTGCCGTCGCTCCGCTTACCACATGTGGATGGGCTCCTGGTTCCTCGAGGCCTCTCGACCATCTTAGAGGGTAATGTAATTGGGAAACATGAGACTGATCGGATTATTTTCAGTACCCCGCGCGCAAGCTCCTGAAAGGGGGCCGACAGGCCCCCTTTCCCTGAACCACAACAGCGGCCCAGGAAAAGGGTTCAAGGGTTCTGAGCTAGGCTGTACAGGCAACTAGAGGGCCCAAGGTGGCTTCTTGGGGGCCCGCGGGCCTCTAGAATCACACTTTGGAAGGGGGCAGCTCAAGTCCGTGAGGTCGTACTGCGCGCACGATGTCGTCGAGCATTGCGGTGAAGCGCGGTAGAGTTTGGGTGGTCAGGAGCATGTCGTCGGCGAAGCGGCGGTTGGTGAATGCGGAGCCCCCCCAAAGCGGTCCTCGAACGTGGCGACAACTCCGCAAATCGCAACCTCCCAAGGATGGCGAGGTCTAATCTGAACCCGCGTGTGGCGTCACTGTGCTGTCACCCCCCCCCAGCAGCCCCCGAAACTGACGACACCTTTGCAATGTGTAGGGCAACTCCGCGTGTGGCGTTCCTGTGCTGTCCACCTTCCCCCCGAGCAACCTCGACAATGGCAACGGTTTCGCAGATCGCAGCCCCCCAGGGATGGCGAAGTCTGGACTGAACCCGCTCATGGTGTCACTGTGCTGCCCCACCAAAAAAAACCGTAAACTGGCGACAATGTTGCAGATTGCAGCGCCCCAGGGATGGGCGAGGGCGAGTCGTAGTCCGCGCATGGCGTCATTGTGCTGGCCTCCCCCCGCAGCCCTTGAGAACAGCAACAAATTTGCAAAACGCAGCCCCCTGAAGATGGCGAGGTCTACTCAGAATCCGCGCATGCCGTCACTGTACTGTGTACTGCCCCCAACCCAGCACCCTCCGAAACTGGCGACAGATTCGCAGATCGCAAACCCCCAAGGATGGCGAGGTCCCGCTTTGATCTGCGTGAGACGCCACTCCGCTTGACCCCCCACAACCCTCGGAATTGGAGACAATTTCGCACTTCGCGGCCCCTCAGCGACGGCGGGGTCCCGCTCTGATCACCGTAAGCCATCACTCCGCTGGACCCCCCAGCAACCACCGAAAGTGGCGACAACTTCGTCATTCGCAGCCCCCCGGGGATGGCGAAGTCCCGATCTGATCTGCGTAAGACGTCAGCCCGCTGGACCCCACCGAAATCCCACCAGCCCTCTGGGCGTCGGTTGTCTAGAGAGTTTCCTATTCCAACCCCCTTCTTCCGCTTCGTGGAGGGGTTTACCCTTCCCCCTCCCCCCTCCCCCGGACCTGGACGGAGGGTTCCGCGGGTCGTTGGGGCGTCCAAGATGGCCCAAGACGGCTCCAAGAGCGAAAAGGCGAGAAAGCAAAAACACATGGAGTTCCCTAGGTTTTGGAAGGATTGTGGCCTCTGTTGGGGCCCAAGAGGCGATTCGAGGCACTCTAGAGGGGCAACGTTATTTTACACCCCCCCCTTCTTTGACAGATCTCCTCCAACATGGCCCCAAGAGCGCCCCGAAGGCTCCCAAGAACGCCCCAAGAGCGCCCCAAGAGGGCCCCAAGAGGCCCCAAGAGGCGCCCAAGAGGCCTCCAAGAGGCTCCCAAGAGACCCCCAAGAGGCCCCAACAGGCTCCCCGAGATACGCAAGAGGCCCCCGGGACCGCCAAGAAGCCCCAAAGACGGCCCAAGAGGCCCCCAAGCTCGCCATTGTCCTCATCCTTCTCCTCCTCCTCTTGTTTTTCCTCCTCCCTCCTCCCCCTCCCCCTCCCTCTCCTCCTCCTCCTCCTCCTCCTTCTCCTTCTCCTTCTCCTTCTTCTCGTCCTCCACGTCCTCGCCCTCCTCCAACTCCTCCTCCTCACCTTCCTCCTCCTCCTCCCCCTCCTCCTCCTGCTCCTCTTCCTGCTCCTCCTCTTCCTCCTCCTCCTACTCCGACGACGACGACGACTCCTCCTACATCCTCCCCCTCTTGGGGCATATGGCGGCTTACCCCGCCCTTTGTTCTTCTGCGTGCTCCCCCGCTTCCCTCATCACCTCCACTCCCCTGGGACTCATTTCTGGACGGGCTGGTGGAGATACGCGAAGCATTTAGAATTGGCGACAACCCCTCAACGACGGCCAAGTCCCGTTCTGATCTGCGTACGGCGCCACCCTGCTGGACCCCCCAACAACGCTCGAACGTGGCGAGAATTTCGCACTTCGCAAGCCCCCAGCGACGGCGAGGTCCCGCTCTGATCTGCGCAGGACGTAGCCCTGCTGGCCCCCCCCCCGCAACCCTCGACGTTGGCGACATTTTCGCAGTTCGCACCCCCCAAATGACGCCGAGGTCCCGCTTCGATCTGCGTAAAACGTCTCTGCGATGCCCCCCGCCAGCAAATCTCGACGATGGTGACAATTCTGCTGGTCCCCCGAGATTGCGAGGTCCCTCGTTGATCTGCGTACAACGCCACTGTGCTGGCCCCCCCAGCAGCCATCGACAGGGACGACAGTCTCACAACTTGCAGCCCCCGAAGGATGGCGAGGTCGGAGGCACCTGCGAGAGAAGTACGAGACAAGAGGAGGGGGACAGCGAGAGAGGGAGAGAGAGAACACAGCATAGAAAAAGAGAGAGAGAGAGAGAACTCACCCTGTCGACGTACCCAACCCCTGCGCAATGCGGGGCATGCGTCGCTTGGGCGACTTCGTAAAAAAGGGGGTGATGACGAGATGTGGACGTATGAATTTCTCCGACCAGCATGTGGGAGGTCACATTTGAATCCGCCGCGGGGTCCCACTATACTGGCCCCCGTTAGCATGCCTCGAACGTGGCGACCGTTCCACAGATCGCAGCCCCCCAATGATGGCGAGGTCGAATCTGAATCTGCGTAGGACGCCACTGTGCTGGACCCCCCAGCAGGCCTCGAACGTGGTGGCAATTTCACAGCTCGCGCCCCCCCCAGGGGTGGCGAGGTCTAGCTTGAATCCGCGTAGAACGTCACTATGCTGGACCCCACCAGCGAGCCTCGAAAGTGGCAGCCCCCAGGGATGGCGAGGTCGAATCTGAATCTGCGTAGGGCGCCACTGTGCTGGAAGCCTCGAACGTGGCGACAAATTTTCACAGATCGCAGCCCCCCAGGGACGGCGAGGTCCCATTTGAATATGCGAAGGTCGCCACTGCGCTGGACCTCCCAGCTGGCCTCGAAAGTGGCGACTGCTTCACATATCGCAGCCCCCCAGGGATGGCGAGGACCCATGTGAATCTGCGTGGGACGTCACTGTGCTGGACCCCCCAGCAGGCCTCGAAAGTGGCGACTTTGTTCACGGATCGCAGCCCCCCAGGGATGACGAGGTCACATTTGAATATGTGTGGGGCGTCACTGTGCTGGACCCCCCCCAGCATGCCTCGAACGTGGCGGCAGTTTCACCGATCGCAGCCCACCAGGGACGGCGAGGTCCCATTTGAATCTGCGTAGGACGCCACTGTGCTGGACCCCCCAGCGGGCCTCGACAAAGGCGACAGATTTTCACAGATCGCACCCCCCCCCCGGGATGGCGACGTCTCATTTGAATTTGCGTGGGACGCCGCTGTGCTGGAACCCCCAGCAAGCCTCGAACGTGGCGAACGATTCACAGATCGCAACCGCCCATGGGTGGCGAGGTCCCTTCTGGAATATGCGTAGGACGTGTCTGTTCTGGACCCCCCAGCAGCCCTCGAACGTGGCGGCTTTTGCTCACGGATCGCACCCCCCCAGGGATGACGAGGTCCCATTCGAATCTGCGTAGGGCGCCACTGTGCTGGACCCCCCAGCAAGCCTCGAACGTGGCGACAGATTTTCACAGATTGCAGCCCCCCAAGGACGGCGAGGTCCCATTTGAATCTGCGTAGGACGCCACTGTGCTGGACACCCAGCAGCCCTCGAAAGTGGTGACGCATTCAAAGGTGGCAGCCCCCCAGGGATGGCGAGGTCCTATTTGAACCTGCGTAGGACGTCGCTGTGCTGGACCCCTCAGCAAGCATCGACAGTGGCGGCACTTGCACAGATCGCACCCCCCCAGGGAAGGCGAGGTCCCATTTGAATCTGCGTAGGACGCCATTGTGCTGGACCCCCCAAGAAGTCTCGAAAATGGCGAAATTTTGACAGATCGAACCCCCCCAGGGATTGCGAGGTCCCGTTTCAATCTGCGTAGGGCGCCACTGTGCTGGACCCCCCCCAGATCGCCCCCCCCCCCAGGGATGGCGAGGTCCTAATTGAATATGCGAAGGGCGCCACTGTGCTGGACCCCCCCCAGCAGCCCTCGAACGTGGCGACAGATTTTCACAGATCGCAGCCCCCCAGGGACGGCAAGGTCCCATCTGGGTCTGCGTGAAACGTCACTGTGCTGGACCACCCAGCATGCCTCGAGAGTGGCGACAGATTTTCACAGATCGCAGCCCCCCAGGGATGTCGAGGTCCCATTTGAATCTGCGTGGGGCGCCACTGTGCTGGACCCCCCAGCAAGCCTCGAACATGGCGACCGTTTCACAGATCGCAGCCCCCCAGGGATGGCGAGGTCCCATTTGAATATGCGTGGGACGTCTCTGTGTTGGACCCCCCAGCAGCCATCGAACGTGGCGACTTTTGTTCACAGATCGCCGCCCCCCAGGGATGGCGAGGTCCCATTCGAATCTGCGTAGGACGCCACTGTGCTGGACCCCTCAGCAGCCCTCGAAAGTGGCGACAAATCCCACAAGCCCTTTGGGCGTGATTGGTTTAGCGAGCCCGCTCTGTTATCAACCCCCTTCTTCCCTTTCGGGGAGGGGCTTACCCCTCCCCCTACCCCCTCCCCCTGGGCCTGGAGAGGGCGTTCCGCGGGTCGTTGGAAGGGTCTTTTCGACTCCTGGGAGGGCTAAAATTCGACACCCCTCACGAGGATTCTGGCCCCGACGGGGGGGGGAAGTGCTCGCCCCATCTGTGATCGATCGCCCGACAGATGGCCCCAAGATTTCTCCCAGACCCCTCCCAAAGAGCCCCAAGAGGCCCCAAGAGGCCCCCAAGATGCCCCCAAGATGCCCCCAAGAGGCCCCAAGAGGCTCCCCCGAGGCACCCAAGACGCTCCTGGAAGCCCCTGGAGCCGCCAAGAGGCCCCCAAGACGCCCCAAACGGCCTCCAAGAGGCCCCCAAGAGGCCCGAAGAGGCTCCCCCAAGGCACCCCAGACGCTCCTAGAAGCCCCTGGGGCCGCCAAGAGGCCCCCAAGACGCCCCAAAAGGCCTCCAAGAGGCTCCCAAAAGAAAGCTACTACTACTACTACTACTACTACTACTACTACTACTACTGCTACTACTACTACTACTACTACTACTACTACTACTACTTCTACTACTACTACAACTACTACTACTGCTACTACTACTACTACTACTACTACTACTACTACTACTACATATACTACTACTACTACTACAACTACTACTACTACTAGTTCTAGTTCTAGTTCTACTACTACTACTACTACTACAACTACTACTACTGCTACTACTACTAGTACTATCACTACCACTGCTACTAGTACTACTGCTACTATTACTACTGGGACTACTACTACTGCTGATATTAGTACTAAGACTACTACTTCTACTATTACTACTAGTCCTATTTCTGCTACTACCACGACTACTACCACTACTTCTACTGAGTCTACCATCACTACTACTGCTGCTACTACTACTACTACTACTACTACTACTACTACGACTACTACTACTACTACTACTACTACTACTACTACTACTACTACTACTACCTCTAAATCTAGTACTACTACTTCTACTCATGGTGCTACGGCCACTACTACTACCAGTACTACTACTACTACTACTACTACTACTACTACTACGACTACTACTACTACTACGACTACTACTACTACTACTACTACTACTACCATATAGACCACTGCTCTAGTGACTGCCACTGCTACTGAGACAACTACTGCGACGACGACGTTGACGACTACGTTTGCTACTACCGCTGATACTGGTAATACCACTACTACTACTACTACTACTACTACTACTACTACTACTACTACTACTACTACTACTACTACTACTACTACTACTACTACTACTACTACTACTACTACTACTACTACTACTACTACTACTCACACCAGAAGGAGGGGCCCGAACGACTCACACCACGAAGAGCCCGAACGACTCACACCAGAAGGAGGGGCCCGAACGACTCACACCAGGACGAGGCGCCCGAACGACTCACACCACGAGGAGCCCGAACGACTCACACCACGACGAAACGACTCACACCACGAGGAGCCCGAACGAGTCACACCAGGAGGAGGGGCCCGAACGACTCACACGAGGACGAGGGGCCCGAACAACTCACACCACGAGAAGCCCGAACGACTCACACCAGGACGAAGAGCCCGAACGACTCACATCACGAAGAGCCCGAACGACTCACACCAGGAAGAAGGGCCCGAACGACTCACACCAGGACAAGAAACCCCAAACGACTCAAACCACGAGGAGCGCTTTCTCTCCCTCCTCCTCCGCCTCGTCCTTCTCCCGCTCCCACCACAAGGAGGATGTACAAGGAGGCGGGAGGAAGGAGGAACAGGGGAGATATGCGGGGGCAGGCGGAAACACGCCTGAAAAACACGACTGTCGGCATGCTTCGCAAGAGTTGCTGTTTGGAGATGGGCTGGTGGGGATACGCGAAGCGTAAAGAATTCAAAGATCGCAGCCCCCCTGGGATGGCGAGGTCCTATTTGAACCTGCGTTGGACGTCGCTGTGCTGGACCCCCCAGCAAGCCTCGAAAATGGCGACAAATTCACAGATCGCACCCCAGATCGCCCTCTCCCAGGGATGGCGAGGTCCCGTTTGGGTCTGCGTAGGACGTCACTGCGCTGGAGCCCCCCAACAGCCCTCGAAAGTGGCGACAGATTCGCAGACAGCACCCACCAGTGATGGCGAGGTCCAGATTGGGTCTGCGTAGGACGTCACTGTGCTGGACCCTTATGTGGCGACGGTTTCACAATTCGCACCCCCCCAAGGATGGCGAGGTCCTGTTTGGGTCTGCATAAGACGTCATTGCGCTCGACCCCCCAGCAGGCCTCGAAAGTGGCGACTGTTTCACAGATCGCAGCCCCCCCAAGGATGGCGAGGTCCCGTTTGGGTCTGCGTAGGACGTCACTGTGCTGGACCCCCCAGCAGCCCTCGAAAGTGGCGACAGTTTCACATATCGCAGCCCCCTGCAGGCAAGACAGGAGGAGGCAGAAGGGAGGCGGGAGGAGAATGAGGAGGACGACGCGACCACAGTCCTCCATTCAAAGCGAATGCCCAACCAAGGAGGGTTGGGAATTCGCCGGCCCAACGGGCCAGAGGCGTGCCAAGATCTCCGGTAACTGCTTTACAATAATTCTACTAAGCCCGCGCGGGGCGGCCCCTGGGGGTCCCAGGAAGAAAAATACCCCGGCAGAAGCCCGGGAGGAGTCACCAAGAGGTTTTGAAGAACTTCCCAAGAGGGCCCCAGGAAGAAAAATACCCCACGAGGTTTTGAAGAACTTCCCGAGAGGGCCCCAAGAGACAAAATCATTGGTTTTGGGGAGATGTTGGCGTCTCCACCTTTTCGCCATCGCAACGCCCCAAGTGGCCCCCAAGATCGCCCTAAGAGGCCCGAGAGGCCTCCGACAGGGCCCCAAGACGGCGCAAGAAGGTTCCAAGACGGCCCAAGAGGCCTCCAAGACGGCCCATGAGGACCCCAAGAACGCTCTAAGAGAAGCCCCAGGGGGGGAACACGAAACAACATGTCGAGCCCTCGGCCCTAAGACGCCCCCAGGAGGCGCCAAGAGGCCTCTTTGAGGCCCAAGGAGGCCCCCAAGCCCCCATACGCCCCACGAGACGACGCATGGTGCCGAGGACTCGGGCCGGAGGCTGCGTGGCGGAGGTCGCGGCGGGCCGCGGCAGCTCCGAGAGAAGCCCGGCCGTCGTCGTCGTCGTCGTCGTCGTCGTCGTCGTCGTCGTCGTCGTCGTCGTCGACGCAAAACGAGGGAGAAGGGGGATGAGGAGGGAGAAGGGAGCACGAGGAGGAGGACAGAGTAGCAGGAGGGAGTTGAGTCCTCCTCCTCCTCTCTCTCCTCCACCTCCTTCTCATTTCCCCTCCGAGACGTGAAAGTCAGACGCGACGCCCGATTCGGTGAGAGGCCAAATTCCGCGGCCCAGCGGGCCAGAGGCGTGCGAAGATCTCCGGTAATTGACCCCAAGATGGTCTAAGCAAGCCCCGAGTCGCCGACCGATCGGACCAAATCGCTCAAAATGGCCCCCAGACGCCCGCAAACGCTTGCAATGCGCCCGAAGATGCCTCCAATAAGCGTCTCAGGAGAGCCCCAGGAAGCACAAATGGTCGAGTTCTTTTGGGTTTTTTGAAAGATTTTAGCGCCCCCGCCCGCTCAGCTCCCCGACGCTCCGCGACGGCCCAAGACGCCTCCAATATCGCCCCCAAGTAGCCTAAGAGACCTCCAAGACGGCCCAAGAGGCCTCCGACACGGCCCAAGCTGGCACCAGGACAGCTCAAAGAAGAGGCCCAAAGTGGGAACCTGAACGGACATATCGAGCCCTCGGCCCCAAGCGGCGCCCAGAAGCCCCAGGATGCTCCCAAATGCTCCCAACGGAGCTCCAAGAAACCCCAAAGAGGATCCAACAAAAACCCAAAAGTCCCCCAATAACCCCCCAACGAGGACCCCAAAAGGCGCCCTAAAACTCAAACGCCAGCGAAGGCAGAATACGGGCCGGCGGAATGAGCGAAGCGATCCGCCGCCCCACCGGCAATGGCGCGTGAGATCCTCGCCGCATGGTCTGCACGAACTTATTCCCCTCAATCTGCGCGCGCACGAACTCCTCGTACCAATACCCATTCCTCAGAGCCCTTGCAACCCCTCCCGGGGTCCTCCCCGCGGCCTGCTCATTCCGCCGGCCCGGGTGCCACAGCTGCGAAATGAGTGATCTTTGGCCATCATCTTCGCTTCAGAACACACCTCGTTGGAAATGTTCGTCTTCAAGGCGCCGCCGGCCTCTCTCAGAGGCCTCTCCGGGAGCTCACTGACTCGATTTTGGAGTCCTCCAGACGCTCTCCTGGGGCGACCTTGGCCGTCCTCCAGGCCATTTTGGTCCAGTCTGGCAGCCCGCCCACCTCTCCTCGGCCCACTTCGACTACAAAAAACAAACACGCAAAAAACCGCGCAAAACAAATCTGAGTATGTACATTCTGGCCTTGTCGAGCCTCTATTCTTGCCTCGTTTCGAGATCACGTGAGTCTTCGCGGGCTCTTGGAAGCACGTTGGAATCAGCGGGTGCTCTCTGCGGCTGTCCTCCACGCCTCCCGACCCCGACCTGGGCCGTCTGGCAACATTTTTGGGGCTTCTTGGGCCGTCCTGGGCGCGCCCAGGGGGTCCCCGGAGTCCCTTTTGAGGCCCCCAAACTAACTCGCCTCTCGTTTGCACGCCTCTCCGTATGCCTCTTCCTTCGTCCACACTTTTGCACACCCTCAGGCGTCCTTTTAAAATCATTTTCCGCCATCCGCTCCGCGTTCCAAAACAAAGTGGGGCGGCGGTGTCTGCCCCCCCAGGGGCGTTCAATTAAATAGACAGAGCGAGAGAGAGTGAGAGAGAGAGAGAGTGAGAGAGAGAAATAAAGAGAGAGAGAGAGAGAGAAAGAGAAAGAGAGAGAGAGAGAGAAAGAAAGAAAGATAGGAAGAAAGGAGGTTTTCGGGGAAAACCTAGCAAACGAAACTTGGGAAACATACCGGCACACGGGAGACACTTGAATGCGCAGCGCAAAGCGCCTCCGACTCTCGCCGATCAGCTCGTAGAGCGCAATGCTGCTAGGGGTGACTGGCCGCGCAAGTTCGGGTGCGAGAGGACAATAGCATCCACTCAGAACGTGCACCTATAGAAAGGAAAGGGGTGGCAGGCGGCAGAGGAGGGCCCCCCTCGGGTCCCTCTGGAGGCCTCTCGAGCCCCTCTGGTCTCTCGGTGAGCCCCCAAGCTCCAGACTCGGATGCCACAGCGCCCGGAACCTAATCCCCCGAGGGCCCGGGGCCCGCGCCGCGGGGGCCCTCTGCCTCGCGGGCGCGGGGGGGAAATGCAAACAAATACAAATTCAATTCACTAACGATTCCGGCGATGTACCCAAACGTTGCCCAGAACAGCACGGTAGACTTCCACTATAGAGGGTGATCACGTGGCAAGGATGTATAAGTTCTGCGAGCGTTACTTGGGAGGCTCGCGAGCTGCGCGGCTCGCAGGACAACGATCGGTCCAGGCTCCACGCTCGACGGGGAAAGGGGTGGCAACTAGGGGGAGACGGCAGATGGAGAGCCGAGAAGTCAACGGGGCAGCACAGATCACAGCCCCACAGGGATGGTGAGGTCGAGTATGAGTATGTGTATGACGTCACTATGATGGATCCCCCAGCAGGCCTCGAAAGTGGCGACAGACTCGCAGATCGCAGCCCCACAGGGATGGTGAGGTCGAGTCTGACTCTGCGTATGACGCCAATTTACAGGATCCCCAGCAAGCCTCGAACGTGGCGACAGCTTCGCAGATCGCAGTCCCACAGGGATGGTGAGGTCCAGTCTGAGTCTGCGTACGACGTCATTCCATCGGACCCCCCAGCAGCCCTCCAGACTGGCGACGCTTTCGCACATCGCAGCCCTCCAGGGATGGCGAAGCCTAGTCTCAATCTGAAAAATACCTCACTGCGCTGGACCCCCCATGTGACCGTGCCGCAGTCCTCAGATTCCCGTGGATAGCGAGGTCTAATCCGAGTCCGCGCATGACGCCTGTGCTGGACCCCCCAGCACCCCTCGAAAGTTGCGACAGGTTCGCAGATCGCAGCGCCCCCCCACGGATGGCAAAGCCTGATCTGAGTCTGGGTAGGGTCCCCGCTGTGCTGCTCCCCCCAGCAGGCCTCGAACGTGACGATGATGTCGCGGGTTGCAGCCTCCCAGGGATGGCGACGTCTAATCTGGGTCTGGGTAAGGCCGCCCCCCACTATGCAGCGCCCCCCTGGGATGGCCTCGAAAGTGGCGACCGTTTCGCAGATCAGGTCTAATCTGATTCAGCGTATGGCGTCACTGTGCTGGCCCCCCGGCAGCGGCCCTAGAACATGGCGACAAATTCGCAGATCGAAGCCCCCCAGGGATGGTGAGGACTGACCTGAGTCCGCGTATGGCGTCACTGTGCTGCCCCCACCAGCAGCCCTCGAAAACGGCGTCATATTCGCAGATCGCAGCTTCCCTGGGCTGGCGAGGTCTAATCTGAACCGGGGTATGGCGACACTGTGCTGCCACCCCCTCCAGCCCCCGAAAGTGGCGACAGTGTCGCAGATCACAGACCTACAGGGATGGCGAGGTCTAGTGTGAGCCTGCGTATGGCGTCACTGAGTTGCCCCCCCCTCATCACACCGCAGCTCCCCAAGGATGGCGAGGTCGAATCTGAGTTCGCGTATGGCGTCACTGTACTTGTCCCCCAGCACACCCCGAAAGTGGCGACAGACTCGCAGGTCGCAGCCTCAACGGGATGGCGAGGTCTAATCTGAATCTGCGTATGGCGACACTGGGCTGCCCCCCTCCGCCCGCAGCCCACGAAAGTGGCGACAGATTCGCAGATCGCAGACCGCCAAGGACGGCGAGGTCGGGTCTGAGTGCGAGTATGGCGACACTGCGCGGCCACCCCCAGCAGCCCCCGAAAGTAGCGACCGTCTTGCAAATCGCAACGGGGACGGCGAGGTCGAGTCTGAGTCTGCATATGGCGTCACTGTGCTGGCCCCCCCAGCAGCCCTCGAAAATGGCGACAGATTCGCAGATCGCAACCCCCCCGAAAGGCGCGGAAGGTGCAGGTCGAGGTACTAACTCGTGTATCTCCATGCTTCTGAAATGCTCTGTGCGTGCTCCCGTGCGCCCTCCGAATGCCATGCTTTTGAGCGCGCCGCCACGTCACAAGGCTGTGGAGAGAGCCCTGCGAGCACGATGCGCACGTCGCTGGAGGCGGCATTCACGTGCTGATTGCCGCACCGCGCGACTTCGCCATGAGTGCCCCCATGATAACACCAGCATGCAGCACCATAGCACCTCAGCAGCAGCAACATCACCATCACCATCACCATCACCATCACCATCACCATCACCATGACCATCATCATCACCATCATCACCATCATCACCATCATCACCATCATCACCATCATCACCACCACCATCATCACCAACATCACCATCATCACCATCATCACCACCATCATCACCACCACCACTTCCACCACCATGACCATCACCATCACCCTGGTTATCATCATCATCATCATCATCATCATCATCATCATCATCAGCATAAGCATCATCACCACCACCACCATCATCATCATCAGCATCGTCATCAGCATCATCGTTATCATCACCATCACCATCACCATCGTCACCACCATCACCACCACTACCACCATTACCATCACAATCACCATCATCACGATCATCATCAACATCATCACGCACATCACCATGATCATCCGCCTGAACACCGGCCTTGGCCCCCCCCCCGCAAGTCGGCCGAGGGGCCCGCCAGGAGAGGCGCGGGTGCCTCCCTGGCGGTGTGGGGCGGCGTGGCCCCCCCCCCCGGAGCTCAGGGGGCGTTCGGCTCTTTCAGCAGCCTTGCGGCCTGCCAGCCGAAGCAGCTGCGCGGGTGACGCACGCGGCCGGCGCGGCCGGCACGGCGAGAGGGGAGGGGGGAGGAAGGAGGAGAGAGAGAGAGAGGGGAGGGGGGAGAGGGAGAAAGGGGAGCATGGGAGGGAGAGGGAGAGGAAGGGGGCCGGGAGTGAAAAAAGGTGAGGATTGGAAGGGGAGCGGGGAGGGGAGAGGAAGGCCCCCCCCTTCTGCCCCAATGTCCATCTACCCTCGCCTGTCTATCCTCCACAATTTCCGCCCCGTCCCTCTCGTACTCAGCACCCCCCTTGCCCCTCGCCGTCCAACCACAAGTTCATTGTTATCGTGTCCCCCATCCTTCACATCCGCTTTACAGGCTTTCCATTTCCCCTTTCCACCGCCTCCCCCGTAGCTTTCCCCGCCCGCTTCTCCTCCTCTGCAAACCATCGCCACGGCACGCGCTCCTGCTGATCCACCTGCTCATCCTCTACGAGAAAATCGGGGCATGGGGGCGGTGCACCAGCGGCAAACCCGTGCCCCCAATACCTATACGACCACCCTGCTGGTGATAAGGAAGTTGGGCGGGGGAGGGGGGGGCCAGCAATGGGCAACAGTGGTGATTGTTGCGTTGCCGCTCGCTCTTGGAAGCCTTGGTGTCGAGTTGTTTACGTCATCCTTCGCTCGTGGGCGCCTCGCTATCATTCTCCCCCCCTGGGAACCAACGAAATAATAATATATTTAATTCATTTTGCAAGAGCTTGGGAGCCGTTTGGGCGCATCTTTTGGACCTCTTGGGAGTCTTGGAGGCCTCTTGGGGGGCTCTTGGGGGCCTCTTGGGTGCCTTTTGGGAGGCTTTCGGGGATGGCGAACGCTTGCTGCTTTTCAGGCACCGCAGGACCCAAGGTCTCACTCAATCGATCTCACAATGGACCCCACTATCACTTTCACAATCGATCTCACTCGATCGATCACACTACCGATTTCACTCGATCGATCTCACTATCGATATGACTATCGACCCCACTCAATCGATCTCACTATCGATCTCTCTATCGATCGCACAAGCGATGTCGTTATCGGTCTCACGATTGATCTCACCATCGATCTCACTTTCAATCTCTCCATCGATCTCACAAGCGGTGTCGTTATCGGTCTCACGATCGATGGGGCCATCGATCCCACTATCGATCTCACTCGATCGCTCTCACCATCGATCTCACTCGATCGATTTCACTGTCGATCTCACTCTGGATCTCGCTAGCGATCCCACGAACGATTTCCCCATCGATATCACTCGATCTCACTATCGATGCCACTATTCATCTCACTATCGATCTCACTATCGACTTCACGATCGATCTCACTATCGGTCTCACTATCGATCTCACTATCGATCTCACAATCGATTTCGTCAGCGGTCTCACTGTCGTTTTCGCACCAGCGGGACACCGGGACACCGGCGGGACACCGGCGGGACACCGCGCGCCACCGCTTGCCGGAGAGAGAATCATTTGGTCTGGCCGGGGCCCAGACACAAGCGGGACACCGGCGGGACACTAGCGGGACACCGCGCGCCACCGCTTGCCCGAGGGAGAATCATTTGGTCCGGCCGCGCCTCAGCCACAGGAGACTTTCCTCTCGCCCGCCCACGCAGCTTCGCCTCGTCCGCGCGCACGGCACGCACGAACACGAAACCGAAACCGGTTTCCCGGTAGGGGGGCTCTCCGTTCCACTTCGATCTCACCCCCCAACCTCCATTCATTATCGATATCACTTTCGACCTCAGCACGTGAAACCACGGGACACCGACGGGACACCGATGGGACACCGACGGGACACAATCGATCTCACTGTCGATCTCACTATCCATCCCACTATCGATCCCACTATCGATCTCGATATCAATATCACTATCGAACTCGCTTTCGATCCCACTATTCATCTCACGATCGATTCCCCTATCGATCTCGCTATCGATCCCACTCGATCGATCTCACGATCGATCTCACTGTGGATCTCACGATCGATCTCACAATAGATATCACTATCGATCTCTCACAGTAGATCTCACTATCGATCTCACTGTCGGTCTCATTATCGATCTCACTATCGATCTCACTATCGATCTCACTGTCGATCTCACCACGGGACACCGCGGGACAACGACGGGACACCGGCGGGACACCAGCGGGACACCAGCGGGACACCGGCGGGACACCGCGCGCCAACGGTTGCCGGGAGCAGAACCCTTTGGTCCGGCCGCGGCCCAACCACGACGGGACACCGGCGGGACACCGGCGGGACACCAGCGGGACACCGGCTGGACACCGCGCGCCACCGCTTGCCAGGCGGAGAACCTTTTGGTCCAGCCGCGGCCCAGCCACAGGAGAATTTCCTCTCCCACGCCCACGCAGCTTCGCCTCGCCCGCGCGCACGGCACGAACACGAAACCGAAATCGATTTCCCGGTAGGGGGGCTCTCCGTTCCACTTCGATCTCACCCCCCAACCTCCGATTATACAAACTTTTTACGGGCGCTGCTGTAGATAACTCGCGATGTCATCTTCGTCGCCGTCGTTGTCATAATCAGATGCCATCCTCCTCCAAATGCTCTTCCCGAAACAAGTAACCTGTTTTCCACCATCGAACCAAGACCTCCAGACGACCTCCAGAGGTCCGAACAAGGCCCGAACTAGCCAACCACCACACACCGCGACACTACTCCTCAGAGCTCGATGCTGCGAACCGATAGGCGACTCGACTGCTCCTTCACCTCGGGTGTATCTGCCGACTGGCGCCTTCGTGATACTCCTC
Source organism: Prorocentrum cordatum (assembly GCA_963575745.1). Taxonomy (NCBI): domain Eukaryota; class Dinophyceae; order Prorocentrales; family Prorocentraceae; genus Prorocentrum; species Prorocentrum cordatum. The sequence goes on from CAUYUJ010014476.1 coordinate 254,787, forward strand.
GTCCTCTCTCTCTCTCTCTCTCTCCCTCTCTCGCAGCGCTGCGTGACAGATCCCTTGTCCGCGCCCGCATCGCGGCGCCCGCGCTCGGGCGCCCGCCGCCGCGGCCGCTGAGGCCCTCCGATACCACCAGAGGACCTGTCTTCCGTTTGGGACAGAGGGCGACGAGGAGGAGGCCGCCAAGCCATCCTACATCCCGAGGCTCACGAGGTCGTGAAGGAGCGGGGGGGAAGGGGTGGAGGGCGGTCGTGTCACTCACGTGGTGCGAACTACTCAAAACGTAGGACCTTGTATGTAGCGTACTCCATGTAACCATCTGGTCCGTAGCGCAATGGACGGCCTATGGGGAGAAATACCGCGTATCGGCGTACAGTGGTACATCCTTTGAGTCGAACAAGCAAATCAGATTTAGCCACTGTGCTCGGAAACCAATCGTATTTAGGATGGGCGATCCCGCGTACGCGCTTCTGTGGCCCCTCCATGGTAGCTGTGAGCCCACGCTTGTTGTCCGGATGGGTAGGCGATGGTCAACCCATGGTGTTGTAGTATTCTTCAATGACCGCATTGCCATAGTGATCCAGTAGGTCAATGAAGCATATTGAACCACCATAAAATGTAGGGCGATAGTTGAGCTTCATGTCGACGGGTAGCTCCTCCTCTCCGCGGTTCATGTAGTTGGACCAGCGCAGTCCACTCATCGAAGTGCACTCGCAAATAAGCCTGTATCCGCGGCGGGGTACTCAATATCCATTACATAAGGGAAGGCATGTGCTTTCTGGACGTTTGCGAGTAGGCACTTCGCGCGTTGTGGAACGCGCTCAGTGAGTAGTAGACCTTCCCGTCCTCGTGGTCCTCCTCGTCCTCTTCCCCATCCTCCTCCTGCAGCCCAAATCGGCTCAGAACCTATCTCCAGACCCCTTCTGGAATTTCTTTCTCCTGTTTCCCATCACGGAGCGACTCCTGACGCCCAAGTGCCCGAAACGGTCCCATAGAGGCTGGCATCGAAGAGAGATCCCTGGAACGACCATTCTTCTTGCTCGATCCTTCTCTGATCCTCCTCCTCCTCCTCCTCCTCCTCCTCCGCCCCCTCCTCCTCCTACTCCTCTTGCCCCCCTCTTCATCCTATTCCTCCTCCTTTCCTCCTCGACCCCAACCCTCGACCGCTCCTCCTCCTCCTCCTCCTCCTCCACCTTCTCCTCCCCCTCCTCCTCACTATCCCCCTCCTCCCGGCACGACTTTTTTGTTGCTCGATCCTCCTCTTCTCGGGGCAAAACGAATTGAGACAACGGCAACTCAAACTCGATCCCGGGGCCCCTCCTGGGGTCCAAACGTACCGTGGCGACGTTCAGCCGTGGCGACGAGCCCACCCCCCGAAGGCCAACTACCGTTGTCTGGCCCTCCAATGATCCTCCATCTCCTCGATGCGATTCGTTCGGTCATCCTCCGAATTGTCTGTCTTGTCTTTCCGGATGCATGACGCGTGCTGGCGCTGGCCTGCGTTCGAGGTCGCAAAGATGCGAGGGGACTCACTGGATGCTCACGTGTTCAGAAGCTTCCCCCACTCTTGCCACGAGTCAAATCCAGTGATAATGAAGATTGCCAGCTCTCCCACTGATGGAAAAGGACCCCCATCACGCGATGCACGAGCCATGGCAGAGAAAGGTAAGACAGCGACAGAGGGAACCAATACGCAAGGAGAAGACAAGGAAGGAAGCGTCCGAAGAGAACCCCACGGCTCCTTCCACTGACCATGCTCCTCCGTCTCCTCCTCCCGCGCCCCCCGAAGGCCAACTGCCGTTGCCTCAGTTGGCCCTCCTCGTTCGTCTTCGTCGTCCGTCTCCCCCTCCCTCAGCGCGAGGAGGAGGCGCCGGCGGAGGGCTCGGCTGCCGTCCTCTGAGCAGCGGGCGGCCCCTGGAGGAGGCCGCAATGCACTGCGGGCCGCGCCTCGCAAAGCCGCTGCGCGGCGGTCTCCGCCGGCCCTCCTCCGATCCTCCCCCTCTTCCTCCTGATCGTCGTTGAAACGATCCCTGTCCCCATGGGCGTGGCCGGGGCCAAACTGGCCGATTTGATTCCCACCAGATGGGGATATGGGCCGTTTCCTTCAGGTTTCGAGGGGTACATCCCCAACTGGGGTGCTGGCATCGTCGGGCTCGGGATGTGGATGGATATGGGGGTCGTTTAAACGATACTGATCCTCTGATCCTGCCCTCCTCCTCCTCCTCCTCCTCCTCCTCCTCCTCCTCCTCCTCCTCCTCCTCCTCTAACCCCACTCTTCATCCTCGTCCTCCTCCTCCTCATCCTCCTCATTATCCTCCTCCTCCTCCTCGACCCCTCGACCACTCCTCCTCAGCCGACCGATCCTCCTGCGCTCTTCTCTTTTCCCCGGGAAGGCCCGCCCTAAAAGCGGGGGCGCCGGCGGGGGGCGGAGGCGGGCGCCGCAGGGCGGAGGGGGCCGAGGGGGTCGGGCGCAGGCCGCGAGGGCGGAGGGGCGGCGGGTGCTGCCAGAGGTTGCCCTCTCAGCCCAAGTCGGGAAGGGGGGGCGAAGGGGGGGGGGCTGGGCAGAGGAACAAGAAACTGCATTCACGTAATACGGCGGGTCCTTGTCGTGCCGACTTCGGCGTTGGTTCCCGACACCGCGGGGATCGCTTACCCGTAGGCGATCAGCCTTTTCAGAGACGCCTGACCTTTCAGCGATGGTCCGATTCTGGGCCGCGGGCGGCGTTCAGCCCTAAACGCCCGCGCTTGGGTCGCCGCTGGTTGACACGACCTGAACCTACCGTACACTTTTGGAGATCCGCGCGGAGTTCTTGGGTCGGCGCTGAAGTCTCCCCCCCTCCCTGTCGCGCGGAGCGCGCCAGTGGGGCTCCAGCTCCTATCTAGAGAATCCCTGCAGAACTCTGGCAGTTCATGTTTATGCAATCAGCTCCTTCTTCGAATCAAGGGTGCGTCAGCGATCCTCATCTGAAGCGGCGTGAAATGAACTTTGCGCCGTCGGGGACGCCCGTGACGTGCCACCGTGCGGGGGAAGAGTTCATACCTTGACGTGCCACCGTCAGGGTGTAAACTCTCCAGCCGCCCTGGGGCGGGCGGCCCCCATCGCTGAGCACATACAGCTTCCACCGTTCTTCGCCCGCTGAGATCCGGCCGCAGGCAGCCGGCTGTCCCAGCGCCAGGAGCGGTCATGCATCGGGGAGTGCGCCCAGCGGCGGGGCCGAAACCAGCTGCGCGCGGCAAATGTGCCTCATCCCTCTCCCGTACACCCCCTTTCGCCACCACGGCCAACCCCGCCGCGGCCGCGCGAGTGACCGCCTCACGCATCGCTGGCCTTGTCGGGCAGCCTGACGAGCCCGTCCGACTTGCTCAGGTACGCCTGGGGCGGGGACCGCGGGCGTGTCCTTCCCTTGGGGCGGGGAGATGCCACTCTCCCACTCGTCCCTACCCATCGGTCGGAAAAAGCTGGTAGAAACATGAAGTAGGAATCATTGAACGGATACTGGGTGTTCGCCCGCCCCCTACAGCAAGGGTAACCACTCGATGATTGAAGTGGAAAGACACCAACATTAGACTAGAAGATGGGGTCCCAAAACATCACTTTACAACGACCCATGGACACCCTCTACGCTTTACATTCCCTCCCCGCCACCCCTGCAACACCAATATCCATCCCTCCCCTGACTGTCCAAAGGCGGTCCTCAATCGCAGGTCGAACGGATCGGTTGCACAATCGAATCGAATCCCACCGTTCGAGGCGTCGAGTAGTCCGCCCACAGGGCCACGCGTCCGAGTCGGTCGGTGCCGCGCATCATCGAACTCGATCGAATCGTGGACAGCATTGCTTTCCGCGCTCCTTCCTTCTCGCCGTCCCCCGCTTCTTATCGTATTCACCTCCTCCTCCTCCTCCTCATCGTCCTCCCAATCATCATCATCACCACTACCACCACTACCATCATAATCAGCATCATCATCGGCATCATCAACATCACCACCACCATCAGCATCAGCATCAGCATCATCAGCATCATCGTCAGCAACATCATCACCATCAGCATCAGCATCAGCATCAGCATCAGCATCAGCATCAGCATCATCAGCATCAACATCAACATCATCATCATCCTCATCATCATCAGCATCAACATCATCAGCAGCAGCATCTATATCATCAGCATCAACCTCAGCACCATCATCATCATCATCATCATCATCATCATCATCATCATCACCATCAGCAACATCGTCGGGATCATCATCATAATCCGCATGAGCATCAGCATAAGCATTAATATCAACATCATCAGCATCATCATCAGCATCATCAGCATCATCATCACCATCACCATCATCATCATCATCATCATCATCATCATCATCATCATCATCATCATCATCATCCTCGTCCTCCTGATGCCCAGCCACCGCCTTCTCCTGCTCCTCCGTGCGCCTCCATCCTGCCGCCCCTCCCCTCATGTGTCGAGCTCCTCAGAATCACCTCCCGTCCTCCTCGGCGTCTTGCTTCAGACCACGGATCGTCATCGCACTCCTCCTCGGGCCCGGCCCCTCATCCTTTCCCTCATCCTGCCCCTCCCCCTCCTCTGCTCCGAGTCCGACTTTTGTCTGCCAACACTGGCCTCGGGTATGCAGGCCAGCGCCGCGAACTCCACTGGAGAGCGCTCCCTTTGAAGGCCATCAGGTGGTGAGCGTGCGGTGGGACTGGAGGAGAACGACGAGACGAATGAAATACGGGAATAGAGGGCAGGGACGTGGTGAGAGGGGGGAAACAATGAGAGAAGAGGATGGAGGAGGGAGACACAAAGAGAAAAGGCGAGGGCAGAGGTGAGGGAAGAGGGAGAAGAGAGGATGGAGGAGGGACAGGAAGCGAGGGAGTGCGGGACCTTGTCGGACCTGACGGCTGGGGGACAGAAACCAAAACAAAACGGTGGAAGCAATGGTGACCCCGGTCACCGACCTGTCCTAGCAACGCTGCCGCTACCCTGCCAACACATGCGCGGCCCCCCCAAAACTGGCTCGTCCGTGCTGGGAGGCCTGACGATGTGCTGGCACGCTGCCTGCCGATGAGGACCACTCAACCAAAACCCCTCGCCTGGCCCACCAAAAGCGGTGGAAACAGCGGTGAATCCGGCAACCGACCTGTTCAGGCAGCGTTGCCGCTACCCTGCCAGCACATGCACGGCCCCCCCAACAAAAACTGGCCCGTCCGTGCTGGGAGGCCTGACGATGTGCCTGCACGCTGCCTGCCGATGAGGACCACTCAACCAAGCCCTCGCCTGACAGCGACAAGCCGCAACGTCGCCTTGGTAGCCGAAGCGGCGCACACCACCATGGCGAGGCACGGCATGCAGCTGAATTGGAAGCCGGGCAAGTCAGAGGCCCTCATCATGTGGAGGGGTAAGGGCGCACGGGCCGCCAAGGCAGAGGCGATGATCGGCGAGCGCCTTGCCTTGGCCCTGCCTGGAGTCCCAGGCATCGAGTCGCCTGGCCCCCTGGTGGAATGACGCGGTGCGCCATCCCATCCGCTTGCCGCCCGACATGCTATCGCCCTCCCGTGGATGCCTGCCGTGCCAAAACCTGGCGCCACGACTCGGAGGATGGGAAACAGAGGCATTGGGATGCAGCTGGTCGGCCCGTGCCGGGTCCCGAAGGAGGGAGGGCATGCGAGAGAGGAAGGCGATGAGCAAACAGGCGGGCCTCAGAACACGCAGAGGACATGGGAGCAGACTAGCTCCGTCACAGAACCGTGCGGCCCGCGCCCGGTCTCCTCGCCAGTAACTGCGTGAACATACAGAGGTCGGTGCCGAGAAAAGTGGGAGGAAGGCGAGGGCGAGGGAGGGAACGGGTGGAGGAGGGGAGGGAGGGATGGAGGATGGAGGTGGGAGGGAGACAAGGAGGGAGGTGACAGGACACATCCTCTGCCCCACCTCCCGCACCCACCGTGCCGCTTCCCGCTTCCCCTCCTCCCCCTTCCCCCGCACGAGCGGCCCGACCCGACCCCTGCGACCACGTGCTGCCCGGGCAATCGCGTGCCATGTGCCATTCCCCTGGTCCATCCCCATGAGGGGGGCCTTCCAGAAGCCCCTGAATCCCCAGGTGGTAGTCCCCCTGACATCTGACGACGGGAGAAGCACAAGGTGGTCTGTGGAAAGACTATGCTTGCTTGCCCCGTCACGCCCTCAATCCACCAACACTTGAACTCAGTAGGCTCTCAGCCTCTGGCACAACTCTGGCTACGTGTGCACTTATCGGTATTCTGGCTAAGAAGCGCAGAAACGCGCACGTCCGAGGTTGTCGCTGCTGTTCTCGCCCTTCGCTACCTGCGGGCACGGATAATCCAAGCCGATCGCCGCTATGCGTCCTGTCTCTATCCTTTACCTGGTTTTGCTTTGTGGGGCTAGCTCAGGGCGCAGGAGTGGGAGGCTAACCTTCGCGTCCAAATCTTTCACCCTGGCGGCCAACTCTGAAGACGGAGGGATTACGATCGGAGGGTCGACCATCGAGGCTCGAGGTCGATAGGCGGATCGAAGAGCCAGGCAATTGGAAGGGGCAAGGGTCGAGGATCCAGGCTGAGAGGATCGACGACAAAAGTTTGGACCGGTCTGGGCGTTTCCGCACCTTGAAGGCTCCGTGTGTTTTCTCTGAAGGTTCCCCGAACCCCCCCCGCTGGCTGGAAATGGAGGGCAAATTGAGGCATTCGGGTTGGGTTGGGGTGGTTTTGTAGGTGGTGAGGAGGGGGAGGGGGACGAAGAAATTGTCGGATGCCCCCTGGGCCCCTGGAAAGAATCCGTGGGATCTCTGGAAGCTTCCTGGGGCTGTCCTTCCTTCCCTCCCACAAGCCATGACGGGCCTGCCTCGATCAACCGGCCACTAGCGACAGCTCGAATCTTACGGAGCCTCTCCCGAGATATAACGGCGGTACTCCTCCGCTTCGTCATCCACCGCCCTGCTCATGCCTCGCCTGTTGCTCCCCCTTCGGAGGCTACATAGCTGTTGAGGCCACAGTCGGCAGAAAATTGCGCCAGAGTCGCGCTCCCCATGATACACTTCCAATATAGGCCACCGAGCCCCAAGGCTCATGCAGCCCTGAGAACTAGGAAACCCTGGACCCCCCGATTTCCCAGGCGCTCCTGGGCGCTACCCCGCGCATGCGGGGCGTTTCGCGTGGGCCTCCAGGACGGCAGCCCCGCCCAGGAGGGCCCCCTAAACCGGCCTGGATGGTCAAGAGAGCCCCGAGATGCCAAAATCATTGCCCAAGAAGACCCCAAAACGGCCTAAGATGGCCTCAAGACGGCCCAAGATGCTCCCAAGACGGCCCAATAGGGCCCCAAGAAGGGCCTAAGAGAGGCTCCAGAGGGAGAATATGAACCGAGTTTTCGAGCCCTTGCCCCAAGATGGCTGCCAGCAAGCCCCAAAGAGGCCACGCACGAGCTTCAGGAGGCCCCCAAGGGGCCCAAATCCAGCACCTAAATCACACCAACACCGAATCCGAGAGGCCTGCGAGAGGTCTCCAGAGGATCCTCACAGCACACCATGTTCGCGCTCGCGCGGTTACAACCCATCGTAAGCTCAACAAATTTGCGTCCCCGAGGCCACTCGCCCTTGTAAACTGCTGCGCGTTGGCGCTCCCGAGGCCACTCTCCACCAGAACTTCCACCATGGCCGCGCTCCTAAAACCACAGCCATTCGTCGTAAGGTACACCAAGTTTCTCGCTCCCGAGGCCAGAATTCTTGGTGGATTGCAACAAATGTGTGTTCCCGAAAATACAATCCGGTGCACATTGCTACGCGTTGGCGCTCCCAAGGCTGCAATCGCCAGCAACTTGCGCCAGGTCTGCGCTCCCGAAATCAAAGCCCACTGTTGTTTACTACACGTTGGTGCTCCCGAGGCCACGAGCTTAGCCCACGGAGGCTGCCCGAGAGCACCCCCCCCTCTCCAGATCAGAAATATTGTCATTTCCTGCGTTGGTATACGCGTTCGGGGGGGTGCGTTTCGGCATCCTCGTCCTTTCCTGAACGTTCGGCTCGGGCCTCGAGGCCAAGAATCCGACGAATCCTTGTAAATAGCTGGGGGTGCGCGCTCTCGAGGCCTCTCATAGATTGCAATCGAAGCGCGCTCCCGAGGCCACCGCCCCTCATCAATTGTTACAGACGCGGGCAGCCAGCCAGCAAACGGCCCAGATCAGCTGCCAACTCCCAAGTTAGACAACCGGCCTGTCAGCCGAGCTGACAGCCACCCTACGGACAAGATAACCAGCCGACCTGCCTGCCAAGCGTGGCCACGCAGGCAACCGGATGGGGGCCAACGGCCGAGGGCCAACCCATGCAGACAAACAGTGACGACGACGAGCGCAGGGACACGGATGATGCGCGAAGTGGACGACGGCGTTGGCCTTGGCCCCCGGAGGCCTCACTGGGCCCCTCGAGGGCCAGACACGGCAGAACCAAAACGCTTGTCCCCAACGCTCCAGTGTGAAAATGTCGGTGGGTTTCTGGCATGCGCCAGCTGGCCTTGCTTGGGTTCCTTGGTCTTTTCTGCTGTCCTCGGGTTCCCGGGTCTTGGTGTCTTGGGTTTGGCTCCTTGCTGCCTCGCCACGCATTGCAGAGCAATGCAAACCAATGCCAGGCAATGCTGAGCAATGCCACGCAGCCCACGCAAAGTCGAACATGATGCCAAGCAATCTGCCAAACAATGCGCCTGTGCATTAGGAACCGTTCTTTTGGGATCGCGCTGGGTTCATTTTGAATCCGCAGAGCCGCGCCCGACCTCATCTCGCTCCTCCCTCTCCGCCTGCCCCCGCAGCACCCCTCGCTGCTGAGGGAGCCCCGCCTACAGCTTCAGCCAAACCGCCCGCAAGGCGGCACCGTCCCCAATGCCCATGTGGGCCACCTCCTCGCACGTTTCGGGGCCCCCTGGGGCAGCTCCAACAGCCGCCCGCATGGCAGCACCGCCCCCCGCTTCGGCACACCCTTCAAACGTTTGGTGTCCGTGCGGAAGCTCCACCTACGGCTTCAGTCCAATCGCCGGCATGGCGGCACCGCCGCCACGTCGTCATACTCCTCACACAGATCGTGCCCCTTTGAACGCGCTCTAGTGTGGCTTCAGTCTAGCCGCCCGCATGGCAGCACCGCTGCCATTTCGGCACATCCTTCGCTCGTCTGGTGCTCGTCCATGGGCTCCACCTACGGCCTCAATTCAAATGCCCGCAACGCCAAAAATTCGGCACGCTCGTCACACGCTTCGGGCCCCTGAGCCAACTCCACCTACGGCCTCCGTCCAACCGCCCGCATCGCGGCACCGCCTCCATGTCGGCACTGTCCTCACACGTTTCGTGCCCTTGGGAACCCACGGTGTCAGTGGGCACCACCGACATTGCGGCACAGCCCCCATGCCGGCACGCCCTGCAAAAGATCGGCGTTCATTCGGAAGCTCAACTTACGGCCTGCGTGCACCGCCCGCATGGCGGCACCGCCCCTAATGCGGCACACGCGTGGCACGACTCGCCCCACCAAGGAGCTCCGCGCGCGGCATTCGCGCGCACCGCCCGCATTGCGGCGCCGCCAACATGTCGGCACACACTTCTCACACGTCGAATCCCTGCTCCACCTCCGGCCTCCGTGGGCACCGCCCGCATGGCTGCGCAGTCCCCATTTCGGCACACGGGGACCCCGCGCAATAGTCGCGCGTGCATCCGCTCATCATGGCGCGTCCCAAGTAGAGCGTGTCCCACGACGGTCTGCACTCTCTGGGGCTCATCCGTGCAGACCCCGCACGGCCGCAGGGCCGGTCCTGCACAGGACACGGGAGGAAAATAGCATGCACAAATTTCCGGAGGCACGCAGCCACACACACACACCCACACAACAACACGCACCACACCACAACACAACACAACACAACACAGCCAACAGCACAGCACACACACACAACACCAAACAACACACAACACCAGACGACACCACAACATACCCACAAACACGCGCGCGTGAATGCCATCACTCAGACGCCGTCCATCTGCACGCCGGACGGCCGCGCTTCCTGTAAGCTACTTGCCCAGGCACAATTGGCCGGAGTGACCTATGATATGCGCGAGAGTGATGCTTGCCGGTCGATTTGGGACCTTGTCAATGAGTCTTCACCCTTGCTTGCCGCGCGCATGGCTCCAGACCGCCGCGCGAGTGCTGTCCCGCGCAGAATCCAATCGTTGTTTCATGCGACGTCCTGTAACATTCCATTCCTCCTCGCCGTGTCTCACCCTGCCCACAATGCGTCTCATCATCCTCCGCTGTGTTCCACATCTAGTATCTCCAACTGCGATGCTGCAAACGGAACTGTTGATGGGCTATATAAGACTGTTGGGCTGACGACAGCGTCGAACAATCGAAGGCGCAATGTGGCCGGAATCTTGTGGTTGAGCAATGTGTGGCGCAGCTCATGAACACGCATCCAAACACGCGACAGACGATGATAAATATTTCCCCGCTCCCTCGAAGTAAGATCTCTCAACGAAGATTGTCCAATGCGCTCGTGGGAAGAAACTGCCTTGGCGACTTCCGCGAACATGCCCGCGATGTCCACGAGCAAAGATGTTGGTCCAGAGGGCACTGCGGCATCCGTCGTCAGAAGCTTCGTTTTGGATCCATGTGCCACAAGGCCAGCATTGGCAAACTCCTCCACAGGCACCGCAGTCACGTCCTCGACCTCGCACAAAGACTTCGCAAACAATAACTTCGTCCACGAAACGGACGTTCGTCAGCCGGTCAGCAGCGTCGCTGGAAAGTTCCACCGGCGCACGACTACTTCGGTTGCTGCGTTGAACAAAAGAAGGCTTAATATGTCCCCCTGTCTGACTCCGCGGCAGATCGCAAACGCGGTGCCGTCGACAATGCCCACCTGGTCCGAATGTTTGAACTTCAGCAGGACAATGTACCTGTCCGGCAATCCGAGTTCCGTCAGCGAGCCCAGCAAAGCATTATGCTCGAGCGCGTCGAAAGCCTCGCGCAAGTCCACGCATAGCTTCCAAAGCGGAAAATGCCACTCCAGAGATGCCCCGGTCATGCATTCTAGGGCCATCAATGCCTCGTCGACTCCGCAAGCTGTCCGGAGACCCATTTGCGAACCTGAGATTTGCGGGCCCAGATAAGGACGGGTGCGCATGTGATCCATCTTGGCGAACACTTGATAAACGACGTCGAGGATGGCTACCGGCCGCCAATTCTGCGCGCCCCTCAGGCCTCCACTCTTCGGCAACATCACAATGATAAGCTCGCTCCAGTCTCGAGGGAAACGGCCGCCCTGTAGCACGTCGCTGCAATTCCGCAACAAGACGTGCTTAATGGCGTTGCCACCTTGCGCCAGCATCCCCAGAACCGCGCCGCGCTTGTCAGCGCACTTACCCTGGGAGAGAACTTTCAATGCGTTCACTGGCTCGCCCACTGCACATAGAACTATCTCTCGCAGCAGCATCGCGCCCCCCCCCCCCCCCCCCCCCCCCCCCCCCCCCAAGACCGGTCTGAAGCATGCGTTCCCCATAGCATTCTTGCAGCGTCTTCCGTTTTGCAGCGTCTTCCGCGGCTTCGACGTCTTGTTTTGCCTGGGTTCGGCGGCTATTATGCGATGCTGGTGGAGGTCCCCGAACATCGTGAGCTGCTCTTGCAGCCGCTGTGTCTGCCAGCGTCTCAAAGCTTGCCTCGTCTTCTTGGCTATTTCCTTCGGCAATGAAGTGCGCCCCCTCGCGGCCCGCGCCACGTCTCCGTCGTTTCCTCGAGTCTTCGAGCTCTGTTGCGCCCCGCTTCCAGTCTTGAAGTTGGGCCCCGACTGCGCCGGAAGCGCGCGCGACAGTTCTCATGGCGTCCTGCAGTTCATGCCAAGACAAATCCCCACCTTCATCCAAGAGGATTTCCGACTCCTCTTAATAGCTCGGAAAACCCGCCCATTTCGTCGACGATCAATTTTTCCGCCCGCTGGCGCCTACAAGAGGCGCAAGAAAAGCGGCGCAGACGGCGCGATGACCAGATGCACAATCGAACTCGTTCGCGGCTGCCGCGCCAGAAAAGCTCAGCGAGGAGGAACAAAATATGCAATCGATATTACGTTTATGACCCAAGGTGCTTTTAAATGTCCACGGAGGCCCCAAATCCACATCGCCCCCAGGTCGTTGTCCGATGCGAAGTTGGACAGCAGGTCTCCACGAACGCCACGATGCAGCATAATATTAGAATCACAGATCAGAAGCACGTGCCGCTTCGGCGAATTTGGTTCCGCCATCAGAATTCGAAGTCCGGCAAAGAAACTGTCCAAATCAGCCCGCGTGGTGGAGCATAGACGCAGATCACCCGGAAGTATTGTCCATTGTAATCAATGTCTACCAACAGATGCATGCCAGACAACTTACGGATATGAATGAATATGTCAGTAAGGCGCGAATTCAAAAGGATAGATACACTTGGGTCTCTCACTTGATCACTTGCGCTCGATATTCGACGGTGCCCTCCTGCCAAACATGTCATCGCCATCAGCAGCCCGTGTCTCACTGAAACCGACGATGTCCCCGTAGATGCCGTTCAAATCGGCAAGCAAAATCAAAAGTCTTGTCGGAGAATTGATTCTTGCATTCTTGCAGAACACCTTCAAAAACTGCAGATGAATTCTGCGCGAGACCGGTGGTGAAACGTGTAGCTGCGCGGGGTGACCCCTAGTGCCCTGGCTCCCCCTTGCCCACTCCCTTTCCGAAGATCCGGCAAGTCCGTCCACTCTGCCTCCTGGAACTGCTCCTCCCAGCCCGGCTCGAGGTAGAGGCGCATATCGTCGTTCTCGGTGCCTCACCTTCATCACGAGGCCGCCGGCTAACTTCAAGGTGTTCGTTTCGGGGTCCGCCCAGAGAGCAGACTTGTTAGATCCCCATTTCACAAGGTAGCGCTTCGCAGCAAAGATGATCAAGTTAGGGATGCGTGCCTTCAGCGGCAAGTCCAACTTGGCCCACATCGCATCCCGCTGCTATTCCAGCTGTTGCCCAATACTTTTGGATACAACAATTTCACGTTCAACGTTGGACGCAAACCTTGCGAACAATCTGCCGGTGAAGTCGCGTTTGACAAACGTCTCGGGCGGCACTGGCGCTCGATGTACTTGAGCTGCCGCGTCACCCAATATTCTGCGTCATCTTGAAAGACTGCCCATTTCGAACCTCCCATAACCGCCACTGTGGCGTTTTCTTCAGATGTTGCTCAAAATTTGCGAACTCATCTTCTGGTTTCTCTCTGTCTCATATGAAGCACTCCTCTGCGAAGGGGTCAATGAACCATCCCTAGTACCGGACTGCTCCAAAGCATCGATACGACAGGAAAATTGTTGCATGTCGTATTTAATCGGGTCCAGGGCCTCCTGCAACTCTGCTCTGGAAATCCCATGCTCCTTGATAGCTTCGATGTCCCTGTGGATGTGCTGCAAGTACTGCTTGGACATGCCCTCGATCGCGGTCATGCTGATCCCTGCTGCAGCTGCGACTTTCCCCGGAAAAGATGGAAGAGGAAAAGGGGGGAGCAAGTGCACTTGACCTGGAGGTCCTGCTCTTGAAGACCCGCCTGATGTGGGGTCCTTGATGTCTGGTGCTTGGCCATGGCCTGCAACTCCAGCTGCAGTAGATCCTTCAGAACCTTCCACCCCGTCCATCTCGTTGAGCGGGCTGTGGGCCCGAAGCTTCTTGTCCTTCGCGTTCGGCGGCGTGTCTATGGCAAGTGTCTGAACATGGCCCTCGAGTAGCTGCCTGACGGGGGTACAGTACAAGGGCGCGCGAGTCTCGCCAACAGCACCTGAAAAAGATATTGACTTGGTAGGTACGTTAAGCAGATCGTGTGTGCAGGATTTTCGAGCTGCGTCCAGTCATGGTAACAAAGTGGCTCCTTGAGCCCACTTGTGCTCTTCACCATGCCCATGTCGGCACCCTTCAGGCGGCTTGCAGTATATGGAGATAACGCCTCGCACTGCGCTGCTCATACGTACACGCGGCTTGGGTTCTCTGGCGGAATCTAACAGATCCCCGTCAACGGCTGCCTAGCACCATGCCGTAGGTACTGCGCGAAGTGTCCTAACTTTCCAGAGTATCCTCGCATTTGAATATTCAAAGTGCATGCTCTTTCAGGGGCCAATCCGCTTGAATGTCTGATGTTTCCCATGTAACTTCCATGACTTTTCAAAGTATGGCCCACTTTCAGGACGGTCCGAGGAACGCCTAGGACGGTCCAAGAGGGCCCCGAGACACCACAAGAGCGTCCCAAGATGTTCCAGGAGGCCCCCAAGAGGCCGCCCCAAAACGACCGTCGGAGCCAGTTCTCCCAGAATGGCCCCCGCCCACCCCCTTGCCTGCAGAAACGCACAGGAAAATCTGAGAGAGGCCTAGAAGCGGCCTCCCAGCGGCTCCTCAGAGGCCACGAGCCCCCAAAGCGCCCCCTCAACGGGCCTCCAAAAGGCCACAAATGGGCACCCCAAGAGACTCCAAAAAGCATCCAAAAGGCCCCTAGCCTGGAAACAGGCGCGGTGGCGGCATGGGCCGAAGGCCAGCAAATATTCAAAACACTTTGATGCGGGGCAACTTCGGGGGGACCAGCTCAGGGGAAGAACATCGACCTGGAGTCGGCGATACATCGCCGATAGATCGGTATTGGGTTTCCAATGGCCAAACCGCACGTTGTTGGGCGAGGTGGGCTGGCGGGCCCCCATCGGCGATCGATGCGCGATTGGGGGCCGACGTATCTCCCTCTGATCGGGGGCGTCCAAAGAGGAGGGCGTCCAAGAGGGGGGGACGCAAATCATGGCCCGAGGCGTGTGGGGGGGGCTTCGAGACGCATTGAAACAAGAAAGGCGCCATGCAACATGGGGAGATATCAGGACCCCCGCCATGGACATCCTCCCCCCCGAGTCATCTCCGAGCTGAGCCCCCCCCACCCCCTAACGTTGCTCCTGAAAGTAGGCGGACGCGTGGGGTTCGGGGGTCCTCTGATCCGGGTCATCCAGACCCAAGTCAGTCAGGCCTTGCGGAATCCTGCAAGATCCTGCACCCACACCCGGGTCGATGCGGAGGATCCTGCAAACTCCTGCAGGCTCCTGCACCCGAGCCCGGGTCAGTGCGACCCTGGCCCTGCAGGATCCTGCAAGGTCGGGCGCTCTGGCTGACCCCCGCTTGCACTGGCCCCCGTCTCAAGGCTCCCGAGGGGTGCACGTTCGCGTCCATCCGCCGGCCGCGGGGGGGCCAGCGACGGCACCGCGGAGGCGGCGACGGCGTCGCGGGCAGAGCAGCCGGGCGGGTGGGCCCACGTGCTCGCTGCAGTACCTCTGCACCAGCGCGTCGCGCAGCCGCTTCCAGGGCAGCTCGTTGCCAGGCGCGGACTCGCCAGCGGGGGGGCTCGAGGATCGAGGTTCGAGGATCGAAGGGTTTGGGCTTTTCCCCACATCCAACATGGGGTTCTTGTTGACTCTGCCCCTCCCCGCGCAGGGGACCTCATCCCGTCTCTTCCCCATCTATCAATCATCATGGCATCATCACCATAACCATCTTCATTACTATCACCATCTCATCATGATCGTCCACCGTCATCATCACCATCATTCGCCCACCCAACCACAGTCACTCATCACCTACCCACTCATCACCATGCCATGATCATCTCCATCGTCTTTGTCAGTATCGCCAAGCATCGCCATCATCACTCAACATCGCAACCGCAAACCCGTCTGTGAGTGACTAGCGAGGGAGTCTCAAGCTGGAACCCCCTCCCTATGAGGCCCGCACTTCATGTTCGAATTCGAAGCGGGTCATCGAAAAACGCCACCAGACAAATCACTTCAGCACCCCACGGAAGCAACTCGTCAGTGAATCGCCAAGACAGTCTCGGGCGAAAACCCCCTCCCTATGGGGACCGCACTTCATGTTCGAATCCGAGGCGAGTCAGCGGAAAGCTCTACCGGGCAGAGCACTTGCGCACCCCAAGGAAACGCATTGTGAATGAATTGCGTGAAGTATCGAGCGATAGCCCCCTCCCTATCGGGCCCGTGTGTCACGTTCGAATCCGACGCGGGTCACCGAACAACTCAACCAGGCATAGCACATGAGCACTCTAGAGAGGCAAATCGTCAATCAGTATCGAAGAACCCTCGGGCGAAACCTCCCTCAATGTGGGGCCGCGTTCCGCGTTCGAATCCAGGGCGGGCCGTCGGAAAACCCCACCAGGCATGGCAACTCAGCACCTTCAGGAGGCAACTCGTCAGCGAATGGCGAAGACATATGGAATGACAACCCCGTCGCTGGGGGGCCCGCGCGTCATGTTCGAACCCGAAGCGGGTCATCTGAAAAGTCCACCAGGCATAACACTTGAACACCCTAGGAAAGCAACCCGTCAGTGAACAGCGAAGAAGCCTCAACAAACACTCCCTCCGTATGAGGCCCGCGCATCGTGTTCGAATCCGGAGCGGTTCATCGAATAACTCCACCAGGCATACATCGCAGTGCAACACCCTAAACGAAGCAAGCCGTCATTGAATAGCGTGGAAATATCGAGCGGGAGCCCCGTCCCCTCTGGGGCCCGCGTGTCACGTTCGAATTCGAAACGGGCCATCCCAAAACTTTTACCAGGCATCGCATTTGAGCACCCTCAGGATGCATAGTGTGAGCGAGTAGCGCGGAAGTCTCGAGCGGGAGCCCCCTCTCATATGGGCCCCGAGCTTCATGTTCGAATCCAGGGCGGGTCGTCTCAAAACCCTAGCACGTATGGAACTTCGACCGCCCAGAAGAACTCCGTAGGCATGCGAATTGTCAAGACGTATCGAGCGGACCCCCCTCCCTGAGGGCCCCGCGCTTCATGCTCGAAGCGGGTCATCGGAAAACCATGATAGTCATAGCACTTGACCACCCCAAGGAGCCTCGTCTGTGAATGAACGCATTGTGAGGAAGTCTCGAGCGGGAACCCCCTCTCTATGGGCCCCGCGCTTTCATCTTCGAATCCGAGGCGGGACGTCAGCCTACGACAGCAGGCGTAGCACTTGAGCAGTCGAGAGAGCCCCGTCTGTGGTCAAGTTGTGAAGAAGTCTCGAGCAGGAACCCCCCTCCCCACGGGCCCCGCGCTCCATGCTCATATCAGAGGCAGGTCATCGGCCCACCATAGCCGGCAGAGCACTTGAGCCCCCAAAGGAGCCTCGTCTGTGAGCGAGTTGCGGGGAAGTCTCGGGCGGGAACGGGGCCCACAGCTCGTGATACGTATCCGAGGCGGCCCTCGGAACCCTGAAACTGTCGTCATTGCTGGCCTCTTCGACCTCGAAAAGGGAAAGAATCCTTCCGCCACGCGCGTACGACACATGCAGATATCCCGGCCGCCCGTGCGAGAATTCCTGGAGTACGGGCCGCCGGCGTCCTTGCGGGAGGCGCTCAGAAAGTTCAACATGACAGCCGTGAGTTCCAGGGCTGAAGCATAGGCTTCGGGCTGCCTCCCGCCTTTGCGCGGCCGCGAGTAGCTCGAGGCCTGCGGGGTTGTCCCCAAGGTTTGCTCCCGCCCCCAATGCCAGCCGCGGCGGCGACGGCGCCAATGAAAATCGGCTTGCGTGCCCCCGCCAGAAGGAAGGAGAGGCGCACGAGGAGAAGCGCGACCCGCAGGGCATCTTGCAGGTCCCACAGGTCCTACACGCCCGCCCCACAGGTCAAGCAGGTCCCCGAGGTCCAACAAGTCCCATAGGCCCCACAGGTCCTATAGGCCGCACGGGGACCACAGGTCCCACAGGTCTCACAGGTACCACAGGCCCTACAGGTCGTACAGGCCACGCAGGTCGCACAGATCCCACAAATCGCACTTGTGCCACATGCCCCGCAAGTCTCAAAGACCCCACGAATCCTATGGGCCCGACAGGTCTCAACGGCCCCACAGGTCGCATCCTGGTATACTGGCAT
Organism: Prorocentrum cordatum; assembly: GCA_963575745.1. Lineage (NCBI taxonomy): Eukaryota > Dinophyceae > Prorocentrales > Prorocentraceae > Prorocentrum > Prorocentrum cordatum. Next base: position 272,726 of record CAUYUJ010014476.1, read on the forward strand.
CCTAGCAGTGTTAACCTCGCTCGTCGTCGATGATGGCGACTCTCACGCGCAGTAAGAAGACTCTCATGCGGGATTTCTCCGTCGGAATCATGTTTGTCCTGTCCGAGCCCCTGCCTGGCTTCTCGTCGCCACGGCTGGATTCCCACCGAAATTCTGGTCAGAATGCACCCCAAGAGAGGCCCAGGATCGATCTTCGAGACTGGAGGCCGCCCAGACGGGTCTGGAGCAGGTGGGGTCGGACGATCGGGCTGCATCGCCGACGTATCGGAGGTGCATCGGTGACGCATCGGGAGGAGGAAGAGGAGGAGGAGGAGGAAGAGGAGGAGGAGCGAGGAGAGACGAGAGACGAGAGAGGAGAAGGAGGAGGAGGAGGAGGAGGATCGCGCCGCGCCACAGACGCCATGGCGATGCGGCGCGATCCGCCGCCTCGATCTGCCATGGCCCCGTGCGGGCGGCCTGGTGGCGGCGGGCCCTCTCAGGGGAAAGCGAGGGGCAAGGGCGGCCGGCGGCGGGGGAAGCAAGGGCGGGCAGGGCAGACAGAGCTCGGCGAGGCCCCAGACCACCGACGAGTCGATCTTGTGCCAGTGAGTGGCAACGTGAAGGGAGGGACTGGCTCGGGGGGGGGATGTCGTCATGGAATCGGCGATAGGCCCCCGATAGCGAAATCGCACGCTCCCGGGCGGAGTGGGTTATCGGGCCCCCATCGGCGATCGGTGGGCGACGATGCATGCCCCCCTGAGCATCTCCCTACCTTACGTTTCCCCTTTCGTCTGGACCTTGGACTCTCGATCCACTGCCCGAGACCGTCCTGCTCGCATAATTCCTTATGAGTACGGGCGGTGCCAGAGCCACCGCAGTGGCCGGCTATATCAACGCAGGCCTGTCTGCGAGTAGAAGGGCCTGTGAGACGGTGAGAAGGCTGACGAAGCAATCCAGGGATCCACCACAATAGACCTGCTTGTGCTGCTGGCGCGAAATGTGCAAATTAAAGAAGGCATTCAAATTTGCCTCAATCCGCGATCTGGTGAGGTAGAGTCTGGCCGCCCCAACCCTGGCGGTGCCTCCTAGGACTCAAGATCCGTATGGGAATGCGAAACGGATACGACACTGCACCCACCCACGGGTGCACGGGCGAAGTAAAGGGAAAGGGAAACGGAGATGGGGAAAGATGGACACGGATGTGGGGTGAGGGAATTAGAATTACAAATGCGAAACCGTGTGCACTCTGCTGGCACCATGATAGCGCCAGAGCAGAGCAACCTGCAAGTATGTTATACAATAGCCTGTGACCACAAACATATCAAACATATGCGCACCAACACGGACACTGGAATTCATCGACAACCAACGCGTAACGCAATATGCCTCTGAGCAGAACAGGTTTCCCGTGAGTGCATCAGTAGCCTGCGAGCACCTCAAGGCGGCTGTGCGAACCAAAATACGCTGCGCTGGTGATAGCCAGGTGGCGAGGGAAGTCGGACCCTGTCAGGAACACAATAGTCTGCGATCGCCACACATGCGCGCAACAACATGCCAGAGCCTGCAAGTGCCGGGAAAGCATTCGAGAGAGGAGGAGGAGGTGGAGGAAGAGGAAGAGGAGGAAAAGGAGGAGGACTACGACGACGATTAGGACGATGAGGCACATGCGGACGAAGAGTAGGAGTAGGAGTAGGAGTAGGAGGAGCAGGAGGAGGGCGAGGACGACGAGGGCGATGACAAGGCTGACGAGGATAACGACGAGGGCGACGCGGACGACGGTGCCAACGATGACGAGCATGAGAGAGCAGGAAGAGGACGACGACGAAGTGAGGAAACGCAGATGGAGCAGGAGAAGAGGGAGGAGGTAAAGGGGCCTCTTGGGAGCCACACATGGCCACGTTTGCAAGAAGGAGCTGGCACAGCCAGCCGCGGGCTGGACTCTCCAGATTTCGGGGGCCCGGGGACAGCGGCGGCGGCGTCGCCCGCCGCGGCAGGCGGCCGTCGCAGCAGGCGGCCGCCGCAGCCAGGGCAGAAGCCGCGCAGGCGAGCACCACAATGTGCCCGCGACCACCAGACGGTGAGGGAGGCAGGACCCTGCCAATGCCACAAAACAGCGTGCGAGCTCCGCCCGTGTGCGCAACAGCATGACAGACCGTACAAGTGTTTTCTCCCCTCTAATCGACACGTGCGATGATGATGAACATTGCCAGCCTCCACGCTGAGGGAAAGAGGCCTCCACAATGCTACGCACCAGCCACGAAGAAACATGACAAACACGCGGGTAAGGGAGAGGATGCCAGACCCCGCAAGTGCCACACTAGCCTGAGCGCCGCAGCGTGTCTGCGAACCTGGGCAATGAACCTTCGAACACCACAATCGCCTACGAACGCCACAACTATCTGCCAATCAGTCGCTACGCAAACAGCCAACCGCCCGCGAGCGCCACCAGCAACCTGCGACCACCACGCAGGAGCCTCGGCCGCGCCCTGCTGCGAGGCTGCCGTGTATCGTCAAAACCCATAGAACCCATAGTCTGGAGGCAAGGCAGGGATGCAAGACCCTCGGACGTCCAATCGACCCTGTAGAGCTCGTTGGACGTCAACTTGTGCTCAGGGTGGACAGAAAAACATGGATATACAAGGGTAGACTTGATGAAGCACCGCATTTACACTATGGAGTTTGACTGTACGCGGGCCCTGCGGCAATGCTTGGGGCGTTGCACCAGGGGGGGGCAGGGTCAACGATGGGGGGAGAACCTGATGAACGGAGGGTTGTGGGAACATCTAGATTGAACCAGCGACACCTCGCCGACAGGTCGGCGACGGGCCTCTGACAGCGAATCGGCACGCTCCTGGACGGGGTGGGCCAACGGTCCCACATCGGCCATAATGCGATGTGGGACTCTCGACGACGACGGGAAGAAGCATGAGCGAGGAACTGACACGGCGAGCACCAGAAACCCTGAACCGAAACAAACATGCAATCAACTGGGGGTTCATTGCTTGCTTCCGCCGAATCCGCCGGCCTTCCGCCGAGGAAGGAGTACCGCCTCACTGGGGGTTTGAGAACCTGCGGCCCAGGTTGCAGCCTGGAGGCCACGAGTGTAAGCATTGCGCCAGACAGCGCGCGAACAGGGTGACACATGAGGCAGTTGGCGCCGAAAATGTCTATATCCTACGATCCTCGAAGGCGAGGCTTTCTGGTACGCCTCCAGTAGCGGCACCCCCGTGGGGTGGGGGGCGCCTGAAGCTCCTCGTCGAGGGCCCGCTTCCAACCTCGCCACGCCGACGCGCCGGCGCCGGCGGCCTCCGCCGGGGCGAGCGCGTCGCTGTCGCTGCCGCTGGGGAAAACAAAATATACCGATACCGCTGCTTCCCGGGACCTTTGCTGGGGTGCGTTCTGACCAGAATTTGAAGGCGAACCCGGCCGTGGTGACAAGGGCCTCCCAAGGGGTCCCCAACAAAAACGAAAACGAGGTAAGGGTGGCGGAATCGGAACCTCGTCTTCCCCCGAAGAGTGGGCGTCGTTGGCGTCGTCGTCGTCTCGGCAGGTCAGCTTGGAGTAGAAGCGGGTCCAAATTTGTGTTCGCCGCGATCGGGTTCCTGGGCCCGCTCTCGGGAACAAGGGCCGCGAATGAACGAGACGGGAGGAAGGGCAAGGCCCCAGAGGGTCGAGGCCAGGACCCGTTTCCTTCATGCCCGTCTTGGCCGTCGCCGTAGTCCTTGGTGGCACTGGTAGGCTTCGCCAGGCGCAGCTCCCCCCCGTGTTCCTCATCCTCTTTCTGCTCATCGTTGCACTGGTCCTGCTCCTCCTGGTCCATCCTTCTTTTTGTGTCCACCTCGTGCAGGTCCTCTCTGCATCGCACAAATGCCTGCCCCACGCGCCGCGGGAGGGCAGAGGGACACCGAGGCCCGCTCCGCGGCCCAGGGGAGAGTCGCTCCCAAGACATGGGGCGCGGCGTCCCGATCGTCGCCTTGATGCGCGTCGCAGCGACGCCCGAGACGCAAGGGGCGCGAAGAACCCGACGCTAGAACGTGGCCCTGGTGGCTCGGGCGGCGCCTGCCCCAGAGGCGCACCACCTCCCGCTGTGCGCGCCTGCAGGGGCGAGGCATGGGACGATGCCACGCGGACCTCCCGCGCGGAGGACGCCCCAATACGCTGCGGCCCGATGCGCAGCTGGGACTTATGAGTCGGATGAAGAGTCGCTGCTGGAAGACTCGTCCAAATGCGCCTGCGAGCAACGAATGCATTACGAACCGCCTTAATGCGGAACGCGTCGCGCCTTCAGTACGGCGCCGGACTCAAGGTCCTGAGAATAAATCTATTGAAAGAGCGCTGGCGAACGCCGCTGCCCGGCTTTTAGAATCGCCCCCAAGCGACCGCCACTTTCAAGCATGTCCCACGCGCGCCCCGCGGGCGCAGCGCGCGAATGGGCGCGGTGCCCGAGCCTGCGCATGGCCGCGGCGCAGGTCGCGAGACCGATGCAGCTGTGCCTCGGGGACAGACATCATGGTCAGTATCCTCCGCAGGGACCACAGCGCCCTGCGAGGCGTGGAGCTCGGGAATTATTGATGCCCCCGGGCACGCGACGCCGCAATCTTTCCGACCACGTGCACGGGGCAAGTTTCTGGGCGCTTTGCGCGCCAGCAGCCGCGGACCAACTCGGCGCCCGACGGCGGATTCGTTCTGCTGGCCAGTCGCAACCGCAGTTCGTCCCTTGCGACATACAGGCAGGACCCCACTCCGCCCGCGGGCTCGTTCGCTTCCCGCGCGCATGGGATTGCCTCCGATGGGGCGCACAGCAGGAAACATGCGCCATTAAGCACAATACTTGCGTCTCTCTCAGTTCAGCGTCGCGCCAAGCCAACTTCAGCATGCGCGCGACTATGCCGTGCCGAATATACATCTTCTTGCGCGGGGCGAACAGCCGTCGCTTCCTGCGCGCGCCGACAGACCGCGCGACCTGGGCGCGACCGCCCCGCCCGCCCCGCGACCGCCTGATAGCGGTGCGAGCCCGCGCCAGGTCGGGCGTCTTGAACAATGCCGTATCCGCGCGGCAGAGCATGCGCACTGCGCGCACGAAGCTCAGATAATTCGCGAACGTCCCGCTGCGCCGAAAGGGCGATGCCCGTGCGAAAAGAGAATCGAGGGCGGGCGGGATCTGGGCACCGCCAAGGCCCAGGGAGCCCTGGCAGAATCCGTTCCAACACCGCACCCCGCGCCGCAAGCTTGCAATTGACCGGGGGGATGATCCCAGCAGCGACCGCGCGCGCTCCCGCTCGACCCAGTTGGCGCGCGCCGCTGGCGCGCGCAATTGGCACCGCAGCGACGCTGTAGCGGCGCGCGGACCCTTGCCTGGGCACAGCGCCGCCGGCGCGGTGACATCCCCCTCGCCGGCTGTCCCCGCGGTGGCGGCGACCTCGATTGCATCCAAAATGCCGAATGATGCTGGCGACAGCGGCCGCGACTCACCTCGCACTGGGCTGAGAGACCTTCGCGGCGCCGCCGCAGGTCGCTTCCGTGGCGCGCGCCTGCGAAGCAGCGATGCCCGCGACGATTGGCAGGCCCCGGGAGAAATTCACCTGCGGCCCGAGCCATGCCCAAGAGGGCGCCCCTGGCCACTCAAGTCGACCGCGCAAGCCCCGACCAAGTCCTCGATGGCCCGCAAACGTTTGGCGGGCAGGATCGCCGCAGCCAGCGCGATGCCCCTCGCTTCACGAGCCGGGGCCGGCGATTGAAAACACTCAATGTGGTGACGCCACTGCGCGAGCCTCGCTCATGGGAGCGATGCGCCGCTGCGCTCGCGATGCGCCCAAGACGCCGCCGGGCTGAGCTGGCCAGTCGCGGCCGCCGCCAGTGCGCGCCCGTGCAAAGCGCAAACGTGACTTTCGCGGCGGCGCTACTTCGCGCGACCGCGGCGCCTGCTCCACGCTGCCTTCCACGGCGGCAGATTCGCCAACGTCTGGGGCTTCCCCTCTTGGCCGTTGGCCTCGATGGCACTGGCCGGATCGAGGAGGCCCTTCCGCGATAGCGACGCGCTGCGCGAGTTGGATCGGGAGACCAGCGCGCCTTGGAGAGATTCTTCTACATGTCCTCTTCTAGGGCGACCTCTTCGGGGGCAACGAATTCAGGGGGCCACTTCTTTAAATCGACCGGCGCAAACGGCGAAGCTACGCCGACCTTCTTGAGCTTGGCCGCCTCTGCAGTCAGTTCATCCGCGCGATGCGAACTGCGCGCGACGCGACGCCGAAACTGCGCCACGCGCGCGGGCGAGCGCGAGCGCCTGGGCCAAAATTCCGCGGGCAATCCTTTCATGCCGATGTCAAACACCATGCTGGCAAACTCGAAGTGCGTCGCCTGCGCGGCGGCGAAAACGCCGCGCGCACGCCCCCAGCGGGCGCGGCACCTCGCCTGGCTTCTTGCCCGGAAGTAACGCTTTAAGCACCGCCCCTGGGTCAGCGACCCCGGGCTTCGCCGCGCTTTCCTCGGCAGCGGCGGCGAGAACCCTGCGCGCGTGGGCCTTGCGTCCAGCATCGAGTCCATTCTCTTCCGTGGAGAACGCGAATTCCTCGACGTGGGCGTCCGCGAGCTCGCGCCAATTCCGCGCGCCAGCTGCGCGCAGCGCAGCGGCAATCCTGGCGCTCCAGTCGGGATCGCGACCCTCGGCGCCTTCGACCTTGCAGAGTGCTGCGGTCAACGCCATCTTCGCGGCCTCGTTCGCCAGTGCAATAAAAGAGCCAAGCGGTGCAGCATTCGCGCGCACCCTGGCGCCGCCGCCCGTTGTCGCGCCGACCCCCGCTCTGCAGCGCTTCTGAACGGCGCGCCGGATGACGCGAAGAAGCAACGTGGGCGCTGCACGCGCGCGCCACAGCAACGCGCGCCCAATAACCTGTCGGGCAGGGCAGACCACGCGTGGGCTGCTTTGCACCGTATTAGCCGCTCGTGGGCCGCCGAGCTAAGACCCCTGGGTCCGCTGGCGATGGCAAGCCACTCATGTGCTGCTTTGTTGGCAATGTGGCCACTCATGGGCCGCCGCGCGAAGACCCCTGGGTCTGCGGGCAATGGCAAGCCACGCGTGGGCTGCTTTGATAAGGTTGGCCACTCAGGAGCCGCCGAGCAAATGGCACCCGGGTCTGTCTGAAATCGCAAACCACGCATGGGCTGCACAGTGAACGATTGGCCACGCATGGGCCGCCAAGCAAGGACCCCCGGGCCAGCTGGCAAAAACAAGCCACGTTTGGGCTGCACTGCAGACGATGGACGCGGCGTCGCATGGGCGGCGTGCGCGCCACGAGCCCCGCGTGGCCCCCTCCCCAGAGAAGCGAACCCACGGCGCGCACAGCCGCGCGCACGGACGGGCCCCACGATGCCGCCCCAACGCCACCCGACCACGATGCGGTGGCCCAGCGCGGCGGGGCACGTGCCCGCCAGGTCCCACAGCCTTGGCCAACAGGCCAGCGGCCGCACATGGGCGGACCGCGGACAAGAGAGCGCAAGGAAGCAGAAGCGGCAGCCGCACAGGCAGAGCAGCACCAGCATCCCTGCCCCACCCACGGCCCCGCACCCCGACCCTCCCCCCGCCAAAAGGACGAGGAGAGGGCAGGGGAGCGGGGCAGACGCAGGGGCAGCATTCATACCAACCCACAGAAACTGCGACAGTGCGAGCACTGTCCCCGAATTTGTGGGCTCATTTCTCCCTCCTTCTCCTCCCTCTCTCCCCCCCGCCCTCTCGTCCTCTCTGTCTCCCCCTCATCTCTCTTCCGCCTCCACCTTCTGCTCCGCCTCCTCCGGCCCGCTGCGCCATTTCATTGATGGAGGCGTCCCGCCTACGTGACGCCGTACCAGCTCAAAGTTACAGCCAACCAGGCCACGTGTATAAGTCGTGTCTCCCGCCGCTTGTGCCCTTTTCACGGACGGCCCCCTGTGCAATGTATAAATGGTCCCAAGACCCTCCCCCCCCCTTCCGCCCCTGCGGGCCCTATCCTCCTCCTCCTCATCCTCCTCCTCCTCCTCCTCCTCCTCCTCTTTCTCCTCCTCCGCCCTCCTCGCAGTCCGCTGCATCCTATGCATCCGCCTCCTCACCTCATCCTCCCCATTTCATTTGTCGATTTTCTTTTTCCTCCTGCCTCCTGCCTCCTGCCTCCTGCCGCTTCCTCCTCCTTCTCCTCCTCCTCCTCCTGCCTCTTCCTCCTTCTCCTCCTCCTCTTCGTCCTCCTCCTCCCCCCCTTCCGCTCCTCCACCTCTGCGACCGGCAGGCTGCACCTGCGCTCCCCCGAGCCGACCCTTTCTCTGAATGCCGCACTGGTCTGTGAGGGGGGGCCCGTCCTCATCCACGCCCGCCTTCTCCCCATCATTCCCCTCCTCCTCCTCCTTCTTCTCCTGCGCATCCTCCCTGTCCGTTTTCGTCCTCGTCGCCCTCCTCCTCCTCCTCCTCCTCCTCCTCCTCCTCCTCCTCCTCCTCCTCCTCCTGCTCTTCACTCGCATTCTCCTCCTCCTCCTCCTCATCCTCCTCTTCCCTTCCTCCCTCCCTCCTTCCATCCCTCCCTCCACCTTCTCGTCTTCTTTTCCGTTTCCCCTTTCCTCCTCCGCTTCATCTTCCTCCTCTCCATTTCCCCTTGCCTTTGCCACGACCCTGCTCCGAATCTTTCCTGCCCCCCAGGAGCCAATCTCTAATCTAGCCACAACATCCGTACACATAGAAACCGCACGTTTGTCTCGCACTGTGTGGCGACAAACACCACTTCCTGGCCTCGGTTACTGGTGCCCCTTGCGAGAATTCGAAACGAAGGAAGGAAGGAAGACAAATACGGGAAAGAAATAAAACCCACATCACTGATGCTGCAATACTCTTCTGTACCAGGTCCCCTCCCGTAAACCAATATACCTATGTGGCACCCAGCACTCAAGCTGGAACAGCGCGGTCCAATGGCCTTGGCAAACATTTGGAAAGCTGGAAGGGTGATGAAGTCATGGCCGCGCCAGAAGCTTGCGACCTGAAGAGGCTAATGTATTCAGAAGCACATAGCACTGCCACAGCAGGTGGCAAGACTGGAATGATGAGAGCCCAATCACCGTGCATCTGCATTTGTCGGGGATGGTGGGCATGGGATCGAAATTTCCGCTGTGCGCTGGCCCACCGTCTTGGCACACACCATACACCTTTCTGGACACCAACCGTCACTTCGCAGTGGCTGTATACACGAATGGTGGGGTTGTCGACAGATTGCCTGTGATTTGTTGCCACGTGCACTGGCTCAACTGGCTCACTCTGCGCGCCCACGGGGGTGTCGCATCTGGCGCGCTTGGCGCACGTGGCGTGCCTGGGCACGCTTAGACATCTGGCTTACCAGGTGCGCGTGGCACATCTCGCACTGGCACGCGTAGCCACAAAACAACCCCAGGACAACGCAGGGACGGGGGGGGGCGGGCGCGGAGGAGGGGGGGAGCAAACTGCACCAGCTGCGCCGAACGATGGTAACATATCGCCCAGCTTCGCCTCGACCGCACAAACGAATTGAACCGAACCTGAAATCCGAATTCCCAGTGGGGATCAGTCCGTCTCACTTCGAGCTCACCCAAAATCTCCAATGTTTGATACTGCTACCGACGCCTGCCACTGGACCGCATATGCCCCCCGCATACGCCCACCAAAGTAGCAAAGGCTGCTACCGACGCCTGCCACAATACCTTTCGCGGAGTCGACCTGACCGCATACACCTTGGTGGCCTTCGGCACATGTCATCCCATTCAATACAAGAAACGCTGCTGAGTCGCGCAATTACTATTAGAACATTGATTTGCCCTGCTGACCTCGTTCGATAGCCCTCCAATCGCATTACCGTTCGTGGACGAGTCTGAGGAGGCTGCGCGCAACAAGGTGTCACGCTTCGAAGTGTATTATGTGGACCTTGGGCATCGTTTTCATTCTGCTTCGCGCTCCTTCGACCCGCAGAGCTTCATGCTTCATGATCATCATGCTTCGCCCCCATGCTCATTCGGCCCCTCCTGACCTGGAATAGTCCACTCCGTGTTCACTCCAGCGATCAACCTCCTTCTCCTCCTGTTCCTCCTCCTCCTCCTTCTCCTCCTCCTCCTGCCTCGTCGTGCGACATTCCTCCGCCTGTCTCCTCCCTCCCCATGCAAGAGAATCGTCAGCCTTCGCGCCAGCAGCTGCGGCGGCGGCCGCTGCCGGCTTCGCCGCTGCAGTGGCCGCTGCATCAGAGGCACCTGCAGCTGCGTTGGCCCCATTGGGCGCCGTGGCACCGGCACTTGCGTTGGCAGGCGCTTTGTTGGCGCTGTTGATAACCTCTGGTTCCAGGGGCAGGGCTGAAAGCTGGAGAATGACACTACGAATAACTCAAAGGTAGACATGCCAACATCGAGGCGGAGGGGTTAAGAAAGGATGGAGGCAAAGAGAAGAAAAGGGGGGAGCAGGAGGACGATGGACGACGTCCTCCTCCCACTCCTCCTTCTCTTCCTCCACCTAGTCCTGGGGGCTTTAATGGGCATGTGTTGCTTAGGCTGCGTGACGGCTCTCCTGGGACCGGGATGGGCCGTCTTAGATGCCTTTTGGACCACTTCGGGAATACATCGGACCATCATGGGCGACTTGGCACTCTTCTGGGTCTCTAAAGCCTCTCGTAGCGGTGGGCTCTTGGAACTGTCGCGGGGGCCTGTCTGCGCACACTCGGACTGTCCTGGAGCTCTCTTGGGAAATTCTCAGCCGTCAAAGGAGGGGGATCTGGGGCTGCTTGTTTCGGCGCCTGTCAGCCTGAAACAACCTCCCTCAAGAGGCCTCCAAGACGCCACAAGAGGGCACGAAGAACATCCCCGAGAGGGCCTCCAAACAACAAAAAACATGGATGCCCAAAGCCGTGCTTGCGCCCAACGGCTCCTATTCCCCAAACACTGCTTGCCCCAAGAGTTGCCACTTGGGCCTGCACGTGTTGGTTGGATGGGTGTGGCGAGGGTTCGCCTGGTGGGCGACCGTGGCCGCCCCGTGCGCCGTGCGCTGGCTGGGCGTGGCGAAGTCTCTGGCTGGGTGGGGCGAGGCTCTGCCGGGTGGGCGGCCGTGGCCGCCGCGTGGGCGCCCCGTGCGCTGGCTGGGCGTGTCGAGGGTTCGTCTGGTGGGCGGCCGTGGGCGCCTCGTGGGCGCCCCGTGTGCCGGCTGCGTGCGTCGAGTTTTCGCTCGGGGGGCGGCGCCTCGCACAGCTTGCGCCACGTGGCTTGCACCGCACGCCTCACACCACAGATGCTGCACCACACGGATTGCGCCCCGAAGGCTACACCACAGACTTGGCTCAGACCACATAGCTTGCGCCACACAGCTTTCGCCAGGTAACTCGCACCGCATAGTTTGTACCATGGGTTGTACCACACATGTTGCTACACAGAGCCCGCACCACGCAATGAAGAGTGTACCACATAGATTGTACCACATAGTCAGGATGTGGCGCGCCTCCCTTATTCTGACAAGCCCCCCCTGACACGCCCCCCCATGACAGTCCCCCAGGGGGGTCTACAAGCCCCCGGGGGGTCCATACTGACAAGCTCCCGGCAGGGGCCACTGACAAACCCCCGCGGGTCCACAAGCCCCCGCGAGTCCTACTGACAAGCCCCTGACAAACCCCCGTGGAGTCCACTGAAAAGCCCCCAGGGGTCCACTGAGAAGCCCCCGCGGGCCCGCGGGTCCTGCTGACAAGCCCCCAGGGGTCCTACTGACAAGCCCCCAGGTGTCCTATCGACAAGGCCACGGGAAACCTACTGACGAGCCCCGCGGGTCCACTGTTTGTCCTACTGGCAAGCACCCACGGGGCCACTGACAAGCCCCCAAGCACCACGAGCCTTATTCAAGGACCCGCTCGGGCTTGTGAGCAGGACAAACAATGGACCCCCAAGGCTTGTCAGTAGGACCCCCGTGGGCTTGTCAATAGGACGCCAGGGGGCTTGTCAGTGTATTCCCCGGGGGTTGTCAGTAGGACCCGCGGGGGCTTGTCAGTGGACCCGCGGCAGTAGACGCCGGGGGGACTTGTCAGTAGCCCTCGGGGGGGTGGGCTTCGGATGATTCGCCAAAGGTATCTTGCGCCACTCCCAGCATATAATCCCACACAGCCACGTTTCAAGCCCGCGGGCGACTTCTGCGCTGCCTGGCGCTTCCGGGTTCCGGGAGACAGCCCGTGGGCGTCCGCGGGGGTCTTGTAGGCGCCTCGTGGGCACAACGTGCGCTGGCTGACGCTTCCGAATTGTCGCCTAGTCGCCGCCGGCTTGCGTGGTTCCGATATTTGGACGCCCGAAATGGGTTCGGGAGCATGGGTGCAGTTCCCAACAGCTTATGTTGTCCAAAACCACTAACGGTCGCTGTCGGGCAGGCGGCCTCCTGTCTCACATCCACACCGCCCTCGGCAACACCGACAGCGGGTCCGGTTCGAAATGAATTAGAAACTGCTGTTGGTGTCTTTACCCATTCTTTCCGTACCCGTTTCGGTCGTCCCATCAGTAGTCTCCACCCCCCTGACCCCTTTTGCTGTGCCCCCTGCTGCCAGCCATGCTTCCATAGTCCCCCCTTTGCCCGCCGCACTGGATGGCTAAATTTTCGGTTCCAACAACCAAAGAGGGCCCAAAGGCAGTCCAAGAGGGCCCAGGGACAGCCCAAGGGGCTCCCAAGAATTACGCCCCAAAAGGGCTCCAAGAACCCCCAAGAGGCGCACATCGGCCCAATCCTTGAACTCGACTTTAAAATATATCAACAGCGCGCAGGAACGTCCAAGAGGCCCAAAGACAGCCTTGAGACGGCTCTAGAAGTCCCCAAGACGGCCCAAGAATACCTCCAGATGGCTCCAAAGCTAGCACTGATACACGAGGGAGCGCCTTTCACGGGCGCTTGCCTTGGGACGGGCGCTTGCCTTGGGAAGCATTCGGCGGCGCGTTGGAACCGGGCGGGGGGGGGGACCCGAACATTCGGCGCCGTCGACAAGAACCAGGGGGACTCTCCCCTCCCCGCCCTCTCCGAAGCCACCCTCCCAACTCCCCTCCAGGGGAGGGGGGGGGGGTTCGAACCCCCCGCCCCCCCCGGCGCTGGCCCCGGCGCGCCTGCGCCAGCGGCGGCGGCGGCGGCGGCGGCTGGCAGCGCCGACGCCCGCGCCCACACCCACGCCCACACCCACAACCACGCCCACGCCAAAAACCCACGCCCACGCCCACGCCCGCGCCCACAACCACGCCAACGCTCACAAGCACGCCCGCGCCCACACCCGCGCCCACGCCCACACCCACACGCCGACTCCCACGCCCACGCCCGCGCCCACGCCCACGCCCGCGCCCACAACCACGCCCAACCCCACGCCGACGCCCACTCCCACGCCCGTGCCAGTGCCCACGCCCACGCCGGCGCTCACACGCACGCCAACGCACAGGCCCGCACCCACGCCCACGCCCGCGCCCACGCCCACGCCCACGCCCACGCCCGCGCCCACGCCCACGCCCGCGCCGGCGCTCACACGCACACCCACGCACACACCCGCGTCGATGCCCACGCACACACTCACGACCTCGCCGACGCCCACGCCCACGCCCGCGCCCACGCCCATGCCCAAGCCCACGCCCACGCCCACGCCCGCACCCAGGCCCAGGCCCAGGCCCAGGCTCAGGCCCAAGCCCACATCCACACCCACGCCCAAACCCACGCCCACACCCACACCCACGCCCAAACCCACGCCCACGCCCACACCCACGCCCACGCCCAGGCCCACGCCCGCGCCCACGCCCATGCTCACGCCACCGCTCACACGCACGCCCCACGCCCACGCCCACGCCCGCGCCCGTGCCCACGCCACCGCTCATACGCACGCCCATGCACGCCAACGCCCACGCCCGCGCCCACGCCCACGACCTGCCCACGACCACGCCCGCCCACGCCCCCGCACCCGCCCACGCCCACGCCCACACCCGCGCCCACGCCCACGCACACACCCACGCCCACGCCCACGCACACCCGCGCCGGCGCTGGCTCAGGCCCGGGGCGGGGGGGTTCGGGTGGGAGGGCGGTTCTGGATCCCCCCCCTTCAAACGCCCACAAATTGCACTCATTCCGAACTCTGCTCTCCAAGAAGAACCCGGAGAGCAGCCCGCAGGACGCCCCATGAGACCCCCAAGAGGTCCAAAAGAGACTCCAAGAGGCCCCCAAACAGCACCAAAACTGCCTCAAAGAGGCGTCCGAGAGGCTTCCCACAACAGGCACCCAAGAGGCTTCTGACCTACAACCCCGACACGGTGGCGGGATGGGCCAAAGGCCACTGGAGAACCCCGAGCATGCCTCCAAGAGGCCCCACATCATTGAATGACGGCCTCAACGAAGCCTCCTCATCCTCCTCTTCCTCCCCCTCACTCTTCCCCGTTACTGTTCTCATGACATTGTCTCGGCATCCCTCACACCCTGTCTTTCGCCTTGGCCTCCTGAAATAATCATCTCATCCCACGGGCACGCCATAGCTACCCCACAAGAAGATGGCTACCCTGAACTAATATTCCTGTCGTGTTCCTCTTCTTCATTGTGCCTATACTTTCATGTGTCTTCTCTCGACAATCCAACCCCACTTCTACTGTTTACTAGCCGGGCCCGCAGTGCGAAGGATCACAAACATCGGAGAGAGTCGGTCAGCGTCCAGGCCGCTCAAGATTGTCCCAACATTCCCATGAGATCGCCACCAAACATATTCGCGAAGGCCTAGGAACAATGGAACAATGCGCCCAATGGGAGCAAAACGGGCTGAACATAAGACTACACATCACGTCGCCTGCTCCGTGAAACCCCAACCTGTCTGGACATGCTGCCGCGAAGCGCTGTGGATGTGCTTGGGCAAACGGTAATGGGCGCCTTGACGGAACGCGAGTGGGACACATGCGAAACACGTGGCAATGCCCAAGGCTTTGTTGCACATCTGAACCAACCATGGAAAATGTGGTGTCCAGGCGCTGCTCGCGATGCGACGTGCAGTCTGCCCCAACCCCGAACCTCCTTATTGGCCATTGGTTGGTGCATTAGGTATCGCATCGCGTCTTATGGAGTCTGCTCTCGAAGGCATACGTGGCCGAATGCGAGCAAAGTATCAAGGTATATATCCATTGCTATGTGTTCACCAATCCGATGTGGGCAACGGGGAAGGGCCTCCCACATCTCGCTGATCTTTTTCTCGTCCCATATCTTGACAGAATTCTTGACGAAATTCCCGAAGGGTTTCTGTTTCCTGGTGTGCGGCGCAATCGTCTGCCAGAGCCCAGAACGGGACAAACAAACGCAAACGATGCGGAAACGCAGGCACAAAGAAGCAGAGATGCGGGAACTAAGATGAGCCAGAACTGGCCATAACAGAGAAGGGGCAGGGGAACGAGAACAGAAATGGCCGCGGCAAGACGGCTCACACACAACTCGTTATAGTGTAGGGAGAGACAGCAGGAGTGGTGCGACAGAGTAGGCATAACGAGAGAACGCAATGGCAACTGGTCAGTGGAAAGCAACAAGCGAAATTGAAGAGGGGCTGCATTTTGAAGAACACACACGCTTCCTTTCCAGAGTCGTGAAGGGCTCTTGCACTTTCAGAATCAGTGCTGACGGAGCTAGGACGCTAGATGCCCCCTGAACGGCTGACATAAGTCGGATGTCTGCAAGTCAACCTCGTACGCACATCGCTAGAAACACACACCCCTGACCCGCCCCCATGCAGTGAAGGCGATGCGCTGAACAAGGCGAGTCCGCTATCCTTGGGATGTTGTTGAAGCCCAGAAGCTTCTGTAACAACCCTTTGGTCTGTGGGGAGATGCCAGACGCCGGATCCGCAATCTTTTTCTCGATGTTGTCAATCCAAGCGTCCTGACACTTGTCCCCAGGTCGATGCAACGTCGTCTATCCGCCTCTTTGCTCCCTCTCCAGACGCATGTGCCTGGATACACGTGCAAACTTCCATACACGATTCACACCGCTGCGACAAAAAAACACTGAACAACTTTCCGCAACTGCTACGACGGAGGATATCGACGGCGAGCCAGGAGGGAAGTGAGAAAGGGGCGGGCCTTCTCAGACCGGAAAGGAAATCCTCGGGCCTTCTTGAACAAGCCATACCCGAAGACACAAAAAACTTCTCGGAAGGCTCGGAGGTTTCTGAGAAGCCTCGTCGCCGTCTGCGAAGGCCTTGACCTTCTCACTTCCCCCCCTGGCGCGTCGCCAGGGATCACGACGGGGGGGTCACGTTGGCGTTCCAGGGCGGGGAAAGCGGAATCAGGATGGGTGTCGGGATGTAGGGCCAGGGGTAGAAGGATAGAGGCAGAGGGACAATGATGTTGACGGCAATGGGGGCACCGGGAAGCAAAGGCAAGCCACGGGAGGCCACGGGAAGCAGCGGGAGATAACGGGAGGCAGCGGGAAGCAACGCGCTGACAACGGGAGACAGCGGGAGGCAGCGGAAAGCAACGGGAAACAACCTCGCCCAGCCGATTCCCGATCTGGCAACGCACATATTAGTCTCCTAGAAAAGGGAAAAACCCTTGCGGCCGATCTACTTATGGGAACGGCGAAGGCTGGCCTGCAGTCCCTGGAGGCGGCGAAAGACGACGACGACGACGGCTGCGGCGGCGGGGAACTGCGGGTTCCTTATTGGTGGGGTGTGTGCTGCGTGGGCGTCTTGCAGTCCCAGGGGGTGGGGGGGGTGACGACTGGCGACGACGACGATGACGACCACGACGGCTGCGAACTGCGGATGGCATATGGAGGGGGGGATGCTGCTTGGGCGTCTCCCAGTTCTGGGGCACGGCGATGACGACGACGGCGAACTGCGGATGGCATGTGGGTGGATGTTTTGTGTAGGGGACTTGCAGTGTCCCCGGGGACGACGACGGACGGCGAAATGCGAATGGTTTATGGGGGGTCTGCTGCGCAGGCGTCGTGCAACCCTGGGGAACGACGACGACGACGACGATGGCCCGAGGGCTGACAATTCGATGTGGAGTCCCGCCTCCCTCTTCCTGCCTCCCCCGAAACTACACCTGCAATGCGGGCCTGCTCCTGCTAATTAAGACGGCCCCAAGATTGTTATTCGCAACAATACGAAATGGCCCCCAGGACAGGGGGGGAGCCACAATTTACATCGTACACTTTGGCGTAGAACGCCACCCAGAAAGTCATACTGGCCAATCAGGCCCTGCGGACCCCATAAAGGCCCACGTATTGCTCCATAAATGGGTATGTTTACGGGCAACTATCCGCCGACCCCTGCCCAATTTTCGGGTCGTGAGCCGGCTCCCTCCCGCACCCTCTCCCCAAGGAGCCCACCCCGACCAACTTGGAATCAAGGTGCCCCCAGTGACGACCCCCGACGGACTCACTTGACCCAAAGAGGCTCCACGAGGGGACCTCAACAAGGCTTCCAGAACATCAAAAACATTATGGTCGTCGTCCTCCTCCTCCTTCTCCTTCTGCTTTCTCTCACCGTCGTCATCGTCCATTTCATCATCTTCTCCTTTCTCCTTCATTCTCAGGGGTCAGCAGAATGGCGTAAGCCTCTGAAGTGCATCTTTTTGGCAAAACGAAAAAACATTATGACTTCTATGTTCCCACATGTCCTACGCTTTGCCTTCAACAATTTCGACGAAACCTTCGCGACTGCCCCCGGAGCACCAAAGATTGCCCAGATCGCCGTGGATGGCACAACGAGGCCCCAAGATGGCACCAATATGTTCTGAAGAGGCCACCAAGAAGGGCCCCAGAGGCCCACAGATAGCCCAGATACCGCCCAAGGTGGCCCCACAAGCTTCGCTTTGCGCCCGAGAGGCCGCAAGCAAAGATGGCCCAATACCGCGGGTTCGTGTCGTGTCGACTCCAACGTTGGTTGCTGACACCGCGGGGATCGTTCAACCTTGAACGATCAGCCGTGTCCGAAACGTCAGATCTTTCAACATCGACCGATTCTGGGTCGCCAGAGGCGTTCAACGCTGAACACCGCCGCAGGGTCGCCGCCGGTCGACACGACGCGAACCCGCCGCAGGGCTGCACCAAATGCAGCCACAATGGTGCAGCCTGATTGGGCCTGCGGTAAAAGACGTACCACCTCAGGCAAGCACGTGGCCGGGTACGTGTGCGCGAGGAGCGTGCGTGCGCTCGAGCTCTTCGGCCACACCTGCCTGGATGCGGTCGGTGATGGAGCTGGGAGCGCATGCCAAGGCGAGAGCCAGCACGCAGAAGAACCTCTAACACATACCCGCACACACTAACCCAAGGGGCCTGCTGCGCCCGCTCTAACCAAGCAGCTTGAGCTCCGCTGCCTCATGTAATGTTGCAGTGCTCCTTGGGAGCATGACGGAGCATTGCTGGTGAAATCTGCCCGCAGGATTCCTCAACCTGCCCCTGCTCATAGGAACCAAGAGGAATCAACAACAACCGATGGGCTGCGAAGACCGCCCGTCGCCCTTGCAAGGACGACCCTGGCGCTCGACGACCCCGACCGTCTTCGAATTCCGAGCGCCGCTGGGGTGTCCAGGTCGGCCATGGGTGGGGCGGGCAGGGCCCGAAGCTTGCCTCGGCAATCCCAACCTCAGAAAGGCCAACAGCCCAGACTTTCTCGCGACGCCGGATGAAAAGAAAACATGCGTAAGCATGAACATTTGGGAGGTCCGCGCGGCACCCCCCTGCAGGGCACGCGAAGCGCGCCGAGGGGGCTCAACACCCCTCCACGAAATCCGAGCGGAGATCCGAACTAGATTTGTATACCGTTGATTCTTCTTCGATGGATGCACGGGCTGGCACCCTCGCCGGGCCGAATGCAGTGTGGAGACCACGTACCGTTTGGTTTGAGCCTGGCGCCGAACCCCCGCCCCGCCGGCGCCGAGCCCCCGCCCTTGGGTGTGCGAGATGTGGCGGGCAAGCGCAAGGTGGCTGCCCCTACGAGCACGCAGCTGCTCGGATTATTTCTGCAACTCCACGCGGACTATCCTGCTTGACTTGGCCTTTTTTGTTGTCCTCCTTGGCCTCGTACAACTTACCCTGGTACTTCTGGGCCTCAGGCAGTCGGTCGCCATAGGGAATCTACCCTGCAAGGGCGCCGGTGCGCCTTCCCCGTGCACCCGACCAGCAAATGGAGAGGTGAACGGTGGGGTTCGGGCACGCGAGCGGAAACAAGCCTCTAGAATACATAGAAGGCCATGCTTCAAGTTCGCCTGCCTTGGGAAACTGCCAGAAAAGGGATCTGCTAATCCAGAATTCCCCCCTGGACAAAAAACCAAGGTCCTCCTGCTACCACACCCTACCCCTCCCTCATTTCAGGGGGGATGGAATAGGGGTTCGACCCTCCCACCCCAACAGCGACGACGACGACAACGACGACGACGACGGCGACAACGGCATCGACGGGCGAGATCAGTCGGGCGGGTTGGCGCGGCAATACATGTAACGCTTTCTCGTTGATAGGTCAAGGTTTGGAAAAAAAAGGAAGAAACATCACCGAGGACGGCGGCGAATAAGACGACGACGACGACGGGAAGGGCGTTAGCCTGGCGGGCCATTAAATGGAAACCAGATCCTCACTAGTTCATATGATATTGTTGGGGAAAGAAACGTACAAATACCGACGGCGGCGACGAGGACGACAAACAGCGATAGCACGATCGTGGAATCGACGGGTGCAAGAGACCCCTCACTCTCTGAAAAGGAAAAGTTGAAGGAAAGGAACAGAAGGGGGGAAGGGGGGGGGTACGGCGTCGTCGACATTCTTGCCGTCGTTCCCGCGGTCGTCAGCGCCTGGCGCTCCACCCCCCCCAGCCTGACAAAGGGGGGTGTCGTACTCCCCCCCTGCACTGGGAAAGGAGGGGAGAGGGGGTTGTCACCCCCCCCCACCCCCCCTGCCCTGGGTGCTGGCCCCCCCCCTGCCCAAACGCATGTGAATAACTATCTTTCCACGAGGAATTCTGCCTGTCACCAAAGAGACCGCATGCCGTATAACTCGAGCATAGCTTCCGTATCATGGTCGTTGTCGCCCTTGTTACCATAAACCCTTGTGCTAACCGTCAACTCTCGTTCCATCTTTCCCGGCCATCGTCCTGATGCACACTACCCGATTCTGATCCCCGCATTCCTTCCCCTTTGTGATTTTCCTAGAATGGCAAAACTCTTCCCAACCAACATTCCGACCTTTCTCCCGATATTCATTCGAAAGTCAGTACGGGCCTCAGATACGCAACTGGTGTGGGACTCCCATTCGTTCCAAGCAAAGACCTGTGCGGGGTGATCATGGGAGGACAAAGGCACATCGCAATGGAAATTCAACACATGTTGACAGCGGCAGACTTTAGAGCGATGCGTGTACATAGATCGCCCCCAAGTCCCACAACGACTTGCCCATCCCACAAGTCAGCCAGCCCTGCGTGGATTTCCCCGTACAGGAGGCCTTCACGTGGGGGCAGCCTAGCACGACCCCGCCTGCAAGACAACCTCCCCACGCTTGCACGAGAGCCTTGATATAAAGATGTCCCTTTGCCGGCCCATGCCCAAGCCAAGCCCTATCATCCTTCTTCCTTTCGAGACCGATGAAGCTCCACAACGCTTCCCCAGGACTCCATTGAACGGAGGAACAACAAAAGCCTCGCTCGTCCTTGCACTGCCTGCCCTCCACTGCCTCCACTGCTCCCTCCGAAAAAAAAACATCCCTCTGAACACTGGTTGCACGTAGTATGGCTATCCCTTTAGCTTTGTTATTTGAACGAGCATAATATTCGCTCAGGACACATCGTTCTTGCAACACTGAAACTGCAACCGAATTGACTGTGTATTCGTCCGTTGTCTGTATTTGGACTGTGCGACTCGTGCCGGCATCCGCGGGCAAGTCCGACCACAAGCCAATTCAAATCAGTCAGTCAACGTCTTTGAGGGTGCAGCGACATGGCAGACAGCGGGAAATGAACTCGATGCGGGGCTGTCAACCCCAGCTGGGCGAAGACGACGAACCCTCCCAGCCTCATGAATCATTGTCAGCTGGACTCGCAACAGAGCGTAACAACCTGACAGATATCAACGGAATTATCGTAGGCGCAGCTGCGAAAAACGGCTTGACGCCGCCAATGAATGTTCGGGAACACGCTGCTGGCATCAGAGCAAGAGGAGCAAGATCCGGAGAAACGGAGGTTGCTATCCAAAACGCTGTGGAGGGCGCTCCGCCAGGAATGACGAGAGAGGCACTAAGGGGAACTCTGCGAGATCGCTGACCGTGGTCAGTAGCTGACGGCCTCGCAAAGCCTCAAACGTCGGCATCGCGGAATCGACAAAATTGGCGCTGTCACAAATTTACGCGTGACGGAGGTGGCGGACAAGCAGGGCCTGGTGGAGGTTTTTTGCGCACTTGCACGAGGATGCGAAGCAGACCAACGAAGAAAAAGATGTTTCACATCTGGTGCCTGAGGTGTCAATATCTGAAGTGCGCTCCGCACTCGCACGCATGACACATGGGAGGGCCGGCACTACAGACGACGGCCTGGTTTCAGAGATGCTCAGAACAGAAAATCATAAATTACAACGCGCACTTGCTGAATAGTTCAGAGCCGTTGCAAGGGGCAGAGTGGACCCGCCAGAAGAGTGGAAACAAACTTGTTGATCAACCATGCTGAAGAATGGTTGCCGGAAAGAGTTCAAGAATTGACGGCTGCATTCTATTATCCCAGTGTTGGTGGAGTTGTTCAGTATTGTTTTGAATGTGGGGATGAAAGAAACAGTGGAGGCCGGATTCGCTGACGAACAGTACGGCTTTCGCAGTGGAAAGCGCTGCGAAGACGCAGTGCATGTCCTCCGAACGGTGGAGAAATCGGCCGAGTGGGAGGAGGAGTTGTGGGCAGCCACGCTGGACGTGGAGAAGGCGATCGATAAGGTCTACCACGGGACATTATTCGACACGCTGCTTGACTCATGTGTGGAAGCCAGCAGCGTCAGCGTCCTCAGGAAGATATGCCGAAGCATGACTGCGTACGTCCACTTGTCGCCGGGTGTGGAGAGCAGGCGTTTCGAGACTACAGCGCGGAATTGGGCAAGGACATCCATTTTCCCCGGTCTTATTCCACCCCCTGGTGACCAAGGTTCTAGAAGAATCCGCCGATCCTGTCGGCGTGTGGAAGAGGCTGTTCCGTTTGACTCGTCCTCGTCGATGTCGTCGACGTCGTCGCCGCTCCCTCTCGTTCCCTGGGCCCTCCTCCCCCTCCTCCTGGTGACCAAGGTCCTAGAAGAATATATTTCGGACTGGCAGCGCCGCAAGCACGGCACGCTGGTGAGACAGGCGGTGACAGGCCGAACATTGACACGTGTGGCTTTCGCGGACGACACGACGCTGCCTGCAAGAGGCAGGGTGCCCCTCAGACGAATGGTTCTGATGCTTCAAGACGCGCTGAGAGAATGCGGGCTGCAGCTGCATCCTACGAAAAGCAAGGCGCACACAAATCGCGCATATTGGACCCGGCGCGGCCGTGTCGAGATGACCGAAGGCTCTCGCTGGAGATCTTGCTGGATGGAGACAGCTTGGAAATCCTTGGCACGATACTCCCTCTGAAGGACGTCACGCCCGTGATCCAGCACAGAGTCGCCATGGAATGGCGGAATCTCTGGGCAGTAAAACATAATGAAACGTGCTCTCCTCAATCAGGAAGTGTCGAGACAGAAACACTCCCGTCAAGTCGATTCATCAGTCGGCAGTTGCGTGCTATACTGAGCGCACGCGTGGACGCCGCGGGTGGAAGAATTGAGATTCCTCAAATCAGCCCAGAAAAAATATGGTTTGGCGGATCTGCGGGTACCAGCCAGCCCCAGTAGAGGTATGGCATCAAAGGTCCAGAGAGCCACGTGCAGGGCGTGGACAAACGTTCACGCCGCCAGGATGAGACAGAGGATCCAGGCACATGCTGCAAGGAAGTGGTCGTGGGCACGGCATGTGATGCGGATAAGTCCATTCAGCTGGGTGTGGCGCGTGACCACGTAGCGGGACGCCGAGTGGTCAGCAGCCTGCAGGCAGTCCAATTCCGCGCGGATTATGCGGCCTTCCAAGCGTCAGTGGATGAAATGGGAATACCCTCTGTGCCGTTTCGCCCGGGACCAAAACATGGGCAACTGGATGGATCTCGCCCGTGACGGGGACGAGTGCCTCAGCCAGGCTCCGCCATACACGAACTGCTTCGTCGGGGACGTACTGACCTGGGTCAATCCAAACCTGAGTCAATCGGGCCTTGCAGGATCCTGCAAGAGCCTGCAAAATCTTGCACCCAAGGTCAAGGCACTCCTGGCTCAGCAGAATCCGGCAAAACCCACCGCTCCGACTGACCCCCGTTTGCAATGACCCCCGTCTCTTGAGCCCCGAGTTCGCTTGAGACGGCTTGCGCCGAGTTCTCGCTTGCGCGCCCATGTCGGGCCTCTCTGGAGCTGCGCATCTTGCGCTCTTGCATTCTTGCCGATCCTTCTCATCGGGCCTTTGTGCGTCCCCCAAGCACAATCTGGGCACACGAAAACTTGCGCTCCAGCACGCTCAATGCCACGTCCATGGGCCTGGTACGGCCCCGCCACATGATCCCTCAGCCTCTCCCGCGCTCCGCTCCCCAGCATCTGTCAAGACGGACAAACAGAAATCGGCACGTTGCGCGGGACAGCCAACCGCTTAAACGAATCACCTAGCTCATGACGTCGTCGCCGCGGTCAACGCTACGATCAGAAGCGATGAACGCCACGCTCTCAGTCATCACGGCTGTCGCTGACCATCCTACATATCTATTCGTCAACGCGGCGCTCATACAATCGGACCTTCGAGCAGTCGATGCAGCTCACATACCCGCTGCCGCACACCTGCAGATGTCTAGCCAACTTTGGCTTCTTGACGGTCTCATTGCACTTCTGGCACTCGAAATATACCATGGCAGAAATCCTGAAAGGCACGCGGCGGATCTCCACAACTGCGCGAGATCCCCGAAGGACAGACCACGTGGCCAGAGAAGACCCGGGAACACCCAAAAGCAATGCCTTCCCCATCCATAGCAGCTGCGAGGGAGTCCGCTCCCTGGAACATACGAATCGACAGACGTCCAACACGATCCAACCCTGGAGAGTTGCCTGTTCATGTGTGGGGCCCCGAGGTCCTGCTCGGGCCCCAGGGGTGGAGCTGAGGGGAAGGGAGGGGAGGAATGGGGGGGGAGAGGAGCAGGGGCGAACATGACGACACGGCGCCATACGGATTCGCCGCAGGAGCGTTGGGCTGCGATGCTGGGACGCTCTCCTGTCCTGTGGCCGCCAGCCCTTCCCCAACAGGGCCTCACTGCGGGACGGCAAGGGGGATCTGAGCGAACCTCATTGCACCTCCCGCATCCTCCTCGTCTTGATCCTCTTCCTCCTCCTTTTCCTCTTCCTCCTCCTCTTCCCCCCCCCCCTCCCCCCCCCTCTCTCTCCCCCCCCCTCCCCCCCCCCCTCTCTCCCCCCCCCCTCCCCCCCCGCCTGCCTCCACCCCTCTCTCACCTCCCCTCCTCGCCCTCCTCTGTGCTGGCCTCTGGCCAGGCTCAACAAATGTCTCGATCCGCCTCCCGAGTCGGCCTGGCCTGCTCCAACGCGCAACGGCGCCGTGCCGCCAGGCGGAGACCCCGCCGAGAGGGGGGCGAGGCTCCCGAGAGGCCCCGGTCCTGCGAGCGCTGCCCCTCTCCGTGCAGGCTTACCTCGCGGCCCCTCGCAGCTCAGCTGTCCGGGCGGGGGCGTAAGCCCAAAAAGCTGCGCGGATGCGGTGATCGCGTGAAAACCGCCCCCCCCCCCACATCAGGAACTTTAGACCAACTAGACCGGGCGCGCGGGGGCCCGCCCCTGCGGCAGCTGGCAATGGCCTCTCTTGCAGGGCGCCTGCACTTACGCACATTCGCCGCACTTGCAAAACGTTGACATGTAAAATCCATTGTTGTGTGGGCTGGGGTCGGTTTCCCCCTGTTCATGCGAGAGCGTTGTGCTGCCAAGACCTCGCTGTCGAAGCTGGTGGCGCTCTGGCATCTCACTGGGCACGAAGAAACAGACGACGCCGAATTAAGAGCGTCCTGATTCTCAGTTAGCTGCCGAAATAATACTGATAGACCCCAACTTGCCTGCACCGTGAATGAACTACACACATGGTGCATCGATCGCAGACGACACGTAACAATACCAACATCACATCGCATGCGACTCGGGCAACACGCAATCCTGACACACTCTGTTCATCGATGGTGTGATGGCCGTACGCGCACTGCACCCACGTATATAATGCAACACACAGTGGAACATACTCGGCAAGCGGCGTGAAGATCACGCGGGAGCGGAAGATCTGGAGCTGAGGCTCGTTCAGAAGAACTCCAACAAGCCGTGGCAGACACCCACACCACATGGCATGGGAACAACTTGAGGCGTCTACGAACCCAGCAATGAAGCCAGGTGTCAGTATGGCAAATATGCTGTGTTCTAGTATCTAGTATGGCAACTTGTGTTATAATGCTGTGCTGTGCATTGGAGCGACAAACCATGAATAGGCACCAACGCAACAAACGTTGAAACAAGTAGTGGCACACAGCGAACGGGAGGTCGATGAGTGCACGTAACCTCCCCCCCTCTCTTCCTATCAGACACTCCAACGTACTCCTTATCCTCCTTACCCTTCACCTCCTGCTCCTCTCCCTCCTCCTCCTCGTGGAGTCGCCGCGGCGCCCCGCGAGGCGTGTGGGAGGCGGCAGGGAACGTGGTAGACACATGTTCTACGTGTGTTTGTTGCTGGCAGCGCGGCACGCTCGAGGGCGTCTGGCAGGCAGAACACGCACTGTCCTTCATCCCTTCCTCGCATCGTCTTCCCTCCTGGAGCTGACCCGCCTCCAGCCCCCCCATGTTCCCTCCTTTTCTTAGGCAGGCTGCGAGGCACACGCACCTGAAGCGTGAGCTCCCCCCCCCCTACTCCTCCCTCCTCCTCGCCCTCCACCGCCTCCTCCTCCTCATCCTCCTTTGCCACTGCGCCAACGGGCTACTTGCTGGACTACATGAGGCCCATCTAAAATACTCTGATAAAAAAGAACTATTCGGTGTCACGGACTGCAAATACGACTGAGAATCAGTGAGCAAAAAAAAACGCATCGCCTCGGAGGTGGGCTTGGCCCACGCATAGACGAGCCATACGCAGCATTGCAAGCCCGCGCAAGTAAGGAAGCTGTTAGGGTGCCGATGGAGTCTCTGTGTAGCGAAGATCCCTGAATGACACAAGACCCTCGTGAAGGCCCAACATATCCTAAATAAGGCCCTAATGAGTTCAAGCAAGCCGCACTGAAATTTAGCTTGGTGCCAGTGGGGCCATGTCTGGACTGAATCCAACACGCTTCCCGCTCTCTCGTACCAAGAACAACCTGCAGGGTGCAATACTATTCCGTTCGTGGAGCGAGTGGGCATGCCGTGCCAGCTCCTTGCCGCCATCGCGAATGTGATTTCAATGCGCAAGCATTCGGGATAAGGCCCATCGTGCCGAAATGTTGGACTAGCGTCATTCACTTACAAAGCATGGCCCATAATACACACCAAGAAAACAATCACATGAACACGACCTCACCGTCGGACGGGCGCCCTTGTCAGCCCATTAGATTCTACAGCTGGTGTAGCAGCCAACTTTGCAAGCAGAAAGCGGAGTTCTCCAGGACGCTTCCCCCCTATACATGTTGCTTCCTCCCTCGTTGGGGGTCATGGAGACACTTCAGACCGAAACGGTGATGGTGGTAAGCCCATGGAGCGCATTCAGGCAATCAGTGCTTCTGGCCTGTCAGGGGCCTCGTCGGCGCTGGTCTTGTACCGCTCTTGAAGCCTCTCGGGAGCCTCCGGGGTGGTCTCGGAACCCTACCGGGGTGTCCTCAGGTCCGCTCGGGCCGCCTCCCCTGCGATCTTGGTCGGGGCAACCGGCTCGGGGTCCCCGACCCTGCTCCCGCCGTTGTATGCTGCGTGTGTGCTCGTCAGTAGCAAGGCCAGCCCGCAGAGCGTGACGCCAGGCCACGGTGTGGACGCGTCGCCCCCGACCACCGCGTGAACCTCCTCGTCCTCGCACTTCCCCGCCTCGGGCTCTTCCTGCTCCTCCTGCTGCTGCCCCTGTTCGTGCTCATTCTGCCCCTCCTACTGCTGTCCCTCCTCGCCTTCTTGCTATCGCTGCGCCTCCGCCTCCGCCTCGCACGAGGAAAACCAGCCACCGGCCCACGCTTCTACGAAGACGCGGGGCCGCTCAAAGCAGGCCTCGCAACAACTCGGCGTCGAACTTCTGCAGCAAGTTCTTGCGCGCACGCGAGCGCGCCCTCTCCCGAACGTTGGGTGGGCCGTGAACCAGCGAACTGATCACCAAGAGCAAGAGCAAGATGTCCCAATGATTCACTTCCAGCGCTCCCCGTTTGTAGTGGCGATGACGAAGGTGAGGGAGAGAGCAAGATAGAGGACGTGGGAGGAGAAGGACGGACGCCAGGGGGGAGGAAGGAGGGGGGGAGGATGAGGAAGAACACGAGGAGGGTTACGAGGAATGAGCACGGGGATCAGGATAACAAAGGAGGAGGACGAGGAGGAGGAGGAAGGGCGGAGGCCTGGTATTGCCACGCCTTTGGCGACCTCCAAGAGGTCCGCCGACTCCATGCAAGGTAACGATGTTTACTTAGATGTGCTCGCTCTTGCCTCCCGTTCTTGATCAATATCCTGAAGCCTCGCTATGTTCCTCATACGGCGACCCTAAAAAGCATAATCACGATGCTGCATGCTCGCAAGAGATTGGCAACTGTCTGAAAGGGAGGTGCTGGCATGTGCAGGTTGTGCATCAACGGCCTGCAACAATATTGGTATCATGGGACCGAGATGGTGGGTTTAGATCAGGTGGAAGCCGTGTCGGCGCAGACGTTCTTCTTGCAGACGGTTGGTGGCACTTGTCCGCCCAAATCTCAGGCCCTCACCCTGCTCTTTCTGCAGGACCCCACGTACAAACTTGCCCTGGGGCCAACCATAACATGGGCCAACTTGCTTTGGAAATCTACCACGTGTACTAAATTCGACCCTGGGTTGCCTCGCCTTCGCGATCTTGCTTCCGTGGTCCTGGCTGCAACCCCTTCGGAATATGATCAAGTCAAGGACCCGTTGGGAACGGCCGTTGTCCTTGCAAAGAGTTGGTTGGTCCGTCAAGTCATCATTCGCGTGGATCACCCATGAGTGGGAGGAGGTGCGTTTGACTTGCACGTCTCCTGCCAATATTGCTTGCGAACAGGGAACCGCGTGGGTGAAAATGTAACCCGAGAGAGCGGCAAGGAAATTCGGTCACCCTGGCGACACTCTGGACCTCACCGTGTATCGTCCTCTGCTATCGCGGTATGCTAACGGCATGTGTTGCGCAGTCTGTGTGTGTGGTCTAAGTGGAGACTCACGCAGCTACGCTGGCTCATGGATGATATCCTGTGCCCTCTTTGTCATGCAACCACTGGTGGTTTGCATCATCCTTTATTTTGCTGCGCTGCCACAAGCTGGATCAGACTTGAGTTTCTGCCGCCTGAGGTCCTCGAGTGGATCTGTCGAGAGGACAAGGGCATCTCCCCATGCTCGGCTTCAAATGGGTGTCTGAAAAGGTTTGCTGCCCCCCCGCCTGGTTTTGGACCTGAAGATGTTGCTGTAAGATGTGTTGGTCCTGGGCCTGGAAGCTTTTCGGGACAAGGTTTACTACTCTGATGGGTCCTGCTCCAAGGACGGTCAAAGTACATCACCATACTAGGTGGGCTTGTGTCCGTATGCAACCAAGCAGGGAGCTCTTTGCAGTGTTGTCTGGGAAACGAAGATCCAAACTGCCACAAACTAGTCCAGCCTCTGAGCACGTTGCCCGCTTAGCCTGTTGTGCCCATGCCAGCTTGACGTCAGAAATTCGAACGGATTTCAAGGGCCTGGTAGGGCTCACCTCTCGCTCGAGAGCTTTTTTCGCTGGTAGGGCTCACCTCTCGCGCGAGAGATGTTTTTGACAGAAGGGCTTATTATGCCAGCGTTGTCATGCTGGCCGCAGGCAGGGCAACCAGAATATCCAAACTGTTGGTAACTAAAAACAAAGACCACTATTATATGTTTCCGGACGATTGGTATAAGGCTCGAAGGGACCATTGGGCTGATTCTCGCACCAAGACGGCGGCGATGACCCAGGCGAGACACTCCACGGGCGAATTGGATCAGCAAAGCTTTGATGCCAAAAATCTGTCTTTCTGCTCTTTCTAACTCAAGCTCTACTGTACTGCACTGGTCCCAGCAGGCGCCGGCCAGGCCCAACCGAGGGTTGGGCAGGGGAGGCGCTGCCCCAACCAATACCTCAGGAGTTGCCGCCACCGCCCGCGCTGCCAAGGTCTGCCAAGGTCTTCGAGGTCTTGGGCACAGTTGCCTTGGGTGTTCCCCAAACCCGCCCTCTCCTGGAGGGCAACCCGTCTTCCAGAGGCCACGAGTTTCGGTGGATCCGAAACAAAAGGGCGTAAAGAAACTATCTGATTTCGATTGCTCTCGGACCTTCCTGCCCGCTCCTTCGCCTGCGTAGGTTCGAATGCAGTCATGGGTGCCCTGGTGCTGGAGACTCAGAGCTATCGGCTCTTTCTGACGGGCACCCCTGATGGGATCACCCTTTTCTGCTGAATGGTGTGCGGCTCTGTCAGCGAAGGGGGGTCAGGCGAGGAGGCCTTGCCCGTGGTTGCTGTGGTGGGCCAGCGCGGGCCAACCTCAAGATTAATCTCAGCCGCATATGAAGAGGAGGACGATGCTGCTCAGGCTTCGACGGGACGTCTTGGATCCCAGCCGCTGCGTTTCCAGTGCCCGCCGAGCGGGGTGCTGGAGGCCTGGTGGTTTCATCCTCTCCTGCCGTCTTCATTTTTCGCGCTGGGATGCGTCCGGTCTAATAAGATATGGCTCCCTTGACCCATGCGCAACGAAGCCTCCTGGGGCCCCCATCGGATGTGTTTTCGAAGCCTTTTTTGGTGCCTCATCAAGATCTCTGGGAGCTTCTTCTGGGACGCTACAAACAAGCTCCGAGGGACCTCCTGAGCCCTCCTGGGGCTCGTGGAGCGCCAACGACGCTTGCCCCTGCTGGCGTCGTCGAGACTTGGAAGGGTTTGGGACTCTTTGAGTGCCCCCTCGGGCTTCTTCGGGGGGCCGTCTTAGGTATCTCCTGGACCCGTTCTGGGGGTATGTTGGGCCCTTTGGACTCTCTTGAAGGCCAGATTGGGGCAATCTTTGGGACACCTCGGACGCCGTCAGGCATCGTGCACTCCTTCTCGCTGGAGATGGCGGTGTCGCTCCTCCTCCCTCCGACCCACCAGCTGTAGGCGTGGCGGAGGGGGCGGCGCGCCAGCCAGTGCTGGGAGACCAGGCAGCCGGGGTGCTTGCCGCGCACCTGGCGAGAGGGCCGCGGCCGGAACGTCGCGCCGCCGCAACCGACTATAATAAGATGAAACCAGGGCGAAGATCAATTTGGACGAGGGCATAGAACCTCTCTGACAGACTCTGGGGAATGCATCGGGCCCGCGGCCGTCCCAGAGCGTCCCGGAGTGCTCTGAAAGCGTCCGGGAACGCTCTGGAACGGACCGATCCTCGTCTTAACCGCTCCCGCCCAAAAGAAAGTGCCTGAGCTGGGGTCGACGCGTACGGGGCCGCGCGGCGCAGGGCGATCGAAGGACCGAGGGTCCGGGGTTTCGCGGGCGTTTTGGGGCCGCGCGTGTGGCAGTCGCCATGGGAGGGGAGGCGCCAAACTTTTGCGATTGCCCTGCCAGAGCAGAACAGCCTGGCGGGGCACGGCACGGCGGCGCCCACCGTGCGACTGGCAGGCAATCGCCTGGACCACGCAAAAACGCGAACAAAAATGACTACAACAAAAATACGGAATGGCCGGAACAAAAAGGGGAATGACAATACCAATGCGAAAGCGGGAAAAGAGAAGACGAATTCGAAAAATGGGTACGAGGAAGCACAACAGAGAAATACGAACGAGAAGAGAAACAAGAGTATTGGTCATGAGAATAAAAAGCATGGGGATTACATGAACACTCTGAACAGTAATAGTGACAAAGGAAAGCGAACACCCTCGAGTTGCCGTGTGCGAAGGTGGTTAAGGAAAGGCCGGAGACGATGCTGATGCCTTTTTTACTATACAGAAAAAACGGATCCGGGGGGCCTTGCAGGTAGTGGCCCAGCCACTCCCTAGAACTTGATGCCCCACGGTGGTCGACGGTGGATTACGCACAATCGGCCGAGCGCCTGACCCTGAATGGCCACATTTGTCGAGCAAATTGAGAATGCACTCTCGTTGGGCAGGCACGGAAATGTGGCACCCCAGCGGGCAAACGATCTGACTGTACAAAATGCCTGCAGGCAGCAGGGTGTGACATTGAGAAACACTAGCACGCCCTCTGTTCGTTTAGTACGGAGTGTTTCTCCCACGTTGCACAACGCACCGGTTATCTCTAACGGTCGCCATCGCCGCTACCCTAATGGCACAATCGACTGAAACGCGGATGATGCATGTGACCAGATGCTTGCCATCTCTGGTCGAGCCCGCAAGGGGGACGTTGCGCGCAGTGCCCGTGGCGCGACAGCGCGCGCGCATAGGGCCAGCAAACAGCCCACATCAGTCGCCCAGTCTGAATAGAAAACCAGCCAACCAACCAACCCACCAACCAAGCGTGGCCACGCGAGCAATATGAGAAGGGGCCGGCGGCAGAGGGCGAAGCCGTCGCTGGCGCGCTATGCGACAACCCACCGAATGGACTGTGAACGCGGGGGGGATGAGGAGGTGCAGGAGCACCTAAACGAACATGCGAATGAGAACGCGCAGGGGGAAGCGAGGGTGCAGGAGGCAGAAGGAGATGGAGAATGGCAATGCGGATGAGGGGGCAGTGGGGGGCGGGATGATGGGGAGGAGCAAGGAGGAGGAGCAAAAGGAACCGCGCGAGGGGGGGGGCGGGGGCGGGGGTAGAAGTGATGGACTGATGGGGAAGGAGGGGAGGCAGCAAGAGGGAGGCTTGCGAGGCTGAGTTCGCTCTCCTGTTCTAGATACCCCACGGGGTGGCGTACGTAGCGGGTACGCATGAGGAAGAATCGAAGACTCAGCTGAAGAATATGCAGTTGAATGTAATATGTTTAAACGACGTTTTTTCCACGTAGACGCGCGCACAAGTATCGATCTTTAGCCATCGCGGTTACGGATGGCAGAATGGCCAAGCAGATGACCAAAAAAACCGGCGAAATGTCAAGAACTGGCTTCCGCGCAAACTTCCAGAAATACGCACAGGAAGCAAATCAAATAACTCGGGGAAGTGTCCGGAACACGCTCCCCCGGACAGTTCCAGACATACGCCCAGGAGGATCCAAAATAATACGCAACGCAAGGGCGGACATGGTGCCGCATTCCCCGTAAACGCTCTACGCCCAAGAGGACCACCACGCTAGCGCTAACATACGAAACCACCTGTTGTGACCACTGGGCTTATGTGGTCTCGCGCAGGCATTTACCTCAGAACAGTGAAACCGATTATGCATGTCTTTGGTGGTGCGTTTACAACATCACGCTGCGCTCAATAGCGCGCGCCCCCCCTGCCTGCTCAGGGGAGGCCCGTGCCGCTCCGGGGTCGCGCTGGTGGACGCGAGGCCTCGCGCCACGGCGTCTCTTCTTCTGTTCCTAACACGGTTCCTCCGTCTCCTCCAGGTGTTCCGTCGTCGCGCCCTTCACCTTGAGATGGTTCCACATATTCTGGCTCAGATCCTGGCGAAGGCACAGGGCACTCCTCTGCTGGGCCAACAACCAACGACGATGAGCGCCGTGAAGAAAACACATCACTCATATCGCGCATATCATCACGAGCGCCCCGCCACTCAGGCCCCCGCCCGTCGTGCTTCTCATAAAACGGGCATGCGGCATGCGATGTGCAAGTCCTCGTTTCTTGTGATCGACACTCGCCGCGGCAATGGCTCGCCAAGCGGGATCGCCGCGCTCGAGCCCTGGTCGGCGCACTAGTGTCCATCCATGTATCCGTTCTATCCTGTTGTGGTACTCGTGATGTGCCGCGCATGCCGCGGGGTGGAATGTCTGTCGCGGTGGCGGATATGCGCCGCGCATCGAATTGCGCAGGTTCTTCAGACCACTGGCTGGTCCGAACTTCGCAAGCCCGTCCGCCGCCATGCCCTTCGTCTCTTGGCGTCCGACGTCGAGCTTGCCCATCGGGACTTTTTCGCAAATGCGGCGCCCAACTGCTCCGAAACATCGCGTGCGCCAGCTAGATCTGGTTGACACATGGGCAAAGGCTGCGGCGTTGTCTCAGAGTAGAATCAACACAATCAAACAACATGCCCCGCTCCTCCAACAGAACACGGGTGCCCTCCACGACTGGCCGAGTCAAAGCGGGCGCCCCCATTTCTGCGCCTGCCGCGCTCAGCGCGCCGACCGTCTGGCGCGAGGGGCGCCGCGGGAGCGGGGCACCAGCCCAAAATGCAAACGGGCCAGTCTGGGCCTTCATGCTGGATGCCGCGCAGCAAGCGTCCGACCAGGCCACCATGGAGTGTTCGCACCCTTAGATGTTCACGAATATCAGCAAGTATCTGTCGCCC
The DNA here is from genome assembly GCA_963575745.1 of Prorocentrum cordatum. NCBI lineage: Eukaryota > Dinophyceae > Prorocentrales > Prorocentraceae > Prorocentrum > Prorocentrum cordatum. Next base: position 306,327 of record CAUYUJ010014476.1, read on the forward strand.
CTTTTGGGACATTGGGGGACCTGGTTGGCCAGCTTTTCCGACCGCCCTATGCGCTTCGCGGGGGCGCGAGCGGGCTTGAAACATGCTACATCGGCGCGGCATTTGGTGGCAAACCCATTGAACTCGCCAGCGTGAGCTTGATGACCTCGGCAACGTTAGAGATCGAGAGTATCCTCGTTTCCGGGCGCATCCATCTGCACTGAGGTCAAAAAAAGGCTCGCGAATGCATGGCTGTGCTTCTCGGGCAGAATCGGATGTCGACGGGCTGCCATTCCCGCGGGCCACGGCCCTCACCTTGCAAACCCGTACCTTCAGGAAGAGGGGCTCCCGTTAAGACGTTCTTGTTGAAGAAATTCTCGTCGTCCTTTTTCTCTGCCGAACCTCCCAACTGCTCTCTCACTTTCCCTGTCGACGCGCGGACCTCCGCTGCTCGGACGCATTGACAAGGCAGCTGACCGCTTGGGCCCCGCCGCCAGGCCAAACGGCGAACATAAATCGGGCGTAGCCCCGAACGCATTCGAATGCCCACACTTCGTCCTCGTACTACTCGTATTCCTCCTCGTCCTCCTCCCGATCCTGATCGTCGTCGTCAATCTCCTTCTCGTACTCCTCCTCATCCTCCTCGTCTTCCTCCTGCTCCAGTTCCTCCTCGTCGCCCTCTTTCGTCTAAGACCTCGTCCTCGTTTCTCCTCCGCCTCCTCCTGTTCACCCTTGGTTTCCTGGCAAAGGCCCGTCGACTTGACACGGGCGCGAGAACAAAGCGGAACGCGTGAATTTTCTTCTGCGCCCAATTCGCACAGATAGTTGAGGGATCGGCCGTGACACCAACCACCGCTGATGCCACGCGCTAAAATCTGCAATGGTACGGATGTATATTGATGGAAGGTACCACATGTCGTGGATGCTTTGCCTGTGCGGTGCTTGCGTGATCCCCATCGTATGTCTCAAGAGTCGGCGGCAAAGGCCATTGGGCCATAGGTTGAATTGTAGGCTGCGTCCTAGGTTGCGCCCTCAGCGGCCGAGAATAAAACTGTTTCCTATCGGGTGCGCCAGGAATTGCGCCCTCGGCGGCCGAGAATGAAACCGTCTCCTATCGGTTGCGCAAAAAAAAAAAACGCCCTCGGCGGCCGGGAATAAAACCGTTTCCGATCGGTTGCGCAATAGGTTGAGCGTTGCGCCCTCGGCGGCCCAGAATAAAACTGTCTCCTATCGGTTGAGCCATGTCTTGCGCCCTCGGCGGCTGAGAAAAAATCGTCTCCGATCGGTTGTGCCATGTGTTGCGCCCTGGGCGGCCCAAAATAAAACCGTCTCTTATCGGTTGCGCCGTAGGCTGCGCCCTCGGCGGCCGAGAATAAAACCATCTCCTATCGGTTGCGCCATAGGTTGCGCCGGCGGCCGAGAATAAAACCGTTTCCTGGAGGTTGCGCCATGTGTTGCGCCCTCGGCGGCCCAGAACAAAACTGTCTCCTATCGGTTGCGCCATAGGTTGCGCCCTCGGCGGCTGAGAGAAAAAAAAAAAAAAAAAAAAAAAAAAAAAAAAAAAAAAAAAAAAAAAAAAAAAAAAAAAAAAAAAAAAAAAAAAAAAAAAAAACGCATTCTACCGGTTGCGACATTGGTTACGCCCTCGGCGGATGATAATAAAATCGTCTCCTATCGGTCGCGCCATAAAATGTGGTGCGCCCTCGGCGGCCGAGAATACAACAGTCCCCTATCGGTTGCGCCATAGGTTGCGCCCTCGGAAGCCGAGAATAAAACCGTCTCCTATCGGTTGCGCCATGTGTTGCGCCCTCGGCGGCTGAGAGAAAACGTCTTCTACCGGTTGCGACATTGGTTACGCCCTCGGCGGCTGATAATAAAATCGCCTCCGATCGGGCGCGCCGTACGCTGCGCCCTCGGAGGCCGAGAATATTTGTTCCTCGGCAGCCTGAGTGCGCGCAGCGCGCACGTCCAGCTCCTGCGTCGCAGGCCGCGCGGCAGCCCTGTCGGCCGCCTCTGGAGTCGCCGCAAACGGCGGCAACTCGACAGGGCAGAGCGGTGGCGACGCAGCTGCGTCGCGGGCGGCAGCTCAGAAGAAGTGGAGCCCGCCGCGACGCCGTCACGCGAGTGGCCTCCCAGACGGAGCCACTCCCCCCACGATCTTCTCGGCCTTCCTCCTGCGCTCCGCCTGGGCGCTGTGCTTGAGCGCTGGGGCACAGGCCAAGCCGAGCCCCCTGTGCTTGCCCTTCACCTCCTTAGCGTACTGGAAGCACTTCAGGCAGACGCGGTACCCGAAGTACGTGCGCAGGTCGTGGCCGCCTCCGCCCACATCGAGCGCGCCAGACCCGCTGGGCGGCGGCGCAGCAGGCTCGGCCTTGGCTCCCCCGTCGCCTGCCGTCGGCGGCTCCTTGTCAGCACGCAGGTCACCGTCACCGACGGGTCCCAGACTCTGGCTCGCGCCACGACGCTGAAAGGTAGAGGAGCCCGCCGACGGCTGCTCCTCGTCAGCACGCAGGTCACCGTCACCGACGGATCCCAGAATCTGGCTTTCGCCACGATGCTGAACGCCCTCGCCAGCACGCAGGTCACCGTCACCGACGGATCCCAGAATCTGGCTTTCGCCACGGTGCTGAACGAAAGGGGAGCTCGCCTCGCTGCTGCATGCCTCACCACTGGCATGGGTGGGCTGGCTCTCGTCCTCCACGAAACGGCGGGCTGCTGCGACCGCCACCGCGGCGGCTCCAGCGTGCGCCAGGGCCGAGGCGCTCGGCCGCTTCTTGCCCCCACTTGTGTAGGCGTCAGGAGCGAAGGCCTTCGGCGTGCAGCTCTGCATTGGGAGGTTCTTGGTCGAAATGTCAGTGAAGGCCGACCGCAGGCAGCGCAGACAGTGGAGCGCCTGGACGCCCTCTGCTCCGCCCTTGATCTTGACCAGCTCGTGCTTGGGGATGTAGAGCCTGGGGCCCTTGGACTCGGGCTCCCTGTACTTGTCGCGAAAGTCGACCCTGGGGTCAGAAGCTTCGGCGCCTGCCTGCGAAACCCAGAAGATCGCACCGTCCAAGGTGAGCGCCCTTGTCCTCCTGGCCTCGCGCGCCTGCAGCGGCGCCCTGAAGTGTGCCGTGACGAATTTCGCCGCTCCGTCAGCTTCGCGGTTGCCTCGCCGACTGCGAGGAGTGATCTTGCCCTCGTCCACCTCCTTGAGAGCCGCGCGGCCCTTGACCTTCCGCACCGTGAGGCCGTCGCTGCCGAGATCGCCGAAGTCGTCCAGCGCGTGCCAAATCCTGCGCCAGATCCTCCCCAGGCGGACCGATGCGAGGTAGTGGCCTCGCGCCCTCTCTCCGTCAAGCCTTTGACCACATACTCGGCGTCGAAGTTGGCAGTGATGGGGGGAAGCGAGTGCCTGGGGATCGCGTAGAGCGCGAGCAGCTCTGCGCCGTCGAAGGACTGGATTGGCCCGGGCACAGGGGCGCCCATGGCCACGACACACGATCCCTTGCCTGGGTCTTCTCCCTCTGCCCCAGGCGGCAACTCGACCACAGCGCATCCTGCCATAGCCAGCGAAGTGCCAGCCTCGAAGCAGCAGCCGTCGGCGAACAGCTCGGCGTTGATGAAAGGGTCGGCGTCCCCTTTGAGCCAACGCAGCCCCTGAAGCAGGTCGTCCTGCGGGGGGCGCCAGTCGCGGCTGGGCTCGGGCAGCAGGAGCCGCTCGAACAGCGTTTTGATCGTGATGCTGGACTCGAACTGTTTGGACTTCTCTAGCTCCTCAGGCAGCTCGAAACTGGGCCAGCTGTCGCAGCATTCCAGGTGGCGGTGCCACAGGGTGCCCAGGGAGTTCGGGTGTAGCTCACACTGTGGTGTAGGAGCGGGCCTCGGCGCTGCCTCAAACCTTCGCTGGTTGAGCCGCTGGCCGTGCACCAGCAGCGACCTCGCGTGGCCCCTCTGCTTGTCGTCCAGGGGCTTCCACCTGCGGCCCTCGAAGGTGGAGGCTTTGCCTGCGCTGAGCCACCTGCACACCTGTGGGACGAAGGCGCCGTTGGTGATGCCCTCGTGCGTGTCCGCCGCTAGCTGTCGTAGCTGCCAGGCCTGCGCGCCCTCGCGCAGCACCTGCTTGATGTACCAAGGGGAAGCGCTTGTGATGTCGATGGTCTCGCAGGTGCTGTGCCTGAGCCACTGGTCAAAGCTGCGCGCGTCGTAGCCGACGCGCCTGAGCGTCAAGACTGCCGCAGAGATTGGCCCCCGGACCTCACTCCAGCTGCGAACGTGCCTCGCAAAGCCGTCGAAGGTCGACTTGAGCACTCCTGCGGGAACACAGCCTTCCCAGAGCGCGCGTGCAGGGGTGCAGACAGGCGCCGAGGTTGCGCCGTACATCGGGTCGATCTCGCTCGGCCCGCCGAAGACGAGACAGCCAGTTGTAGACTTGCCCTGCGGCCCTGGCTCGATTGCCTTGACGACCAGCCCCCTGGCGTGCTTGAGCTCGCTGTCCGACATCCCAGTGCACGAGACGCCGTGCATTATGCTGGGCATGAGGCCTGTGAAGGCGACCTTTGCCGCGGCTGCTCGGCCTCGCCGAAGTCCAAGCTGTCGTTTGATGCGAGGGGGCCTCGCCTTGGCGTTGGCCATGCGCAGCTTGCGCACCGCGCTGGCACGCCGCCCTCCTTCAGCGTGGTCGACTCCAGGGTTGCGCACACTTGCCGCTGCAACAGCACCGTAAGCCCTGATGAGCTTGGCCTGGAGTCCCTTCCTCAGCTCGGCGCTGCTAGCGAGGATCCTGGACTTCTTCGTCGCGACCTTGAGCTTCACCTTGCTGGGCTCCTTGACCAGGAGCTTGGCACTGGCGGCCAGGTCCTTCTCAACTTTGCCGGTGCCGCCCCAGCGCTGCATCACCAGGTCGTCTACGACCACTGCGGGAACCGCCGCGTGGTGCTTGAGCACCATCGTATCCAACAGCGTGAGGAGCATAACCTTCATGAACGTCGCGGCGAACGCGTCGCCTGCCAGCACCGTTTGCATCGCCACCATCTCATCCGAACAACAGCCTTCCAGGCAGACCACGCGGCGCACCCTATACATATTGATATGCAGCTTGGCCAGCCAGAGGGGGAAGTTGTGGGCCTGGCAGGCCTTCAGGAGCTGGCTGTGCAGTATCTGCTCGAAGGCCTGCCAGAGGTCCAGGAGGATCGACGCCGAGGCCCAGCCATGCTCTTCGTAGAGCGCGCCCATCATGTGGACCCACTCGGCCCTGGCCTGCTGCTGCCACACGACACGGTCGCAGCTCTTGCCCGCGCTGGCCCACCAGTATGGCCTGTCGTGCTCCCGCTCCCACTGCTTCGCGACTGGCCGTGGCAACCTTCCGTGGATGCGCACGAGGGCCCCCGACAGCGCGATTGGGCGAAGTCCTCCGTCCTTCTCAGGGATGGAGGCCATCTGGGGGGCGAAGTCAGGCCACTCGCACCTCTGTCCTATCACGTCAAACAAGTCGATCATGGCCTCGATGCCTTCGTCGCCCATTAGCTGCAGCTCCCTGGGCCTGAGCGAGTCGAAAGACGCACCCGTGGCCTCCTTGAAGCTGGCGGTAACCTTCCTGACCTTCTCGGCCGTGGGCCTGGGCGGCCTCCCGCCAAGCTCGTCGGGCCAGTTGATGCGGGCCCCCTGCGAGCTGACGCAGGAGGAAGTCCCCCCCCCCCCCCCCCCCCCCCCCCCCCCCAGGCCCCAATACCCAGACCATTCCTTCACCAGGGCAGCGACCGTCTCCTGGAGGGTGGGGGGAGTGCCATCGGGGGACGCCCCCGTAGGGCGAGGAGCCGAGCCTTGTGGAGGTCTGGTGAGGGCGTGGAGGGCCCCCGTGCCTCTAGTGTGGTGGTCGATCACCCAATCGTTGTAGCTCGCCTGCCTCGCGTCGGCCTCCGTCTGGGCCAACTTGTCAGCAGCCGCGTTGACGTAGGCAGCGATGCCCTGCAGCGCGCCAATGTCCAGGGAGAGCGTGGCCTCCGCCAATGTTGCGAAGATGGTGATCGTATTCAACTTGTGCTGGTCGGTGGTCTGAACCAAGTCATCGCCCGCCATCTTGCCGAGGACCCGCAGCGTCCGAAGCCGACGGAGGGGAAAGTCGACCTGCGCGCAGTCCTTGATCGTTATCGCTACCTTCTTGTGCCAGGAGGCGGCCTCGGAGCACTTGGGAATGCGTGGCGGGCTGGGTACCGCAACCTTGGCCATATTGAGGCGGGGCCTGGCGCCGCGGCCTGCGTAGTCGTCGTGCTCGTGTGCCAAGCCCACGGCGTCGATGATGTTCCACTCGGCCTGGTAGACGAACAGCTGCCAGCGCGAGTAGAATGAGCTCGTGGCCTGCATGGCCTGCCGAATGGCCTCCCAGTGAGCTGAGTAATCCCTGCTGCAGCACGCGGCGGGCAGCGGGCAAGGCAGGCGCTTGGGGATCTCCATCATCTGCATCTTCCTGGCGAAGGTGCTGCCGTCAACCCTCAGCTGGACAGGGAAGTGCGGCGCCAGGTTCCAGCCGTGCAGCACCTTGGCCTCTGCTACGCCGAAGGTCGTGCTGATGGCCCAGTAGTCGATGATACGCCCCCCAGGTCGGCAGGTGCCTTCGACGGGGGCGACCACCTTGAGCTTGAGTGCGTTGAGAAAGCCTGACGCCGCCAACTCCTGCGGCTCCAGGTTGAAGTCGCCACCAATGATGATGGGCTTGGCGATATGCTTCGCCGCGCGGAAAACGGCCTGCAGCACCTGGTACTTGAAGTCGGACATGCCCTCGCTGTCCTTGAGGTAGAAGTTGAACCAGGCAACTCCGCCAGGCACGATGCCAGCGAAGTGGGCGACCGTCGCCCTGCCAGGGAAGAACTCAAACCCGCTCTTCATCTCGAATGCGCCGAGGCCGTGCGCGCGCGGCGCCAGCTGCAGTAGCCCACCGTAGACGTGAAGGCCTGGGCCCGTGCCCACTGCGGGGCACGCGAGGGCATGCCACCCCTGCTTCTTGAGCTTGTCGGTCACCTCTGCACACCGAAAGTCGGAGAGGTGAGTCTCCTGCACCGCAATCATGTCTGCGTTGCGCACCTGGTTCTCGTCGAGCAGCGCCTCGAACCTGCTGTAGGCGTTGGCATTGATGGTGAGCGCTGTCCACCACCGCCTCTCGGTAGAGCTACCCGCCTGCCGTCTTGGATCGCTTGGCAGTGCGGATGGTCTCCATGGCCTCGGCAAGCCGCTTGCGCTCCCCCTCGTCCCGGCAAGAACCCAGCAGGCCGCCAGGATCATCGCCAGCCATGAAGCTTCGAAAGCCTCGGAGGCCGAGAGTAGCAAGCGTCACTTTTCGGTGGCGCCATAGGTTGCGCCCCCGGCGGCCCAGAATAAAACCGTCTCCTATCGATTGAGCCATAGGTTGCGCCCTCGGCGGCCGAGAATCAAACCGTCACCGATCGGTTACGCCATAGGTTGCGCCCTCGGCGGCCGGGAATAAAAACCTCTCCTGTCGGTTGCGCCATAGGTTGCGCCCTCGGCGGCTGATAATAAAATCGTCTCCGATCGGTCGCGCAAAAAAGGTTGCGCTTTCGGCGGCCGCGAATAAAACCGTCTCCTACAGGTTGGCTCAAAGGTTGTGCCCTCGGCGGCCGTGAATAAAATCGTCCCAATCGGCTGCGCCAAAAAAGGCGCCCCCGGCGGCCGAGAATAAAATCGTCTCCGATCGGTTGCGCCATAGGTTGCGCCCTTGGCGGCAGCGAGTAAAACCGTCGCGTGCCAGGTGCGACCAGTCTGTTCGGTTTACTTTAGTCAGTTTATTTCGCGGGAAACACGTTCGGGCCACGCCCGAAAATACGATGGGAACAAAAAAGCAATTGAGCCCCCTGGTCATCATCCCACTCTTGGGCGCACTGGAGGATTGAAGACAGAGGAGCAGGGAGGGGGAAAGGGAAGGACGAAACTCGGATGAGGACACGTGCAGGCGACGAGTCTACAGTCGGATCTCCCCCTTTGCCTATCCCCCGCCCAAGTTGGCACTGATCCCCCTCCACCTCCAACCCTCCTCTCGCCCCCACAACAACCTCCAAGTCCCGTCCCAATCTCCAGGAAGCCCCACATACATCCGTCCTTCGTCCTTCGTCCCTCCCCCTCCCCTTCCCCCTGCCCCTCCTCCTCCTCCTCTCCCTCCTCCTCCCCCTCCCCCTCCCCCTCCATACTCAATATGAATACTACTCTCCCTCTTCCCCTGATGACGTTTTTTGCGTATTCGCCCCCCCCCCCCCGCGTACTGTTTTTTTACACACACGATTCCCCGGAATTGGGTTTTCGCCTGCGTTTGTTTTCAAAATGCTGCTTTCGCTGAGGCGCCGGCCTCATTTCTGCTCCCGAATCGTTCCGAATCGTGCTCCCGCTGCAGCGTGGGCCTCGTTTTCGGATCGGTGTTTTGCCTCCGTCGTTCAGGATGGCGTTCTCGCCCCAGCGCGGGCCTCTTTCTCGCGCGCCCATCCGCCCGCAACCACCACGCCCCGCCCCGCCGCACGCACACCGACCGCCACTTCCACCCACCAACGCACGCACGCACGCACGCGCACCACCACCGCGAACTGCCACCACCACCGCGCTACCCCACCAACACCACCACCACGCTACACCGCGTCACACCAGATCACACGCGCGAACACACAAACACGCACGCACGCACGCACGCACGCACGCACGCACGCACGCACGCACGCACGCACGCACGCACGCACGCACGCACGCACGCACGCACGCACGCACTCACGCACGCACACACACACACACACACACACACACACACACACACACACACACACACACACACACACACACACACACGCACACACACACACAGACACACACACACCACCACCGCCACCACCACCACCACCGCCATCACGCACGTACGCACCTGGCCCACCACCAAACCACCAAGACGCCACACCACGTCACACCACAGCACACGCGCACACACGCACACACACGCACACACACGCACACACACACACACACACACACACATACACACCACCACCACCACAACCACAACCACGCACACACGCACGCACGCACGCGCACCACCACCCACTACGCACACGCGCGCGGAGCCACAGGTCCGCTACGACACGCGTCCGCGGATAGAGAAAATCAGCGCCATGGTAAGGGATTGGAGGGAGGGGTAGGATGTCAGATGTTGACGCGAGCGCACCTAACTTGACTTGCCCTCTCGACCCCACTCCCCCTCTCCCCCTCCCCCTCTTCCCCCTCCCCTCACCCTCCCCCCCCCTCCCCCTCCCCTCCCCCTCTCCCTCCCCCTCCTGAGCCCTGCCCCTGACCCTGCCCTGCCCCCCTGCCTGCCCATGCCCCCGCCCTTCCACTCCGCCTCCCCTCCCCTTCCCTCCCCCTCCCCCTCCCCCTCCCCCCCCCCTCCCCCTCCGCCTCCCTCCTCCTCCTCCTCCTCCTCCTCCTCCTCCTCCTCCTGCACTCAGGGGGCTGCCCTGAGCGGTGGTCCACTCAATCTGCCACCTGTGCACCACAGCCGGTCGCCCTTCGGAGACCGGCCTCCGGCAATACAGATTAATTGAACCGGCACACAACAGGGCAGGCCAGGGGCAGCATGCAAAGGCGGCCAGGCGGGAGGAATGGAAGAGGCGGGGGAGGGGAGGGACGAGGCGGGGGGCGGGGGGGGCGGATGTCGGAGCGTCGTGGACGTCGTGGACGCACCAACCATCGGAGGTGGGTGTCGTGGTGGTTGCCGCTGCTGTGGCGGTCGTGGTGGTCGTGATGGTTGCCGTGGTTGTGGTGGTCGTGGTGGTTGTCGTGCTGGTCGCGGTGGTAGCTGTGGCGGTCGAGCTGGTCGGCAGGGCGGCGGTGGTCGTGGTAGTCGTGGTGGCCGAGGTGGTCGTGGTGGTCTTTGTGGTGGTCGCGCCTCACTGCCGTATGGCGCTCAGCACCATCTCAGCGCTGCCGCGCTGAAGCTGACGAGAGAGCTGCCGCCATAGCCCGCCCAGCACCTCGCCCCGGGCCGCCTCATCGACGCACCGTACGCTTGGATGAGTTCCTCGGCTTCGTCCGATGGGCGCCCCAACGTCTCGAAAACGAGGGGGGCGAGAGCACCCCCGCTCAGGGGATGCAGGTTCCGCTTTTCCCGCGCCGCGGCCGCCGCAGCAACGCCACCGTTGTTGGAGCACGCTTGCCTGCGAGGGGCATAGGTCGAGTATTCGCAGGTAGTGATCCAGTCAACGCAGACGTCGCGACCTGTGGTGGGGTCGCGGGTAGCGATGTCCAGCTTGGCCGCCTCGAGCACCCCGGTGCGGGGATTGATGCGGTCCCAGGCTGGGACGAACTTCTCGGCGGGCGCGGCGTAACCGGTAAGGCAGGCGTGCTGCTTCGCATGCCAATCTCGCATTTTGTCGTGCCGGGCTGTGCCACACTGGCCCACCTCGCAGCACCTCGCGTGTCATCCCCGCCGGTCCAGGGGCACGCCGCAAACTGTACCGTCGGCGCGCCGGTGTTGCCATACGGCGCCTTGTGGGCAGACATCGCATCGGAGTTGTAGCTTCAAGGCGGTCAGGAAGTGCTTGTCTGACATGGCCGGGTCGTCTTCTTCGGCGGGCAGAACATAACCGCCGACCCCGGTGCCTCCCGCCCCACGAAACGCCAGGCGGTCGTCTTTCTCGAGCGCCCCGAGCAGGCGGGCCCCAGTGGCCGTCGAGCGCGCCTTGCCCCACGTGCCCTGGAGCTTGGCAGCAGGCTCCTGGAAGCAGCCCAGCCAGTCGAACTCGCCGCTCATGGCCCCCTGGGCCCGGAGGTCTGCATCAGCTTCCAGCAAGGCCTGGTGTGTCAAAGGGCATTGCGCCCGAAAGTCTTCCCAGCTCGGGAATCTTGCGGCGCGAACCACATCCTTCAGGGTCAGAGCCCAGCTCGCCGCGTACGCCGCGGACGAGGTGGCCAGGGCTGAGGGCAGGGAGATGCCGCCGTCCTTCAGACGCATGGTAGCCTGCGCGCGCCGCTTGGGGCCCAGGGCGGGCCCGATGAGCTCTTCCAGGTAACCGAAGATCACGCCGTCGAACTGGTCCACCCAGGGGAGGTCACGATTGGCACGCAAGTGGCCTCATCCTCCTCCTCCTCCTCCTCTTCATCCTCCTTCTCCTCTTCCTCTTCCCCTTTCTCCTCCTCCTCCTCCTCCTCCTCCTCCTCCTCCTCCTCCTCTTCCGCCTCCGCCTCCGCCTCGGCCTCGGCCTCCGCCTCCGCCGCCGCCTCCGCCTCCGCTTCCGCCTCCGCCTCCTCCTCCTCCTCCTCCTCCTCCTCCTCCTCTTCATCCTTCTCCTCCTCCTACTCCTCCTTCTTCACCTCCTCCTCCTCCTCCTTTTCCTCCTCCTCCCTCCTCTCCCTCCCCGTCCTCATCCTCCTCTTCCTCTTCCTCCTCCTCCTCCGCCTCCTCCCGCCGCCTCCTCCTCCTCCGCCTCCGCCTCCGCCTCCGCCTCCGCGTCCGCGTCCGCCTCCGCCTCCGCGTCCGCTTCCGCCTCCGCCTCCGCTTCCGCCTCCGCCTCCTCCGCCTCCTCCCCTTCCTCCTCCCCCTCCTCCTCCTTCTCCTCCGCCTCCGCCTCCGCCTCCGCCTTCTCCGCCTCATCTGCCTCATCCTCCTGCTCCTGCTCCTGCTCCTGCTCCTGCTCCTGCTGCTCCTGCTGCTCCTGCTGCTCCTGCTGCTCCTGCTGCTCCTCCTCCTCCTCCGCCTCTCCTCCTCCTCCTCCTCCTCCTCCTCCTCTCCGTCCCTCATTTCCTCCCGTCCATCCCTCCCTCCCTCCTCCGCTCCCTTCCCTCCCCTCCCTCCCTCCCTCCCCTCCCCTCCCTCCTCCCTCCCAGCCCTCCCTACTCCCCATCCCTCCCTCCTCTCATCCCTCCTTCCCTCCCTCCCTGCCCCCCCCTTTCGCCCTCCTTCCCCTCCCTCCCCCACCTCGCTCCCTCCGTCCCTCCCTCCCCCCTCCCTCCCTCCCACCCTTACCCTCCCACCCTTACCCTCTCCTCCCCCTCCCCCTCCCCCCCCCTCTACAATTACACAATATGAATACTACTCTCCCACTTCCCCTGATGGCGTCCGGAAGATGTTCGGCACCCCCCCGCGTACTGTTTTTTTACACACAGGATTCCCCGGAGTTGGGTTTTCGCTTGTGTTTTTTTCTAAAATGCTGCTCTCGCTGAGGCGCTGGCCTAATTTTCGGGCTCCCGCTCCTTCCGAATCGTGTTCCCGCTGCAGCGCTGGCCTCATTTCCGCGCTCCCGCTCGTTCCGAATCGTGCTCCCGCTGCAGCGCTGCCCAATTTCTGCGCCTCTCGTTGTTCCAAAACGTGCTCCCGCTGCAGCGCCGACGTTTTCGATCCTTTTTAAGAAGCCCCAAATCTAGAAAATGATCCCCGGCAAAAACATTGGAGGTGATTACACATCCGGTGTCCATTCGTTGATTTTTGGGGCCGCAGAAAGCCCCCCCCCCTTTTGGGCGGCGTCCTTTTCCGCACAGGATTCCCGGGAGTTTGGTTTTCATCATCGTCGTCGTCGTCGTCGTCGCCGCCGTCGTCGTCGTCGTCGTGGTTGTCGTCGTCGTCGTCGTCTTCGTCGTCGTCGTCTTCGTTTTCATCGCGCCGTCGTCCTCCTCCTTTCCCTCTTAGGTAACAGGGTCAGATGCGAAGCCCGATTCGGTGAGAGGACAATGAAGTAGCTCAATGGGAAGGGATGGAGGGAGGGGTAGGATGTCAGATGTTGACGCGAGCGCACCTAGCTTGCCCCCTCCCTCCTCCCCCCTCTCCCCCTCCTCCTCCTCCTCCTCCTCTCCTCCTCCTCCTCCTCCTCATCCTCCTTCCTGCTCCCCGCTCCTCCTCCTCCTGCCTCCTCTCAGTCCTCCTCCTCCCCTCCACTTGCTTCCTGCTCCTAGCTCCTGCACGCTGCTCCTGCTCCTGCCCTGCTCCTGCTCCTGCTCCTGCTCCTGCTCCTGCTCCTGCTCCTGCTCCTGCTCCTGCTCCTGCTCCTGCTCCAGCTCTGCTCCTGCTCTGCTCGCTCCTTCCTGCTCCTGCTCCTCTCCTGCTCCTGCTCCTGCTCCTGCTCCTGCTCCGCCTCCTCCTCCTCCTCCTCCTCCTCCTCCTCCTCCCCCCCTCCCCCTCCCCCTCCCCTCCCCTTCCCCCATCCGCCTCCTCCTCCTCCTCCTCCTCCTCCTCCTCCTCGCTCCTCCTGCTCTCCTCCTCCTCCTCCTCTCCTCCTCCTCCTCCTCCTCCTCCTCCTCCTCCTCCCCCTCCTCCTCCCCTCCCCCCTTCTCCTCCTCCTCCTCCTCCTCCTTCCTCCTCTCCTCCTCCTCCTCCTCTCCTCCTCCTACTCCTTCCTCCTCCCCCTCCTCCTCCTCCTCCCTCCTCCTCCTCCTCCTCCTCCTCCTCCTCCTCCTCCTCCTCCTCCTCTCACTCTTCCCAATTGCCTCCCCCATCCTCCTTCCCCTCTCCTCCTTGCCTCCTTGCCTCCTTGCCTCCTTGCCTCCTCCTCGTCCTCCTCCCCCCTACCCCCTCTGCCTCCACCTCCCTCCCAACCTCCCCCTCTGGTAGGGCCTCCGCCACGGCGCGGTCCATCCGAGCGCTCTCGTACTCCATGAGGTACCTGCGGCGCTGGCGCGCGACGATGCGGCAGGGGCGCCCTCCACCGCTGCCGCCGACCGCGGGAAAGACGATATAGGAGGGGTGCTGCGAACAGTCGCAACCTGTGGCGGGTCAAGATCGCGAGCCCCCTGGCCGAAAGCCCACTGCTCCGTCAAAGTCCCCAAACGAACGAATAACGCTTTAAGAAGAAAACCAACAAATGAAGAACACAATGGAACCCGTCTAACACCAGGATTGGTGTTTAACCTCGCGCCAACTGTAGGGGAAGGATGACAAACCGGAGGAGAGGACGGGGACGAGGGAGATGACAAGGAGGAGGAAGAGGGGAAGACGATGAGAGGGCGAGGATGAGGAAAGAAAATAATGAAGATTGTGCCGACAAAATTAGAGTAAGTACGTGCCCTTGGGCAATCTGACTGTTTCCGCCTGCGACATGACTGGTCAGGCGGCTTGAGATGTCGTGGTCACCTATGTCCTCAACCCTTCCTCTCCCACATCCCCTCTCTCTCCGTTCTCCTTCCACCTCGTCCTCATAGTCCCGTCATGATCGTCGTCGTTGAACCAGTTCTCGTCCTCGTCACCGGTGTAAGTCATCCTCGTCCTCGTCGTCGCCGCCTTCACCCTCCTCGTCGTCAGCGCCATCTTCGTCGCCGACGTCATCGTTCTCATCGTTATCGACGTTGCCGCCCTCATCGTCATCGCTCTCGTCATCGCCGCCCACGTCCTCGTCCCCGTCGTCGCTGCCGTCGTAGCCATCGTCTTCGTCGTCGCAGCCGTCGTTGTCATCGTCGGCGTGGCCGCTGTCGTCCTCGTCGTGGCCGTCCCCACGCCGTCGCCGCCCTCGCCCTCGTCGTCTCGACGTCGTTGTCCTCTTCCTCTTCCTCCTCGCGTCGCAAAGCTGGGGTGCGTCCCGGCCAACCTTTCGAGCTGCCTCTAGCCGTGGCGATGAGAACCTCCAGTCTCCGAAAGGCGCCGCCGCCGCCGTCGCCGCCGTCAGCGTCGTGGACGTCGCTGTCGTCGCCGTCGTCGCCATTTGGGCTCGTCGTCGGTCGTCGTCGTCAGCGTCGCCGCCGCCGTCGTCGGCGTCGTCGGGGTCGTGGCCGTCGGCAACGTCTGCGGCGCCGTGGCTCTGCGCGCCGGGGAGGGGCACGCGCAAACAACCGCCGCGCCGCGCGACATGCCCTCGGCCGCGGCGCTCGCGATGGGGGCGGGGGAGCGGAGCCCTCCCAGATGGGGCGTCCTTTTCCCGCTGAGCCTTCTGGGTAGGACGTGCGCGTGCGTGCTACGAATCATGAATCTGGGTATGAAGGAGTCTTCGCGTGAAGGACACTGTTGCACGCGAGCTGGAAACTGCATGAACTTGAATACGTAGAGGCGGGTCTGAAAGTACGTGCATGTGAGAGTACAAGATTCTGGCCGACAATATGGCCGCGAGGGGGACCGTGATATGCCCCTTGGCGGACACCACAGAGGTGCCCAAATGACATGCCTGCTACAATGGGATGACCATGGGGCTCTGGTCGACTGGGCCCAAACAGGCGTGCCACCTGGGACGTTCTCAAGGGACCATGACATAACCTCCTGGGGGTTCCCCCCCTGGGGCGTCCAAATTCTATGCCTGTTGCGTTGTGATAATCATGGGGCTCCTGGGTGGGATTCGTCCAATGGGCCGCAAACATTCCGCTGACGGAGACGTCCCCTCAATGTGGACTCGCCGGGCCCCTTTTTTCCACTCTGCCAGCTGTAGCTTAGAGCGCGCATAAGCACTGCCTGCTGCATCGCGGTGTTCATTGGGTTCTGTAGCAAAGTTTCCTCTACTGTGCCAAAACACGGTTTCCCCGAGACGTTCCCGCAATCTGAGAGCGAGCGGGCCTGCGATCGAACCCCTGGCGGCGTCCCCTTGGAGGTGCCCAAAGGCTAAGCCTGCTACATCGCAATGGTCATGGGGCTTGCAAAAGAATTTCGTCTACTAGGCCACAACAAGCGTTTCACCAAACACGTCCGCAAATTCTGTGCACGAGTGGACCCGTGATATACCCCTTGTGCCACGCCTGCTACATCGCGACAATCACTGGGCTCTGGGCTGAAACAGCCACTTCGCGCGAGACGTCCCCACTATTTGCGCGCAAACAAGACTGCGATACATCCTCTTACAGCTCCCTGCTGAGGTGCCCTAAGGCCAAGCCTACTACTTCACGGTGATGATGGGGCCGCGTACACGGGGTCTGTAAACAGAGCCAACACACGCATCTTGCCTGAGACATCCTCACAATCTGGACACGCACCAGTCGTGACATACGCCGTGCCGGCTCCCGCGGCGGGAGCTCAAAATGCAATGCCGACTACGCCTCGATGAGCATGGGGCTCCCCCTGGTCGGCACCCCTTTGGGCTTCCGAGTGAGCGCATCTGCGTACGAGCGGGCATAACTGCGAGCTGAGTCTGAGCCTCAGTTAGTCTGATAAGTGCGAGTGAATCTGAGTATGAGCGGTCTGGGCAAGACGTGCGTAGGATGAGTCTAGGTGTGAGTGAAACCGAGTGTGAGTGCATCTGAGTATGACTAGCTGAGAGCGCGTGAGTCTACATAGGAGTGAATCTGGGTCTGAATGAGTCCGTGCGCAAGCGGGTCCGAATGTGAGCGAATGTGTGTGACTATGTCTGAATTCGAATGCTTTTGGATACGGTTGATGTGAGTGTGAATATGGATCTGACTGTGCGTGGGCCTGGGTATGAGTGAATATCCGCGCGAATAAATCTGACTGTGAATGTGCCTGGGTGTGCGTGAGAATCTAAATGTGGGTGAGTTCGGGTGTGAGATAACTAGCCGGCCGCTCTGCGGTCGATCGGGAGTTTCTGTATATAGAAGAAGGTGCGTGCGCCTGTTGGCGAGGGCGAGGATGAGGTTCCTCCTCCTCCTCCTCCTCCTCCTCCTCCTCCATCCTTCTCTTGCCTCCGTCTGTCCTCCTCCACCCCACAGCTCCATCATCTTCTCCTCCTCCTCCTCCTCCTCCTCCTCCTCCTCCTCCTCCTCATTCCTCCTCTGGGCACCTCCCCCGGGGCGCGGATCCACCGGATCTGTCCGGATCTGTCCGGAAACGGTGCCAGAGGCCGCTCTGGGCTCCTCTGGGCACCTCCCCCGGGGCCGGTTTTGTGAGGATGTCTCAAGCGAGGGCGCCGGTTTGGGATTCGTCACCGGATCCAGCGGATCTGTCCGGAAACGGTGCCGGAGGCCGCTCTGGGCTCCTCTGGGCACCTCCCCCGGGGCCGGTTTTGTGAGGATGTCTCAAGCGAGGGCGCCGGTTTGGGATTCGTCACCGGATCCAGCGGATCCAGCGGATCCACCGGATCTGTCCGGAAACGGTGCCGGAGGCCGCTCTGGGCTCCTCTGGGCACCTCCCCCGGGGCCGGTTTTGTGAGGATGTCTCAAGCGAGGGCGCCGGTTTGGGATTCGTCGGCGGATCCACCGGATCCACCGGATCTCTGTCCGGAAACGGTGCCGGAGGCCGCTCTGGGCTCCTCTGGGCACCTCCCCCGGGGCCGGTTTTGTGAGGATGTCTCAAGCGAGGGCGCCGGTTTGGGATTCGTCACCGGATCCAGCGGATCCAGCGGATCCACCGGATCTGTCCGGAAACGGTGCCGGAGGCCGCTCTGGGTTCCTCTGGGCACCTCCCCCGGGGCCGGTTTTGTGAGGATGTCTCAAGCGAGGGCGCCGGTTTGGGATTCGTCGGCGGATCCACTGGATCCACCGGATCTGTCCGAAAACGGTGCCGGAGGCCGCTCTGGGCTCCTCTGGGCACCTCCCCCGGGGCCGGTTTGGTGAGGATGTCTCAAGCGAGGGCGCCGGTTTGGGATTCGTCACCGGATCCAGCGGATCCACCGGATCTGTCCGGAAACGGTGCCGGAGGCCGCTCTGGGCTCCTCTGGGCACCTCCCCCGGGGCCGGTTTTGTGAGGATGTCTCCAGCGAGGGCGCCGGTTTGGGATTCGTCGGCGGATCCACCGGATCCACCGGATCTGTCCGGAAACGGTGCCGGAGGCCGCTCTGGGCTCCTCTGGGCACCTCCCCCGGGGCCGGTTTTGTGAGGATGTCTCAAGCGAGGGCGCCGGTTTGGGATTCGTCACCGGATCCACCGGATCTGTCCGGAAACGGTGCCGGAGGCCGCTCTGGGCTCCTCTGGGCACCTCCCCCGGGGCCGGTTTTGTGAGGATGTCTCAAGCGAGGGCGCCGGTTTGGGATTCGTCGGCGGATCCACCGGATCCACCGGATCTGTCCGGAAACGGTGCCGGAGGCCGCTCTGGGCTCCTCTGGGCACCTCCCCCGGGGCCGGTTTTGTGAGGATGTCTCAAGCGAGGGCGCCGGTTTGGGATTCGTCACCGGATCCACTCCGCGATCCAGGGATCTGTCCGGAAACGGTGCCGGAGGCCGCTCTGGGCTCCTCTGGGCACCTCCCCCGGGGCCGGTTTTGTGAGGATGTCTCAAGCGAGGGCGCCGGTTTGGGATTCGTCGGCTGTCCGGAAACGGTGCCGGAGGCCGCTCGGGCTCTCTGGGCACTCCCCCGGGGCCGGTTTTGTGAGGATGTTCAAACGAGGGGCCGGTTTGGGATTCTGATCCACCGGATCTGTCGGAAACGGTGCCGGAGGCCGCTCTGGGCTCCTCTGGGCACCTCCCCCGGGGCCGGTTTTGTGAGGATGTCTCAAGCGAGGGCGCCGGTTTGGGATTCGTCGGCGGATCCACCGGATCTGTCCGGAAACGGTGCCGGAGGCCGCTCTGGGCTCCTCTGGGCACCTCCCCCGGGGCCGGTTTTGTGAGGATGTCTCAAGCGAGGGCGCCGGTTTGGGATTCGTCGGCGGATCCACCGGATCCACCGGATCTGTCCGGAAACGGTGCCGGAGGCCGCTCTGGGCTCCTCTGGGCACCTCCCCCGGGGCCGGTTTTGTGAGGATGTCTCAAGCGAGGGCGCCGGTTTGGGATTCGTCGGCGGATCCACCGGATCCACCGGATCTGTCCGGAAACGGTGCGGAGGCCGCTCTGGGCTCCTCTGGGCACCTCCCCCGGGGCCGGTTTTGTGAAAGCGAGGGCGCCGGTTTGGGATTCGTCGGCGGATCCAGCGGATCTGTCCGGAAACGGTGCCGGAGGCCGCTCTGGGCTCCTCTGGGCACCTCCCCCGGGGCCGGTTTTGTGAGGATGTCTCAAGCGAGGGCGCCGGTTTGGGATTCGTCACCGGATCCAGCGGATCCAGCGGATCCACCGGATCTGTCCGGAAACGGTGCCGGAGGCCGCTCTGGGCTCCTCTGGGCACCTCCCCCGGGGCCGGTTTTGTGAGGATGTCTCAAGCGAGGGCGCCGGTTTGGGATTCGTCGGCGGATCCACCGGATCTGTCCGGAAACGGTGCCGGAGGCCGCTCTGGGCTCCTCTGGGCACCTCCCCCGGGGCCGGTTTTGTGAGGATGTCTCAAGCGGATTCGTCGCGGATCCACCGGATCTGTCCGGAAACGGTGCCGGAGGCCGCTCTGGGCTCCTCTGGGCACCTCCCCCGGGGCCGGTTTTGTGAGGATGTCTCAAGCGAGGGCGCCGGTTTGGGATTCGTCACCGGATCCAGCGGATCCAGCGGATCCACCGGATCTGTCCGGAAACGGTGCCGGAGGCCGCTCTGGGCTCCTCTGGGCACCTCCCCCGGGGCCGGTTTTGTGAGGATGTCTCAAGCGAGGGCGCCGGTTTGGGATTCGTCACCGGATCCACCGGATCCAGCGGATCTGTCCGGAAACGGTGCCGGAGGCCGCTCTGGGCTCCTCTGGGCACCTCCCCCGGGGCCGGTTTTGTGAGGATGTCTCAAGCGAGGGCGCCGGTTTGGGATTCGTCGGCGGATCCACCGGATCCACCGGATCCACCGGATCCACCGGATCTGTCCGGAAACGGTGCCGGAGGCCGCTCTGGGCCCCTGTGCTCCCCGCGCCGGGGGTGAGGATGACGGTAGTTCCACAGAAACTCCCTCAAATAATATGTACGTAAGTGAGCCTGAGAGCGAGTGACTCGAGTGTGAGCGAATCTGCTTGTGAGTGGGTTTGAGCATGAATGGTCTGAGCGTGAGTGCGTCTGAATAGATATGATTTGAATGTGAATGACTCTGAACCTGAATCCGCCACCGTGCCTGCACTGCACTGACTGGGCGTGTTAGAATGCTACCCTGGTCCCTCGGGACGTGCTTTTTAAATTGCTCTAGGGCCGACCATGAAACCTGCCCCCTCTCCCCCCTGAAAAACTGCCCCCCCTGAATTTGCTCCCCCGCGCTCTTTTCGGCCTCCAGACGGTCAAGATGGCTTCCAAGATGGCTTCCCAGACAGCCAAGACGACGACGCAAAGACTCAAAATGGCCCAAAGCAGCTCAAGAGCCTCTCAAAAAAGCCTCAGGACGACTCAAGATAGCCCTAGAGGGCCTCAAGACGGCCCAAGAGGTTCCCAAGACGGCCCTAGGGACCTCCAGGAGGCCTGCCTGGAGAGCTCGAGGGGCCCAACACCATTGCTTGTCCTTCGGGGTTTGAACGATGTTGAGGTTCTCGCATGTTCGGGTGCCCGACCACCCACAACGGCCCAAGAGGCTTCCAAGATGCCTCAAAAAACTCTAAGACAGCCCAAGGGGGCCCTCAACAGGGCCCCAAACGAGGACCCAAACATCCCCCAAGGGGTACCCAAAGAGGACCCCAAGACGGCCTTGAAGCGCTCCACGAGAACACCAAGACGGCCCAGAGATGCCCATTTGGCTGTCTCGGGCGGTCTGACACCCAAGCATACCAGAACCTCCAGCTCCTTCAAACACCGCCGGGTAGTCCATGGTGTTGGCCTCCTCAAGCTCTCCTGGAGGGCTCTTGGGGACCTCTTGGGCCGTCTTGGGGGCCTGTTGATCTGTCTTGAGGCCTTCTTGGGGGCCCCATGGCCTCCATCACAGCTTTCAAGGCAGTCAAGATGACGCCAAGATGGCCCACGATGGCTCAAGACGGCTCAAGGGGCTCCCAAGGCAGTTCCGAGACAGATCAAGAGGCCCCCAAGAAGGCCCAAGAGGTCTACAATAGGCCCTCCTGGGGAGCGCAGGAAGGCCAATACCATTGATTGTCCTTCGGTTGTTGAAAGAGTTTGAGGTTCTTACCAGTTCGGGTTGCCGACCGCCCAAAGCGGTCCAAGAAGCCTCCAAGAGGCCTCCCAGATGGCTCCAACGATCGCCCAAGTGGCGCCGAAGAAAGCCTCAAGAGGGCACCAACGCTGCCTAGAGAGGCCCCCAAGGCGGCCACCATAGGCGCCAGACGGACCAATAGTCCCCAAAGTCGGCCCAAGAGGCCCCGAGAGCCCCCCAAGATGTCCCCGAGAAGCTTTCGGGAAGCTCCCCGAATGCCCCCAGGAAGCCCCAAGAAGGCTCCAGGAAGCCTCCTCCTCCTCATTGTCTCCCTCTCCTCCTCCTCCTCCTCCTCTCTCCTCCTCCTCCTCCTCCTCATTGTCTCCCTCTCCTTCTCCTCCTCCTCCTCCTCCTCCTCCTCCTCCTCCTCCTCCTCCTCCTCATTGTCTCCCTCTCCTTCTCCTCCTCCTCCTCCTCCTCCTCCTCCTCCTCGTCATCCTCCTTCTCCTCCTTCCTACCGCGCGGGCGAAGACGAGGTCGGGACTGCTTGTGTGGACTGCTTGTCGGATTTGTGATGTTCCTGCATTCAACCTCCTTCCTGCTGTGCTGTTGCGCAAACACGGTGGCAGGGTTTGCCGCAAGAAGCTGGACAGGTCTGACCATGAGTGAGTCCGAGTGCAAGTAAGCCTGAGTTACAGTCTGCGTATGGGAAAATGAATGGAACTGAATCTGAATATGAGTGCATATAGGGCCTGGGTATGAGCGAATACCCACCCGTGCGAGTGAGTCTGAATGTGAATGCGTCTGGGTGTGGGAGACTCTGACTGTGGGTAAGTTCAGGTGTGAGATAATCTGCACGTGAGTGGGCCTGAGCGTGAGTGATCGGAGTGTGAGTGAATGTGAATGTGAGTGGGTCTAGGCATGAACAGTCTGAAGATGAGTGAGGCTGAATTGAAGTGATCCGAGCGTGAGTGAATCTAAACGCGAATAGGATTGAGCATGACATGAGGACAAGTGAGTCTGAGTGTGAGTGTTTGGGCGAATCGAACACCCTCAGTGAACCCATCCCAGCCCGAATCGATGAGTGACAATGGTATGGCTCGGATTTCGTCCCTGCCCTTTCCTCTCGCACTCGAGCCCTGTTCCTCCTCCTCCTCCTCCTCCTCCTTCTCCTCTGGAGCTCTCTGGGGGTATCCTGAGGATTCCAGAGGCCCTCGAAACCCGCGGATATGCCCATTCTAGATGCCGGCTCCTGGGACGTCTTCGACAGAATGAATCGGGCGGGCTCTCGCGGATTACAAACCAAATTGATCAACATTGAACCAACAATCTCGGGGATTACAATGCAATTGAACACAATTCATCAAAATAACTGTCCATAACGAACCGAATTAGAACACGTCTTAGCATCAGGATGGATGAACTCCAAAACATATACCTGGGCCGACTCTGAATTCAACGTCCCAGAAATTGCAACCTTGTCCCCCGAAGTCCCTATAGAGGTACATATCCAGGAAGCCGTGGGGGAATCTCTTCCACAGCAGAAGCCTTGGAGCCTCTAGAGGCCCAAGAAGGCCAGACAGCCTGGATCCTCTGAGCCGCAGCTCTCGACCTCTCACACGCCGACGTTTCATCCCAAGTCATTTCGTGAAGGCCCAGGGGCCCTCAAACGGACCGCCAGAGGTCGACACCGAGGAAACCGCACCAGCGCCCAGCAATACAGCGATGCAGGGCCAGGTGCGCGGACGAGGGGAGGCCAAGAATCGGGGGGGGGTCAACGCACCTTGGTCCGAGGCGTGTGTGGACGAGGCGGGCCAGGGGATGCACTGCAAGAGGGAGAGAGAGAGAGAGAGTGGGCTGTCCACGGCGACAACAACCGAGGACAGCGCGAGCCGGCAACGAATGCGAGACTGACCAAGACCGAATGTACCAGGAACGGTCGAGAGGGACCCAGCGACGCGGCAAGGACGCAGCAGCCGAACGAGCCGAACCGACCGAAAGTAAGTGATTGCGACGCAGCCAAATAGACCGAACCGACCGAACCGCGGACACCTCTCCCACATCCCTGACTGATCCTCAGCCCCCTCTTCTACGCCCCCGAAAGAAGATCAGGGCCCCTGACCTTCTGAAAGGGGATATGGCGACTCCAATCCCAGGCTTGGTGAGGTGAGGTTCCGACTGGAGCAACAATTCAGGGCCCAAACTCGATGATATACGTTAAGGGGGGCGTCCATCCTGGATGGGGTGCGTCCGAATACGCCCATGTGCGTGTATCCCCGACTTTCGCATCTGTTCTGAGGGCCCTTATCTTCAGGGGGGAGCTCAGATATTTGGTGGCGACAAACTGCCGTAGACAGTCAGATGTGAACTTACTGAACCTGTGGGTCAGATTTCTGAAACGCCGGCTGGGGGTCTTGATTCGAAGGATGCCTGCAGCCAAATGATTCCCAGAGGGGGGGTCCGTTAACCAAGCGTATGTTGGACCCGCAGGGATGGGTTTCGCAAGTGAACGACGAGACGAAACGGGCCTTACGCGAGAAAACATAGCGGCCTTACACCGCGGCTTTCGCGGGCCGCCAGCGTGGCACACCGCGCGGCGAGGAGGGGCGCTTCCGCGCGACCTTACGCGGGCAGCTTACGCGCGACCTTACGCGGGCAGACGACCCCGTCTTCTACGCCGCCCAAGTGGCCGCAGACGCCCCGACTTCTCGGCGTGCGGCGCCATTCGACTAGCGGCGCCCGAGGGTGCAGGCCGAGCTTTCCTGGCGCTGCACCCCCCCACCCGGGGCCGGCGCGCGCCTGTACGCAATGCACCAGCACGGACTCGCTTCGGCCGCTGCCCTGACAGGGGCGCCACCGCGCGCCCCCCCACGCCCCCCTCCCTCCTCCCCCCTCCCTTCTGCCCCCCGATGTGCGCTGCCCCCGCCAGCTGGGATTCGGTGGGAATTAGTGGCCGGCTGCCGCCGTCTCAGCTCAGC